>JAZFAU010000159.1:457500-1005000 GCA_037178615.1 Dione vanillae
ACTTTGCACATAAATTATTATGTAATTGAGCTTATCTTGTTACTATTTTACGTGCAATATACTATTATTATCATTGTTTCGTATAGTAAGCTGATAGGTAATGCTGTCTACTAGTGATGTAACGAATGTCATTTTTTTTACATTCGCGAATGCGAATATTTGCTACCGACATTCGCGAATGCGAATGCGAATATTAAGTAGTTCTTGTTAATTTGGTGCCAATTGTTATAAGACAAGCGAGATAGCACTTTTATTTATAAAATAAATACCTAAGTTTTAGCTGATAAAAACTTTTAAGAAGGGAGAGAGAGAATTAATTTCTGTATATTTAGATTGCAATAAAAAAATTGTTTCATGAGATATAATGAAGACTGATAATATGCTTACGAGGTTAAGTTACTGTTTTTTGTATTAAAAAACGCGAAAAGTAAACTGATTTTGATTTTTATAACGTATTATCATCGTTATTTTTTTCTGACATTTGCAAAACATTCGCATAATTTTTGCGAATGCGCTACTGTCTACCAAATAAAGACGCTAGCATAAACAGATCTTTATCTACTAGATATTTCTATTTGAGATCTGTCAAACAAGGAACATATTTTCTGGGATTCTATCAGTAGTCGTGAAACCGGCCCTTGTAGTATATTTCGTTTAGCCCGCAGTAACTACAGGATTATTTTTATAACAATTTAAATTTCGTTCTAATATGAAACTTTTAATAAATTAAATCGTAAAATCAATACTTTCCTTAATCTGTTCCTTATAGACCATTACAATTTCAATCACTTGTTTTGTAGCATTTTGAAGGTTTTTGTTCATGTTTTGGATCCTATTTCGTTGGTAATCGCCCCAAATTATAGTATTATTTAAATATCTTTTAGATATAGTCAGATTAATCAGATTTTTAATATATAATTCATTTCATATTAAATTTATTTCAATTTCAGTTTAGTTTTTGCATTTATCTGCCTTGCGAGATCAGTGGTTGATTTATGGCATGTTTGCAAAAGAATGATTTTTATTGCAGATTAGAATGATTTCTAACTTCATATAGTTTCAAGTTGTAAATATTTGTCTTCTATTAGTATTTAACTTATATTATGATAATTTTTAATTTATTTTTACTGTAAGTATATATTTACTTACACTAAAAACTATATTTTTTACAGAAACTACATTAGGCGTACAAACAAACACACTAAATATTTCTAATACAACATTTTTAACGGCAGTAAACGTCGCTTTGGATATTGTATGCACAAACATGTTTCATCTATGTTTACCAGATTGGTTGTTTAAAATTTTCCCTCAATACAAAAGATATCAAGAGAATTTAGGAATTTTACACAGCTTCATAGATGAAGTAAGAAATTGAATCATTTAAATAAATGTAATTTATTTTAACTTTTATAAAAAAACTAAATATCACTTTTGTTTAAGATCATCAAGAAGAGGCAAACTGAATTGTCTAAAGAAAAGGAAAACCAAACACAGTGTAGTTATAATTATAGTAAGTGAATTAATTCTTTAACAATTATTTTTAAAATTATCACTTAGTACTTGAATAATATTAAAAAATAAATAATATTAAAAAATTACAAATGATTCATCACCTTTGATTTAAAATAATGTACAATTTTATTCTAGACCTGGATGAATATCACAGAAAAAGTATTCTTGACTTTCTATTATCGTTACCTGAAGATGGCAAAGAGTATTCTAATGGAGAGCTACGGGACGAAATTCTTACTTTGACTATGGCTGCCATCGACACGTCTACTGTGACTATCGGGACTACCCTAAAGTTGCTGGCAAAATATCCAAAAATACAAGAGAAAGTATATGACGAGTAAGTAATCAAATTGATTATTAGATAAAATGTTATCGTTTTAACAGGTATCAATATCGTGTCCTACAAGAACCTATGAAAAGTTCTTTGCAAAATCTGATCCTATCTACATGTCTACTGTCTACATACAAGTTGTTAGTTAATACAAGCTGTATCTTAAGTCTGTTAGATTGAAGTTTATATGATTAGTCAAATTAAGGTTTTCGTTTTATCCTATACTTAAAATTAAGTTTTTTTTAGATTATATGAAATATTTGGTAATTCGAATAGATCTATCAGTAAAGATGATTTGTTAAAAATGAAACTATTAGAAAGAATTGTAAAAGAGAGCTTAAGACTGTTTCCTCCCGCACCATTTATATCACGCAAGGTAGAGACCGATGTAACGCTTCGTAAGTAATATCTTACTTATTTAAAACAACTTTTGTGTTATGAGTTATACCTCCATATAGAAACAAATTGACTCTTTTAGATACAAGACAATGTATTATTATTTTTTTGTAAAATTAAAATCTTTGAAATTTCGACATAACATTATTTCACGTTTAAAAGTAATTTGAATTTCAGCTTCAGGTCGTGTTCTCCCAGCAGGATCTGGAGTGATGTTGTCAATATGGGGCTGTCATCGAGATCCACAATATTGGGGAGCCGACGCAGAGCACTTTGACCCTGATCGCTTTCTGCCAGAGCGCTTTAACTTAAAACATGCTTGCAGTTATTTGCCTTTTAGTAATGGACCGAGGAATTGTATAGGTACGTGAAGTTTATAATTACCAGAGTGAACCAAATGGAAATAAATAATTCATTTTCCCTGAGTGGTAACCGAATCCACAAATCGTCACGTTTACAGGCAAACGATGAACATTAGATTGTACATGGAAGAAATAATAAATAAAGTTTCCCTCAGAAAAAAAATATTATCATTAATAATTGTATACAATATTAATTTAAATATTGATACTTGATAATTTTAACATTTTTAATCTACATGAATTTTTATTTTATAGAAAATATATCAAAATATGTACGTATTATGATTTGAGCTCGTGACTTTTGGATCTCGTCCGAGTGCTCTAACCTCTAAGCGATATGTTCTCATCAAACTGCGTAATGCGTCGTCATATTTAAATTATAATATTTTTCAGGTTTTTATTATGCTTTAATGTCGGTAAAGACATCGCTAGGAACAATATTACGTAACTACAAGGTGGTCGGAGAACCGGAAGAGGGACCAATACCTCATATGAGACTTAAATTAAGTCTCACGATGAAAGATGTGGATGGGTACCAAGTGGCTTTAGAAAGAAGATCTGGAACGACATTATAATAAAATACTATCAGCTATAGGGTCTATAGAAGTGGAAACTCATCATTTAAAAATTAAATACGTATTATTTTTAATATATATTATTTTTGAAATTTCATAATAAAGTAAAAACGTCAATGTGGTTTTCACTTTTATGTACATATTTATATGGTATATTTACTATTCACATGTATTACGGGTTGTAGAAGACTACGACAAAAATATTGGTACAATTTAGTAGAAATAACAATTATTATACAATTATTATTCATATATTGTTTTTGTATTAACATAAGTTTTAACTGCGCAGAGGCGCAGCGTCAGCTTGTATAAGTGACGGGTTCAATTTCCACTCAAGTTTATGGATTATTTAATTTCCATTTTCTTCGCTCTAGCAAATAGGTCAGGGTAGGGTTGAGTTACGCCCCTAAACACGTGATGCTTCGAAAGGCGGAAAGCGGAGATTGGAGTGTCTTAACATTGGGTTCCCACGGTCCTTGCGGTTCCCTTCGCCTACACTGATATGAGTGTGATTTATTTTATGTTAAACAGTCTTCTAAATGAAATAAATATTTTATACGCGATACTAAGAAAACTTTGATTTTGTTACTTATATTTTATTAAATAATTTAAGTAATAGAATGCATTTTATAGCTTGTATATTGGAAAAGAAATAACATCAAATTTTAAACGTCTTTGTCATTTAATTTTACTACTTGAGACCTACAAGAGAGTTTTTTTTATTCTTTTTATTGTAGACAGGTTGAGATAAAAAAAAGTCTGCACATTTTATAGAGTAGATATCCTTGAACATATACGTAGAACATTTCATCTTTAGGTATTGGGATTTTCACTTGCATTAGGAATTTTCGCGGGATCGCAATATAAGAGGATGGGATGAGAGGAGGATCGCAATATAACATATAAAATTATATGAAATATAATATTAAAATAACAAATTTCATTTATAATGAATGATTCGTAAAGAAGAATTATATCGACAATAAAACAATTTAGGCGTAAAGGCATATTAAATTAAAACACATAAATGCATCAGTTATTCTTGATATGATGTCGTAAAAAACATCAATAATTTACACATTAACCTCCTTGCCTAAAGAATATTGTTAAAACTCTTTTAGACAGAATGCCTGTCCATAGTTAAATTATAATGTTTTTTTATTCATTTATGTTGGTAATAATTATGGTTGCATAATTAAAGGAATAGACAATGAAAAATTGGTATTACATTTTGTTTTGGTTGTAAATACTTTTACCTTTTGACCTACTTACTATTACTACCAAATCTTTAATAATAAATTTGGGAAAAATTTTGTCAAAGACACATATATTTATAATAAAAAATATCGCTATGCAGTATTTCCGCACTAAGGCTTATACCTATTTCATAATTATATTTTTCTGAAATAAAATGTTGCTTACAAAAATTGACCAACTATAAATTTTGTATACTGACTCTCTATGTATGAAATAAATTACAATTATATATAGCTTTTTAACGATTTCTTTTTGTGTTATACATATATTTTTTTAATTTTCATATTTTCTGTTTATATAATGTAAGTTTTCACTTCTTGTTAAATATGTATAATTCTAGGTCGACAAAGTACAACGAATAAAAGACTACTTAAGATTGCATTTCGCATTACTTTTGTATGAAATGGACTACAGTATAAGTTTGCTTGATTTTTTTAGATTATTTACAAATAGCAAAAAACATAAACGCTGTAATTTTTTTTAGTGTTTATTTAAAAGTTTGATTTTTGTTGTGCTTCAAAAGCTTCAATTTTTGCTATTAATGTCAGCTTTAATCCTCCCCATTAATCTTGAAATTGGAATTTCGTTGACAAAATAGATAGACCGACAGATGGACTATAAAGTGTTTCTATTCCTATAGTGGTTCCGTTTGTAGTGGTCCTAAAAACAAAAAAGTTGTATTTACAAAAAGTAATTAAATTTTAATGATGTTGAATATGTCTTAAAGACGCGAATTTTACAAATGAATTGTCGGATTAATTGTGATTCATAATTCAAACTAGATTGTGTTAGAATTGTAAAATAAAGATAATTTTAATTATCATATCTCAACACGAGTCCACAATCACTTGGTTCTGGTAAATGACTTACTTGAGACATGGAAGCAGCAGAGCCTCAAAAACGTCCGAGGCGTTGGAATAAGTAGTATGTGAGACATAATAAAGGAAAATTGTAGCTTTGCTCTACGATTAAGCATTTTCTACCATCACTCATATACCATTTGGCGAAAATACAAAGTAAATAAAAAACTACGAAGTATTGAAATCATTGAGAATTATAGTATTAATATGTGAAGTAAAAACTTTGGATTTCTTTATATGAAAATTGTGCGGACACAGGAGTATCGAATTTGATGTGAGTGTCAGTTTACGTATAGAAATAGTGCAGAAGACCAATATTATTCAATAATAATGCTTATGAAATACATTTAATCATTAAATAAAACATTACACACACTTCTGAATGGCGTGACATACGCGAATTTCTCGCGTCAACGTGTCCGCTAGTATAGTAAATGAATATTTATAATTAATATAGTGTGAATATACTACCAAATAAATGCGTACATATTTATATTTGTTTTTAATAATTATTAAGATTTGCGATTTGTATATGTTTTAAGCATGTTCAATAAAAGCCTTAAGGTACAATCATGTATACATATATAACATGTATACATACATATGTTAGTATTGTGTATATGTTAGTTGTGTATTTATACTTTTAAAGTACCATTGTTTTAAATACCAACTTTATTTACATTAAATACTTAAAGTGAAAAATATATTTTTCTGATAAGATTTTGATATATGTGTGACGGTTTTCCAGACTTCTTTGTATTTTTAAAAATAGTGAAGTAAGCAGTTATGACCTTTATAGTTATTTTTAAATGTCTTAAGCTGTTGGCAGCAAGTGACAGGGTGTATTAATACGAAATATGCACAAAAACAATAAGAGGAAAAAAGACGCTAGGCCGATATGTGGCCAGACGTTAAGTAAATACAAGGTTACAATATTATACAAGTTGTTTTATGTGATTTATCAATGTGATTATATCAAATTATTTATATGCATGAGAAACTCGTAAATTTATAGACTTTTACTATAATTACCATAGTTATAAAAACAGTGTCAGTGTCTTAAACTTTAACGTCTTTGACTGTCATATATTTTTTCTATTAAGTAGTTAAAACAGGAACTTGACGGTCAGACAGTGATCCAGTGGTTGCTAGTGATATTTTCAATGAAAATTGGTTTATAAGGTAAAGAGAAGCCTCTAAAATTCTACAGCTATATGATTGTTATCAAATTACAAATTACTTTGTTCATAACAGGTATTTTTTAAAATATGAGGAAGTCATTTTAACAAAAAACTTTACTACAAAACACTTTACCGAGATAATATATTTTTTTATATTTTTTTACTTAAGCTTTGCTTAATCGACAGAGGCACTATATAGGTTAATATTAATTTAATTCTTTTGTTGAACAAATCAAAGTTTTAGGAGAAAATTTATAACAAAACGACCAAGCCGGTCGTATGCTTATGTTTCTACGTTTTGCAAGTATGCAAAGCGGCAAATCTGAATGTAAAAATAAATCCTACATTTTCTATATATACATCAGCTATTATTAGCCCATGTTTTCTTCGTAAGGGTGTCATATCATTTGCATGATAATTTGCGGATTACGTGAATAAAGTAGCAAAAATTTAATGCTTGGATGTCATTATCATATGGACCTTTAGAACTAGACAGGTTTCTTATAAACAGTTTTCATAGTAAGCTTATCGCATTATTTTAAGATATAATGGTTGCTTTACAAATGATTAGCTATGGAGCTACGAAGGGTTGGTTTGTATCAAATAATTTATATTAGTGAATATTGTCTTAGTGTTATTTTTATTATTTCCTATTAATTTTAGTATTGAATTTTTAAAACATTACCTACCTACCATTACCTTATAAAAACATTGTTGTAAAATACTATAAACATGTAAAACTTAAAGTATAAATATATACCAAGTAGTAACCTGCAATTTGTAAATTGTAAGTGGGTATTGTACAGGCACTAGTAATCGTTGCGACATCGGGGGTTTTATACCGATTTCATGACTGTAGGTCAACGGAAAGTTCAAGTTATAAGTATTGATAAATTTAATTTAGGAGACGTATGCATCCCTGTAGGTATGGATTACGTGGAAAATTTTTATATTAAATACGCCAAGAACGAACGGAAGTGAAATCTTTTGAGTTCGTTGACTTAGAAGCTTGTTTTATTTGTAATTCAAAGGATAACTTTTTTATTTTTTGATATTGACCTTGAAGAAAAGGTTCGTTGATACGTCCAGTTGATATATCGTGGCATTGAAAACTATATTCATTAGAAAGTACATTTTATTACGACTATTTGTGGATTCTTGGATACTCTGAGTGACGAGTATAAATATATTTCGATAGTTTTATATTTTGTTTTAGATTTTATTATTTAGGCTGTATTTAAAATCTTAGCAATCATATTTTATACTACTATAAACTATAGAAATCCACAAGCATACGAAAGAATCAAATCATTTTTTTTCGAGTAAGACGGTATCACACTACGTCACGATTGATATTTTAAAAATACCTGCCAATTTTATTTACAAATTGAACTGAGATAAAGTTCAAATGATTAGTACAAATATTATTACGTAAAAGCGTTTACTTTGTTACAGTATATAAATATTGTGTTAGGCAAGAGACAAAGGTTTTCCCTATTGTGCGTCATATAGACTGGTAGACAAGCTTCTGGATTGAAGAGAATGAGAAATCGGCATCGTTATCAGCATATATTCGCGTATATTCGACATACCTTTGATTCACCGACATCATCGCAGTGATGGCTGGGACCTTGAAAGACCTCAGAGTAATGCTACCTGACCTGAGTAGCCTTTCCCAACAATTATTAATTAATTTAATAATATAATATAATTATTTTAATTTTATATTAAATGTTAAAAGGAAGAGTTTAGAGTTTAAGTACACAACAAGTAAAGTTGTGATCAATGCTAGTTCTTGAGAAAAATAGTTTTGACCGACCAACAAACATATCTAGACAGACAGCAAAGTGAAACACTTGAGATTGAAAAGGGATAAGGATATTATTATCTTATAATAGATCTATTTAGTATTCTAAGAATGTGTTCATTATATATTGAAATATAAATTCTTAACTAATGTTTTTCTCATAACTATAATAATTGAGGCGTTACTGAGGGTCAAAATTTACCCTCAGTAACCCCTCAATTATTATAGTTAAGTTCAAGTAATTATAAAAAATACTAGAAATAAGTCTTGTTATGTAAATTACAGTGCTTAGAAGATAAATTAATGGTGTCATGTGACACAATTTCATTGTTGGCCTCTATTCTGGTTAACCGCAGTTATTATACAATAAATTGCTCTATACTTAAATATCTTTACTTTATTTATATAACTTAGTCTATACATAAACTATGTTAATATGTTAATTATTGAAATATAAACTTTTATTATTTAAGAAATTTTTCGTTTTAAATACATATAACAGTATTTGTTTTTCTTTTTTTTATGTTAGAGGGAGGCAAACGAGCAAGTGGGTCACTTGATGTTAAGTGATCATCTCTGCCCATTGATACCCATGAAGCCCAAGGTTTCAGGGATCCGTCGCCTGCCTTTTAAAAAGGTCGTATCGGGTGGGAAGTACTTCTGTAGGGAGTTCATTCCACAGTGCGGTCGTGCATGGAATAAAGTTTCTTTTGAAACGCACAGTGGTACTCCGCCAATCATCCAGGTGGTGAGGATGGTATTTTAATTTGTGGCGGGAGTTAGGATAATGGAAATCTGCAGCCGGTATTAACCTAAATAGTTCTTCAGAACACTCCTCGTGTTAAATACGGTAGAAGATACACAGTGATGCGACATATCTCCGCAGGGCCATATGGTCGATCCGTAAACAGTACTGCCTTTTGCACCAGGTTCTTGAACTGTACAGCTGAGCAATGACCTCTTTAGATGTTACAGACTTCGCTATTAAGCTGTTAACTGAAATTATCGGATCAGTGATAATATTATCACTTAATAGTCTATATATTTATAAATATTTTTCTACCTTCACCAAATTATTAAAATGTGACTTAAAAATATAAGCAATCACTACACGCCAGTCTAATAACACTATCAGGCCTATTGACAACAATATACCTATGAGTAATAACAATCGATCCCTGTAGAGCAAAGCACAACTATTTTAGAGAACAGACGTGGGATTGTGAAGACTGTCGTGGCGCAGAGTTCGATTCCCACTCGGGGAAGATGGATTTTTCTATTTCCATTTTCTATTTTCATTTTCTTCGCTCTGGAAACCGCCACTCAACACGCAATGCCTCAAAAACGGCGGAAACCGGGGACGGAGAAAGCAAGGACTAAGCAACGGAGTGTCTTAACAATAGTTTTGTATGGTTCCTGCAGTTCCCTCTGCCAAGTGCGGGATAAAGCGTGAAGATAAAAAAAAAGATTTGTTAGTTGATTGAATCTATGTAAATATCGGAAATACTTTACTAAGACGAGAATAACCAGATGCAATATGTCCCTGCTATATAACGACGAACAGTGAATCATAGCCTTATGTTAAAACACTAAAAGTAAAAACATTATACATGAATCTATAATATTTTAATTTCTTTGTCAGTTTGTACACACACACATCGGGACTACTGGATGGATTCGAATGAAACTTTTTTGCTGTATATTTATTAGGTTAAGCAGACTCTAGGCTACATTAGATAACGTAGACATATAGGTATTGAAGACACTTTATTATAAAAATTAATGAAATATTGCAATAACAAAAATATTAAACGAGATAAGAACTTTCCAAAGACACATAAATATCAAGAATCTGTAACATTTGATGAACATTGTTGAAACTAACTTCAGTAGTTAAAACGTGAAAACTTTCTATATGTTTAGCTCCTCGAAGATATGTCCTTTGAGATGAGGCGGGAAATATGTATATTACTAACGTGATAATAGCCCTTGTTAATGTCAGTAATATAATATTTTTGTAAATAAATAAAGCAGGTACTATAAAATAAACAGAAACAAAAAAAATGGTTGCCTGTAAAGTGGGTTTTACGGGCGAAAATTTTACGTGACAACGTCTTTTTCTCGGTAGAATATTTATTGATATGAATAATAATTATAATATAAATTGCACAAATTTTAACTATAGAAAATATATTTTGTTTACTAAAACATTTTACATGTGTCAAGTGATACGCGCGGCGGACCGATCATAGTTCGGTGACAGTTGACACATCGTTACGTTACCATTTTCATATTTGACTCCGAGCCGCACAACCTAATTTAAGACGTTGTCACGTCAAAATTACACGCATTACAGTTAAATAACAGTGGTTAACAAAATTTTAACTTTTCTGTCACATGAAAACTTATATCAAATTTGGAATATAATAAAGCTATTAAGCAATAATATGTGAATGCAAAACATAACACGTCATTTTTCTTTACAACATCAAAACATTTATTTTCGTAAAAAGTACAGCCATCAGCTACATATTTGGCTTCTGGGAGGTCTCCAACAATAATCCACTAGCATTCCTGCGCTCTATTTTCCTTGATAGCGCTTTTTCATTAAGGATATCTTTATATGACATTATTAGTTTATTATTTCGAAGCTGGGTTGTAAAAGTAAATTCTCCAGTATTTGAACACTTTTGTGGTGCAAGCTAGTCGGATGCATTAGTTACAAAGTCGTGTAAGTGATCTTATTTAAGAAACTACGAATAAGAGGTCAGAAATTAATATGCAGCTGTCACAAACAAACAAAATTTTTATAATTTAGTAATCCTCTTTACACCAACACAAACAAAATCATCACAAACTTCATGTGACAAAAATAGTGTTGTAATATAATATTGAAATGGAGAACGAATTCTCTTAACTCTAACGTCCGTCTTTCCATGGTTGCTTCTCTCTTACATACAGGATACAATAATCAACTATCAAAAACAACAACAAAAACAATCTTGAATTTGACCTACATATATATATATATATATATATATATATATATATATATATATATATATATATATATATATATATATATATATATATATATATATATATATATATATGTATATATATATATATATATATATATATATATATATATATATATATATATATATATATAAATATATATATATATATATATATATATATATATATATATATATATATATATATATATATATATATATATATATATATATATATATATATATATATATATATATATATATATATATATATATATATATATATACTTAGTCTGGCCATAAATACTGTTACTATTCAAAAAAAGAAAATATTACGTTTGAATTTGGAATCTGTCATTTTTATATGATTGCTTGATGTGTTTTCTTATTTTCGCGCCATTATATTGTTAAATATTTTGTTATATTAAAATGGAGTGGGGTGATAAAGAGAACCGAATCGCTGTGATTGCCTTACATAAAGTAGGTATGGAGAAAAGTGCAATTTTTAAAACCCTCCACCCGCTTGGTATTAGTCAAATGTTTGTTTACCGGGCTATTGATAGGTACAATGATACCTCCTCTGTTTGTGACAGAAAAAGATCTGGCCGTCCACGTACCGTTCGTGTGAAAAAGGTGATTAAAGCAGTTAGGGAAAGAATTCGAAGAAATCCTGTCCGTAAGCAAAAGATTTTATCTCGGGAGATGAAGATAGCTCCTAGAACCATGTCGCGTATATTAAAAGATGACTTAGGACTTGCAGCCTATAAGAGACGTACTGGTCACTTCTTAACTGATAATTTAAAGAAGAATAGGGTGGTAAAATCCAAACAACTACTTAAGCGGTACGCAAAGGGAGGTCACAAAAAAATTTTGTTTACGGATGAGAAAATTTTTACAATTGAGCAGTATTTTAATAAACAAAATGACCGTATTTATGCTGGAAGCTCTAAAGAAGCTTCGCAATTAGTAAACAGAGTACAACGTGGGCATTATCCCACTTCAGTGATGGTCTGGTGGGGTGTTAGCTATGAAGGGGTGACTGAGCCATATTTTTGTGAAAAAGGTATTAAAACGTCGGCACAAGTTTATCAAAATACCATTCTTGAGACGGTAGTTAAGTCTTTAACTAACACCATGTTCAATAACAAAGAATGGTGCTTTCAACAAGACTCGGCACCGGGTCATAGAGCTCGATCCACCCAATCTTGGTTGAAAACTAACGTTCCGGACTTTATCAGCACTGAAAACTGGCCGTCGTCAAGTCCTGACCTAAATCCATTGGATTATGATTTATGGTCAGTTTTAGAGAGTAAGGCTTGCTCTAAACGCCATGATAATTTGGAGTCCCTAAAACGATCCATTCGGTTGGCAGTGAAGAATTTTCCTCTAGAAAGAGTTCGTGCTGCTATTGATAACTGGCCTCAACGTTTAAAAGACTGTATTGCAGCCAATGGGGACCACTTCGAATAAACATTGTATATTTTTAATAGTTATATATTGATGTATTAAACTAACTCACTATGAAAGGAATAAATGTTACGTATATAAATAATAATAAATGTTACGTTATATATATATATATATATATATATATATATATATATATATATATATATATATATATATATATATATATATATATATATATATATATATATATATATATATATATATATATATATATATATATATATATATATATATATACATATCTTCATGTAGGCGCATATAAAGTATAAAATGTATTATGATTTTACTGTTCCGTAGCGATGAAGGTTGTGGGATGTAGGCTCTATATTTATTAAAGCGGGAGAATTTGAGCGCAAACCGTGTCGCTCGTGTCAATCGAACATACGTATGAAACGGTGCAAATTTTATATAAGTGTTCACTTAACCATTAATTCACAATTTTATGTTTTTTTAAATTATTTTGACTAAAAATAAAAGCTATTAAAATGATTCTGTGGCTGTTACTAGTGATACTAGTGTTGGGGACATTTGTATACAGATATCACAGGAGAAATATGTACAGGCTTGCCTCCAAAATTCCACCACCGGATAAGGAATTATCCGTTACAGGTATAGCTCACGCGCTAGTCGGAAGCAATGAAGGCAAGTATAAGTGTACATGTTGTGTTATTTGATTATAATTTTTAATATAATTATTATTATTATTATTATTTTTATTCACAATTTTCCTTTCGTTTTCGGTCTAAATTTAAGAACTCCAGCGTACATTGCGTACAGCGTACATACATAACATTGTAATGTTTCGAATTTTAGATTTTCCAGAAATATTAATTGGAATGTGTTCCACAATTAATTTGGACGTAAACCATGAAACGACTAATCTTTTATACATTCGTATTGATTTTAAATAAGTAAAACGCTGATTGGATTTTATGTGTATGGCCTTTACGTTGTATAATTTAATAGTGTCAATAATCTAGAAACTGTTTTGATGATGCATTTTACATTATTTACATATAATATAGATACGTAACTTTACATGCTTACCCCATATGTCTAAAAATACATATATACGAGTAAGTGATGCTTTTTTAATTAATGTGAAATGATTAAATGTACAGATTAATAAAATGATATACCTATATTATAAATTATTTTTAATTCTTTTCGATAGATATAGGGATACATAAAAATGAAATTAATATATACAACTATGTTAAAATAAATCCGAAAACTTTGATAAGCAGGTGAAAATTTATAGCCACGCTTATTAAATCGATATATCGACGTATGTTTTAGTATCAGTTGTGATGATATTTATGATGAACACACAGTGAAATGTGGCTTAAAATTATTTTACATTTTGAAAATGATCTTTTATTTTAATGGAAATATTGTTTCATATTGTATCGTCATAAAGTCTAACAACAGTTCTTGTTTATACAGATATAATGGTAGCATTACAAGAATTTAGTTACGATTCAATAAAAAACGAAGGGGCGATTCGTGGTTGGCTCAATCACATACTCTATTTTTGTAAGTATTACATTTTTCATTTTATTATTATTGACTCATTATTATTATTAATGGTACTATGTTGGTATATTTTACTAAAATTATAAGCTTAAAATGACCTTAACCTAATTAGTATTTAATAAATATATAAAAAAATCTGTTAGTTAACTTATTACAGCAAAAACTCTATAAAAAATAGGGTAAATATTAATTTATTCCAAATAAAATAGAAGATTTCAATATTTTGCATTTATTGCTTAATTAATTTTTAGTGATGACGGATCCCATGGACTTGGAAGTGATATTGAAGACATGCTTAGAAAAAGATGATTTACACAGATTCATGCGAAAAGTCATCGGAAATGGCGGCATTTTTGCACCAGGTTTATGTTAATTTATTTATGTAAATATAATACTTTATGGTACAAAAAATATTCTGTGTAATGTTAAGAAGCGTATAAGTTTTTTTCGTAGCAAAACTCAAATCATCAAGAGCATCAGCATCAGATATTTTTTTATATGTTACTATTTTTTTTTGTGACTTAAATATATGAATGTAGAGCACACTTTACAATATATATTTTTTTAGTTCCCATATGGAGACGACGCAGAAAAATATTGATACCAGCTTTTAGTCCGAAAATTACGGACCAATTTTCCGATGTGTTTTCTAATAATGGTGATAAGTTAGTGAAAAAACTAACTACATTCGACGGAAAAGGAAATTTCAGCATTTGGCCCTTCTTGACTGCTTATGCCTTAGATTCTGTCTGTGGTAAGTAAAAGACGGCTACTATAAGGATATTATAAATAATATATATAAAATATTGTAATTTGTTATATTATCTTTAATGAAATAGATATAGTTCTACGAAGTATTTTCTAAGTCGTACGTGTACTGTGGTATATAAGTATATTAATGGGTGTTCCAGTTTCAGAAGTATTTCTGCAAAAGTTGCTTGTTTGGTTTCATGTTGATTTATTCACGTTTATCTGTCATTAGACACACACGCGAGTTCAGACATTGATTTATGTCTTCTTTATTATAAAATGCTCCTTATATACTTGTAAATGTTAATGAAAAAATAATAATTTAGCTATATACAAAATATAATGTAATATTATTTTTGCAGAAACCACGTTAGGTGTTCAATTAAACGCTCAAAATAATCCAAATTCATCATTTTTAACTTCAATGAACATTGTCTTGGATATTATTTGTCAGAGAATTTTTCATTTGTGGTTGCAACCGGATTGGCTGTTCAAGTGGTTTCCCCAGTACAAAAAGCATCAAGAGTGTATAAACGTGTTACATAATTTCACAGACGAAGTAAAAAATTAACAACTTTTATATATTGTATTAATATGATGAAAAACATGACAAGTAAATTAATATATATTTTTTATTTAAGGTCATCAAAAAGAAACGAATTGAAATAAACAAAGAAAAAGAAAATCATACAGAAGCCATTAGTGATTTTGGTAGGTTCAAAATACTAAACATACATTACTATAATTCTTACGTAGTCTTTTCTAAGCATATAAAGGTAGAATTTAATTTTTTATTTTTCACTTTGTAGATTTACAGGATTATCATAAAAAAACTTTACTGGATCTTTTAATATCGCTATCTGGCGGTGAAAGAGGGTACACTAATATAGAACTACGAGAAGAAATTCTCACTTTAACCATTGCTGGGACTGACACATCTGCTGTAGCCATTGGGTATACATTAAAGTTGTTGGCAAAATATCCAAAAATACAGGAGAAAGTCTATGAAGAGTAAGTTATATTTTTTTAGATATCAATAGTGTTAGCCCTATAGACACTGACTGGGAAGACTGTTGAAGTTTAAATGATACAATGATGCAGTATGATTTTTTTCTATAAAACCTAAATACATTATAGATACTACATTATTTATAAGAAAAATATTACTATCTACAGAATAAGGTTTTCCTAGAACATTTCGAAATTGGTTCCTTCTAACTAGGTATTACATAATTCGTGAAGGTAAAACGTATTAAATGTAAATTATTCTATGTCATAAGTTCATCGTATTTACTACAATTATGTATATTATTGCAATTATAATATCATAAAAACCTATTTGGTGTTTTGTCTAATTACTAAATAGCTGACACTCGCAAGTACCAATTTAGATTTGTTATCTGCGCCACAGGCCGTGATTTCCATATTCTTACTTTAGTTCGTTGTAAGACTTAATCATGAATGGACTTAAACTTAAAAACTAATACAAATATTTTAATAGGCTCCACAAAAATTATAATTTGACCTAGGTATATATGACCTTGTAATATACAAGAATATTTTTTTAGATTACATGAAATATTTGGAAATTCCAATAGATCTGTGCTTAAAGATGATGTTTTACAATTGAAATATTTAGAAAGGGTAGTAAAGGAAAGCCTTAGACTTTTCCCTCCTGTACCTTTTGTTATTCGCAAGGTGGAATCTGATATAACGCTCCGTAAGTATTTATTGAATTTTGTTACCTCTATATTAACTATGTGTCTTGTATTACAATATTATTTAATTACTTTTTATTTATCTGTATAGTAAAAGTGGCATGTACCATAAAGTCTGCATAAACAAGGTTGCATGTAATAAATGTAAATTTTATTTAATTTTCAGCATCGGGCCGTGTGTTCCCAGCAGGGTCAGGAGTGGTGGTATCAATATGGGGTTGTCATCGAGACCCAAAATATTGGGGACCCGACGCAGAGCATTTTGATCCTGATCGCTTCCTTCCAGAACGGTTTAACTTACAATATCCATGTAGTTTTATGCCATTTAGTAACGGACCTAGGAATTGTGTAGGTAAGCAACTTTTAGAATATCCAAAACCATATATTTTTTTAATGTGTATACTAAATTTTAAAAAACAATGATATTTTCTATTTACATTCCAGCATCAGAAATGATTAAGAAATTTATATACCTAATGAATGTATTAATTTATTATATTACATATTTCTAAGCATATAAAAAATACTCTAAGTATCGTGTTTTAACTCAGATTAAAAAACAAATTATTCTTATTTTTTATACTGAGTATTTTAATATGTCCCTTTAAATTTCTCTAGGCTATCAATACGCCCTGATGTCGATCAAGACGTCGTTGGCGATGATATTAAGATACTATAAGATTATTGGAGAACCGGAGAAGGGACCAATTCCATATATTAAAGTAAAGTTAAATGTAATGATGAAAGATGTCGATGGGTACCAAGTAGCTTTAGAAAGAAGACCTGGTGTAACATTGTGACAATAAAAAAAGCCAATGGTAAAACAAATTATAAAATTAAAATTTAATAGAAAAAAATTAAAATTACATTTGTATTTTATTTATCTATGCTATTCATAGTAAAGAAATTGTAAAGAAGAAGAAAAAGAATAAGTAAGAATTAAACAAAAAGCCGGCGTAAAATGGAGAATCTTAACATATATAGAAAAATCATAAATTACTATACCAATAAAATATATCGATATAAAGTACCAATATGTTTTATTTATACTAATGGCTTCATCAATTAAATAAGGTTCTAAGTAATCAACGGCATTGCTTATTCGCTATAGCAGTTGACTTACTTTTCCGAGTACGATAATTATTTTACTCGGAAAAATACATAACCAAGACGGCCATAATCATATAGTTTTAGTTCACCTTATCCTGTAAATATAATTATTTACTACGCATTATCATATTTCAAAGCGAATAATTGTTTAATATATAGTTTGAAGGTACATATTTATTATATATTAAAATAGAACAATCTATTAAAATCACATAGATCTTTATATCATACTAGAGGTAACCTTTACCCTCGTGAAATACACAGCGTAATAAATAGTTGCATTTTAGCGGTTTAATGCACAAAAATATATTTTACGACATAATCATTAAAAAATAATGATTATTTTCGTTTTTTTTATCAATATGATCGGATCCATGCGGTAAAATATAGGGTATGAGACAGGTAATTAAGTATACACCTGCAATTAATATTTCTTTTAAAAATTGTTGCTATTTATTAAGTAATTTATATTTAAAACGTAAGAGAAAAAGTAACAAAACGACCTGTTTAAAACTAGACGTGATTTAATCTATATCTTAAAAGACACTTAATGTAACCCAGAGTACCAAAATATAAAATGTGAATTCAACATTGATATTTACAGTTTATCTTTTTTTAATACTGAGTATTTTTAGGATTCCTGTTTCAAAAGAAAAAAGACGGTCGTATAATTTTAAGACCACTTTGTTGGTCTGCCTGCTTAGACCATTTTTTTCTCAAACATACATGAAGGTATTAAGCTGGAATTAAGCACTTTGATTTTGATAGTTTTTATTCAATGCAATCGAAACATAAACACTTATGACAAACGATACAAACATTTTGGTTTTTTGGCCAGTGTGGCCAGATAACGTTCGCCGCGTCATTAAAATCTTATGCGGTTCGTCTAAAATTAAAAAAAAATGAGTCATAAATGACAATTTACATTAGATACAATTAACAGTATAAGTCGGTATATCATAGAGACCTGCTACAACGTTTATAAGTTCAAATCAGTGGAAATTTAATATTTACCAAGTGATGTATTTTTGATTAACAAGTCCGAGTGGTATTGATTTTGGTGCTTTTAGTGGTGCTATTATTTATGCTCTGAATTTTATATTTTGTAGCTTAAATAGTTATTTTACAATGCAGTAAAATTAAATTTAATTATTAATTAAAATATCCAGTTATATTATAATTTAATTGACTGTAACTTTATAACAAAGCATAATAAATTTAAATATAACAAGATTTTCAGATTAAAGATACGAAGAAACGTTTTTTTTTAATTGCCATTGTTATATAAACACTTTTCCGAAAACATATAATTTATATAGACTATATCTTCTTTATTTACCTGTAAGTGTATATGTATAATAAAACAAATTAATTGTAACTTCCAACAATCCAGCAATTGTATTAATTTAAGAGTACATAAAAATGTTTACAAGCAAAGTCTAATGACGAATGTTATTTTGAAGTATAATTTTAGCATAATTCGCATAATGCAGCTTATATTTCAGGCCATTAAAACAAATTGTCAACATAAATCTTTTTGGTTTATGACAATAGCATGACAATTGATTTGAACGAATATAGTTCGTTGATTAGCTTGTGATATTGTATAAAAATATTCAATTGCTATGGCAAATATAATGTAAATAATTTATTATACAAGGTACCTATTATATTATATAGATACAGAGTAATGCGAGTTTTAAAGTAAATTTGTTTTATGTTAATGTAAGTTTTTTTTTACATTTATTATGATTTTGTTCTACGTATTGTGTGATGGTGTTATGAATTTAATGTAGCTTCACGCTTTATCCCGCACACAGCTGGGTAGGCAGGGGGAACCGCAGGAACTTAGTGTACACTTTACACTTTTAAATTTATTTATGAATTAAATCATGTATGATAATGTAGTATTTGCAATATAAGCAACTTGTATGTTATATAATATAGACTGTAAAATATGTGAATAAGTAACATTTCCTGAGCATTTTCCTGTATAGGTTGTACTAATAAGGCTGCAATAGTTCTATAAAAATTTGTACACAAACATTAATATGTAAAATATTATTATGTTTATATCATCAAGTTTGATACGATTTTTTGAATATATTTTTTTCGAAGCATAACGAATCACTAGCTAAAAATATATTAAAAAATTAGCACTTAATGACTAAAACAGCAGGTACACACTACACATTTATGGAGAGTAAAAATTAGTTTCATTGCAGTTATATCTCTATAACTTACATATTTTATGCAGAAATACAATATTGTATTGAAAATGAAGTTTTTCATTACAATATTATTATTATTTAATATTAATGCCCAAAGTATTCCTCGCCATTTCTCCGATTTTTATACCACCTTTAATCAAAATAACATTCATGCTGTTCTTATTTCCGAATCTTGGCTAAAACCGTCCTTACAATCCACTTGTTTTTCTGTTCCGAATTACATAATAATAAGAAATGATCGCCTAGGAAGACCTGGAGGTGGTGTTGCCATATACCTAAAAAGTCACATTTCTTATAAAACGATTTGTCAATCTGTCTCCTCGCTGGATTCGTGTATTGAATACCTTTTTGTTGAAATAGACTTAGGAGTAAAGTTGGCACTTGGAGTTGTTTACTGCCCGCCTAACAAGAACTATTTTAATAATCTAGAAATTGTCATTGAAGACCTAGCTGCTAGTTTCACGCATATTATTATTATGGGTGACTTTAACACATGTATGTTGCGAGACGATTCCAGAACGAGAAAACTTAAATCCATGTTGCTCTCCCTAAATTTACATGTGTTGCCCTTGAATCCTACCCACCATATCAATAACTCCGAAACTTTTTTAGACTTAATAATAACTTCTAGTCCTAATCATGTTCGTAGTTTTGGTCAATTTCCTGCCCCTGGTTTTTCTTTTCATGACCTAATTTTTGCAACTTTCAGATTTAAATTTCCCAAACCTAAACCAAAATCTCTCTTAATTAGAAGCTTTCACAACATAGATATTGAGATGCTCAATAAGGATGCGTCTGTGATTGACTGGTCGTGGGTAGAGATGTTTGTAACAATTGATGAGAAAGTTAACTTTTTAAATAGTAATATTCTTAAATTGTATGATAAGCACGCTCCCCTCAAACTTGTTAAAATGAAAAATCATTCCACGCTATGGTTTAATGACGATTTTCGTAAAGCTAAAGCTAAGAGAGACAGGGCTTTTATAAAATACAAAAAAGATCGTAATGAGCTCAACTGGTCAGCGTATAAGTCTGCAAGAAATCGATGTAATCAGATGTGTAGAAAATTAAAACGCCAGTTTTTCCATAACAAAATACGTGATTCTTCCCCTGAGGCGACTTTAAAATTTTTAAAGTCCCTTGGTGTTGGTAAACTTTCAGCATGTCCTTTAGATTCTAATTTTAATTTAAACGATCTTAATAAACATTTTTCTTCATCTCTTTCCCTTGACTCTCGTATCAAAACATGTACGCTTTCTGAGATTCATAGTTTGCCGGAACTCGATTCCCCAGCCTTTAGCTTCTCATCTATTACCGATGATGACACTAAGAAAACTATTCTAGCTACCTCTACAAAAGCAGTAGGGTCAGATGATATAAGCCGCATTATGATTACCTCAATTCTTGACATCCTACTTCCTGTAATTACTCACATCATAAATTTTTCCCTATCCTCTAGTCAGTTCCCGGAGATATGGCGTAAGGCATTTATTCTCCCACTACCCAAAATATCAAATCCTTCGCTATCTTCTCATTTTCGTCCTATTTCAATCCTGCCTTTCCTCTCCAAAATTCTTGAATCAACCGTGTACCAACAAATTTCCAAACACTTTCTAAAATGTGGCCTGTTTAATCCTCTGCAGTCCGGATTTAGAATCGGACATAGCACTACTACTGCTCTACTGAGGGTCACTGAAGACATTAGATCAGCAATGGAAAGCACGCATCTAACTGTGCTTATATTAATTGACTTTAGTAATGCATTCAATGCTGTAGATCACGACTTACTTATTGCTCTTTTGTCTAAAGCTAATGTCTCCAGTTGCGCTTTAGAATGGTTTTCTTCCTATCTTCAGGGACGCCAGCAGTCTGTTCGCGTAGGTCAGACCAATTCTGACTGGCATGATGTGGCAGCTGGCGTGCCTCAAGGCGGTATATTATCTCCACTGCTCTTCTCTGTTTTTATAAACTCTATTACTTCCTCCTTAACCTCTCGCTACCATCTTTACGCTGATGACTTGCAGATCTATGAACATGCCAGAGCGGAAAATATTGCTGATGCCATACAAACCTTAAATGTCAACTTACAACAAACATCTATTTGGTCTTCAAACTATGGGATCGAGGTAAAGGCTAATAGATGCCCAGCTATCATTATTGGCAGCTCGCGACAACTGGCCAAACTTAAACTCACTACTTTACCTGGCTTAAAATATGATGGCAAAGTCATTCATTATTCCAGTACTGTTAAAGACTTGGGTATAATTTTGGATACAAACTTATCTTGGCGGGACTATGTTAGTGATATTTCTCGCAAAATATATTCCTCCTTGCATTCTATGATGCGACTTAAAAATTTCTTACCTGTAAACACCAAAAAACAGTTAGTTAGAACATTGCTGCTTCCAGTGATAGATTATGGTGATGTTTGCTGCCTGGATATGAATAATGAACTCATGAACAAGCTCGAACGGATTTTTAACACATGCATTCGTTTTATTTATAACCTCCGCAAGTATGATCATATATCTTGTTATAGGAGGCAGCTTGGTTGGCTTTCTTTGGGTGATCGCAGAAAATCAAGAGTCCTTTGTTTAGTTTATTCCACCCTTTTCGACCCTAATTCTCCGACTTATCTATCATCTGATTTCTCTTTCCTCTCCTCTTTACATGACAGGTCCTTACGATCCCAAGCGAATCTCATGCTCTCTACGCCTAGCCACACCTCTGGCTTCATGGCTAACTCATTTGCTGTCGTAGGAGTTCGACTTTGGAATGACTTGCCGGAGACCATCCGTAGGGCTCCCTCTCGTGAAGTATTCAAACGTCGGGTGAAACAATTATTTACAAAGCAATTTTATATGTTAATTTAGTTTATCGCTTGAGTTTATATATTAATTATTTGTATATTTTTAAATATATGTTTTATTCTTTTGTATTTTAGTACGTATTGTAGTCGTTAAACGTAATGTATTATATTATGTTTTATTTATTTTCTTTTTATATGTTTATGTTTATAAGGTTTAAAATAATTTGTTTGTGTGTAGTATATCATGTTTATATTTATTTATGCATGTATATAGATATGTATATAGGTATGTATCTAAGCATATATGTATATTTTTTTTTTTTTATTTAGTTTTTACACTCATATGTCTTCGAAAGTGTTTTTATTGCTATTATTTCTTTTTTTTTTAATTTTATGTTGTCAATTTTTTTTTGTACACCTCCACATTTATTTCTCACATACCCAGGTTGGCTGGTAGAAAATGCTTTTTAGCATTAAGCCCGCCTGTTGTGCATTTAACTTTGTTTTTATGTACAATAAAGAATAAATAAATAAATAAATAAATAAATATGATCAAGGTGAAAGAGAGGACCTTCGTGGCGCAGAGGCGTAAGCGTCTGCCTGTAAACACAACGGTTTGTGGGTTCGATTTCCACTCGAAGAAGATGAATTTTTCTATTTCCATTTTTTTTTTGCTCTGGAAACTAGGCAAAGTGCGGCGTTGAGTTCCGCCACTTAACACGCAATGCCTCGAAAAAGGCGGAAAGCGGGGACGAAAAAATAGGGACCTAGCAACGGAATGTCTTAACACTAGGTTCATATGGTTCCTGCAGTTCCCTCTGCTTACCCTACGATGTGCGGGATACCTGTTTTGTAGTAAAAAGCGTGCCAAATTCGAATTTACTTTAATCTTGATTCTAGTCCAAACGTGTATAAATTCCTTTGATGATGTTCTATTATTGAATTGATATTTTATATCAGTTTACTTTCCAAATATCTACAGTAAGTATGTATTTCTTTATTTTACTTCTACAGTTATACAGTGCGAGTTGCATAAACAATCTTTTCCTGTCAAAGTAACATTTTTAATATCGTTAAAGGTCAACGTGACAAGTGCAATAGAGCATAAATAGAACTGTCACGTCACTATATTTAAGGTAAGGCATTTACTTAGTTACTGTTATTACTAAAAGCAGCGTGTCACGAATACCCGGTTATAAATCACTGGTGCCTTTAATACTTGCAGGAGCAGTGTCGGGCTGGCGGCCGTGCTGGGCGGGTCCTTATTAGGTAGCGCGGGAAAAAAATACACGTGAAACTAACTTAAAGTGTTTTTATTGACATGCAGATATCAAATATGAATTTCGATGCGTTGTCTATGACGTTATAGCATATCGATATTTTTCCGATGCTGATATTCGAATCATATAAAAACATATTGTTGTTTTTGTTAAGCGAAAATTATTTAATGGCATAACTTTCGTCGTTACTGAGTACGTAATTTTTCTCTGTAATATTGTATTTTTTTCCTCAGCTAACAAAGTATGAAACATAATAAACACAATATTATTGTTGTATTTCTTCAGATAGCTCTTAAGAAAAAATGACTCAAGTATTTGATAACGATGAGCCTTTCATTTACCGACTAAATGATAATGGGTTTGGACCTAGTCTTCTTGTTAAGGTAAATTTAAAATTGGTACAGGAATCTAAGTAATTAAGGTGAACTTCTAGCAATAAATGAGACTAGCAAAGACTTTTAATACAGTTATATTACATTTGGAATCGAGAATTATGTATATATGATTATAGAAATATTTCTACTCTGACTGGTGATAGGATATGATACCAATATCGGAAGGTCATGCGATTCATAACTAACCTTTTCACAAAAATCTCTTGGAGTTTACCTGTTGTTCCATTATTGTACTTTCATGAAACTCCAGAATTTAACCTGTCCGTTCCACTAAATTAAAGCGATGCTAAAAGATCTAACGACAAATACAAAACAAAATGAGAGAGTTATTTACTCGTTCAAAGATTTTACTACTCTTATTCTTTAGGTTTGTACAGAACGCGGGTGGCGCATTTATCAAGGCTTTGGAGGTGGTGACGACAAATGGAATCTGTGGTGGCGAACTAGCGCTTTCCCAGCTACTTCTTATAAAACTTTAGGAGATTGGCAGGTATTTTGCTACTTTAACATCCGTTCACATATATTTAGTTGAAATAAATATGTGTTCTATTTTCTTTATTTTTATTTTTTGAATTTTATTATAATCTAGTGTTCTCTTTCTCTCTGTTTTACACCTCCACTTGAATTGAAGACGTGCATGATGAGAGGCGAAACTCAATACCATTCTTTATTTTAATGGAACAAGATATTAAAATAATTTATTTCCTCGAGTATGAATGATTCTCAAAATAAATTAAATCTCAAAGTAATATATTTCACCGACAAGTTCCAACTAATAATATTTTATAGGTGCAAGAAAAATATAAGGAAGCTAGTGAAATGGCTATAAAATGGATGCGACTATTGTTCGCCATAGATATTCATTCATGTTCTATTGAGATTTCTCGTGTCTACCTCTAATCCAAAGTTATGACGCAGTGACAAAACGTCGATAGTTTTATGACTAAGGCTTGTGTCTGACATTATTGTTATTCATGTATACTTTTTTTATTATTCACCTCACTCGTAAAATTGTGATTCGGTCGAATTTATGGTAATAATTTTTAAACTTAATTTACATGCAGTTTTTTTGTTCTAAAGATCTTAAGTTTTATTTTGTTTTAATTAAATTAACGCAAGTTGTTTCATGACGTGAAACCAAATTAATTATCTGGCAATACAAAATTCAACGTTTACTTCCACCACTTTACAGAATACTTCAAATTTGGACAAAAAGTGAACAACGGTGTCTTAAACAAATACTATAATGCCTTTTTGTGTTTGTTTCAGTTTATGAATCACATTCCAAAAGGCGGTTCAATATGCAGGAAAGATAGCCTATCAAGACTGTTACGATGCATGAGAAGAATATATGGAACAATCTATGATTTTAGGTTCGTTATTTGTATTTTAAAATTTCTCGATTTATATTGTAGACGTATGTAATGTTCATTCGTATTTTTTTGTGAAATAAACTTGACTTATTTAGTTATAATAAAAAATCGGCAGTAAACAGTATCGTACATGTCGGCGATAGGCCAGGGTTTCGTTGTTCAGAGTCCATTTTTCATAATAAAATAACAGAGTGGTAGAAATTGGTTTATTCTCGTACAATAGTTAATACAGAAGAGATCAAAAATACATAATTCAGTCCTTTTATTTATTTATCATCTGACATTTCTGTTTAATATTCGAAATTAATATCATAAAGAACTTAATATTACAAATAGGTTTTACTGATTTGAATAATTAAACATTAATTTCATAACTAATTACTTTCTAACAATAAAATCATAAAATGTATATTGATTTGCGCCCATATACACAAAATAACCGGAAGTTGTTTCTTGGTCATTAAAAGGATAAAATAACAAAGAAAATAGCGCATTAGTCAATGAAAACAAAACATAAATATTTAAATTTAAAGTAATAAAAAAAATCAACACGCAAATCTATGAATTTTAATCAGGCTGTAAAATAAAGGGAGGTAATTGCACCCTCAATATTTTTGTGATTCCCCGTTGTTGGAGTTGATCCCTTATAGTATGGTTAATATTCAAATATTTTTTTACGGTAGGACATATAATTTATGTCTTTTTTTTTATTTTTTCTTTAATTTATATAAATTTGCCTTAAACAATTTTTTTTAATAATAATTCTTATTTTTTTTAATAATAATTCTATTTAAAGACTAATATGTAAATTGGATATAATAATATATGAATTGGAGGATGGACGTAGGTAAATTCACTTCAAAATAAATCTTTCCTTAAATTATAAAATATGAATTAATGTTCTTTACATAGTGCTATGTTTTTATGAAAAAAAAAATGAATGAACAAAAAATCTGCTGTATCTATTCCATGGACAAGACTACCTTCACTATTATGAAGATGACGTCTGTAAATATGAATTCACACTTAGCTCTAACAATATTGTTAAAGTGACGTTAAACCATTAGTCAAGATACTTTAAGCCAAATTTCAAAGTATAGCCTTGAGTCACATCAGACAGATCCAAATATTTAAGTTAAAAGGTTATCGTACTTAAATTTATATTATTTTAATATTATATCTTGTTAATATCTTGTTAATAACATCAAAACTAAAAAGCTTAAACAATTAATAACATCAAAAAAGTATAGAGAGCCGTCATGGGGCAGAGGCGTAAGCGTCTGCCTGTAAACGGTTTTTGGGTTCGATTCCCAGTTGGGGAAGATAGATTTTTCTATTTCCATTTTCTTTGCTCTGGAAACTAGGCAAACGCGGCGTTGAGTTCCGCCACTCAACACACAATGGCTCCAAGAGGCAGAAAGTGGGGACGAAAAAAGCAGGGACTAAGCAACGGAGAGTCCTAACACTTAAAGTTTGGCAAAGAGGGTTGTCTTTGCTATGTAATAAAACAGTAAATCTCTAGGATCTATTAGTTTTGACAACTTCACCTTATGTACAACCAACGTAGTTCAGCGGAACTATTATAAATAACTTGTTGCTACTGTAGCAACAAATTTGTTTGAACATAATAAACATTTGACACTAATGACACATAGATATCTAAAGTCTGCAGTACTAGTACTAAAATATTTGTAATTTTTTCTAGAACGAGTCGCGAAATTGAGTCAAAAGTCAAAGTCCCCGTGTGTGTCAAATTTTTCGTCTCGTTTCTTAAAATCTTTTATGTAAACTTCACTTAAACCGTCCCCGCTTTCAGCCTTTTTTCGAGGCATTGCGTGTTGAGTGGCGGAACTCAACGCCGTGCTTTGCCTAGGTGCCAGAGCGAAGAAAATGGCAATAGAAAAATCCATCTTCCTCGACTGGGAATCGAACCCAGAAACCGTCGCGTTTATGTTTATGTAAACTTATTAACGGCATATGGCATTATCATAAACATGAACGGAATTTTGATTATGGAAAATAAAAACAACATCAATCAGAATGCTACCAATATAGAAAAGCAATTTTAATATATACATATAGTTCTATCAAAATTTTACTTCTTGGAACTCTAATGTCAATAGAAATGAGGTTTACTTTCATTTCTCTTTCTCCCTTTTATAACTTACAGTACTGTAAGCCTGTTGTCAATCGATTCACGTCATTGGCGATTTGAATGAAGCTACGCGCGTTGCGTGTGGCACGACACTATAATTTTTTATGAGATGCGTCTAAGAAAATTAAGCCCTCTACTATATTGGATTCCTTGACTTAGTAATTCTGAAATGTAAAATAGCTGCTAGCATATAATGTATAAACAGGACCTATAAACAAAAAAAGAAAATTTTTTTGTTTGTAGTTTCTGACTTTATATATTTACCAAACCTATAATCAATAGGAATTGTATAGTATAATTAATAAATACAGAAGATATTAGAAAAATAATAAAAAAAAGATGGAAAAAATTGTAATGTATTAAATATAT
The DNA here is from genome assembly GCA_037178615.1 of Dione vanillae. Classification (NCBI taxonomy): domain Eukaryota; kingdom Metazoa; phylum Arthropoda; class Insecta; order Lepidoptera; family Nymphalidae; genus Dione; species Dione vanillae. The sequence continues at coordinate 485,998 of JAZFAU010000159.1, forward strand.
ACAAAATTAGACAAATTGAATAAAATAATTAATAAATATAAAGATATTAGAAAAAAAATAGAAAAAGGAATTGAAGTGTATTTAATGAATACAAAATCGGACGTTTTAAATTATCTGTGGTAATAAGTGACTATATTTACTTTAATGGATAGAATAAAATGGTATGCAAAACAAAGAAATCATTAAGTTACTATACAAAATATGACTACAGAAAACGTTATTTAGGAAACAATGCAAACTTACAGAATTAACTCGTCGCGAATATTGAATTAGTGAAGTTTTAAAGGTCGAATTTCTAATTCTTCCTGTCGGGACGAAGGTGAAAGTTCGAGGTAATATTAAATAATAGGGTTGTACTAATGAAATGTAATTACTCCAAGTGGTACCGGAGCTCGCGTGACGATCCCAAGAAGAAGCCAATGTCATAGTTTTGTTTTATAATAGGATTAATGACGTTTAAGCTAGAGCGACTGTCGCACGCTACTTTCTGTTTAAAAGAAACGGAAGGTAATAGGTTGTGCCCTTGAACAATTTGTGACGACAGTCTTAGCACTGTGAGGTGCACTGGCGTTGCTCAAGATTTTTTAACACTTTCTCTCTGCCTATATATGGTAGATAATAAATTAAGATTATCTGCAAACACTTTTTTAAAAACGAAAAAGTACATAGCTTCGTTCAACTTAATTAGTAAATTTTAAAACGGTAATATAATGTATAATTGAATAAAATTTTAATTCAATACTTTTTTTTCTGTACAGCACATAAACTAAAATGTACAAGAATCAGGTCGCGTTTATCAAGTTATTCATAAGTTGTTAATATTGTCAATCAATAAAGTGATCCGCTAGTAATCTTGGTTAATAAAACATAGGCTATCCATGGCCAAGTGAAGGTTAGCCAACAAAACGTAATAAAGAGACCAGTATAAAGTATTAAAAAATTCTAGACATGCTTATGTTGTTTTGTGGCATTGCGATTAACATACACTGAGGTATCATAATAATATCACGCGAATCGTTTTGATCTCTTGTTTTCTGCTTAGACTGAACGCCGAATAGGGTCGTTTTCTCTTTAAGTAATGCTTCAAAAAAATTAACGTTTATTTTACTTTTTCTGCAAAAAGGAAAATGATTCTTTTCAAGAATAACTAAATAGCTACTGCGTTAATATTTTCATTTTATCAGCAAATTTTTAATTATACATACAAATAATTAATTATAATTTCTAATTTTATTTAAACTTCATTTCAGCCCACCCTGCTTTCACCTGCCTTTGGAATACGCAAAATTGGTATCTGAGTGTTCACGCTTAAGACGAGATGAATCTACTGGTTCCAATGTCGTTTGGATACACAAGCCAGTGGCACAAAGCCAGGGTCGAGGGATATTTCTTTTTAGGGTAAATATTTGAAATATTTATAATAGCTTATACTAAAAAAGTTCAAGAACGTTAACGAACGTGAGCTACCGGCTCATAAGACACTTCTGCTGTGAGCTAACGAGGAACTTCACGATAAATTTGTTCTAATTTCATATTTTATTATTTAAATGTTTCTGAACATTGTATTCGATTCACTTGTTTTAAGAAGACAACTTTAAAATGTATTGGAATTATATTAATGAAATAATACTAATCAATAACAATAAAAATCAACATTACTTAGTAATACCTCAGTAAAAATGAATTAAAATAAAAATTGTCTGTCGTCTCCACAATTCAGAACTGACAGTTGACGAACAGACGATCTTCGAGCATTTTCTGTAATGACCAATTAAATTTGACTATATTATGAAGGTTATTAAGTTATTATTAATAAAATACTAAATCTGATTGGTTAGTTAATATTATTAATGCCTTGTAAATAAATAAAAATATTTTAACACTAAATATATTTATTACATGTGTTATAGGCTGTAGCATAACGAATTTATCGGAATTTTCCATATGTGACTTATAAATTCAAATTAAATAAAAGTACGAAGTTTGTTTATAATAAAAACATAATATTTTGTTAACAAGAAAAATTTTGACATGAATGTCAAAATTTTTACATTAGTATATACATTTAGTAGCAAATTCTTTAATTTTGTTACTAAATGTGGAATGTATGTTGTTTTTATTTCTTGAACAAAGGTCACCTTGTTGCTCCACAAAAAGGACGAGTCCTAAGTCCGCTCAATGATTTAAATTATTTTTTTTAATAAGATTTTGTCAAACAAGATCGCTAACTTAGAATAGTTGCAATTGACCTGAACCATGCACATCATGATCTGACCAATGAATAATGATGGCCAATGGATGAAATGCGCCCATTTTATAACAAGTTTACATTAATAGAAATAACGATCTAGTTAACTATTAGATCGTATTATGTGGCCACGACACAGTCATCTTACTATTATTGTAGCACTATTCTAATTTTGCTAAGCACTTAAGAAACATTGAGTTTTCAGTAAAGAAACATTATAGAACATAACAACAGAATTCCTGGTATGATCTTATTTAATAAAAAACACGCGTCGATCAGATTTACCAATTGGTTCAGTAATAAATTTGACTATCTCTTTTGGCATATTCTTATAGGTCTTTTTTATTTAATTACCTTTATTATTATAATTGTTCATTTACATGTTGTGTTCGTATTCATAAAATTTACTATAGGCAGTAAAACTTAGCGTAACAAACAGGAAAATGTGTCAACAAAAAAGGTGCCCCAATTTTCACATAAGTAATCAATTATAATGTAAATCACGTAAAATTACGTTCGTTTTTCACCTTGGAAGTTTCAACAACGATTATCTGTAAAATACATCTTAATATACTTTTGGTGGTCACTGTGCTGGGATGGAATAAATAATGACCACTTATTGTGTTACTTTTAGCAATACAAATACTTAAAAAACAAAATTCTGCTGCTTCATTGCTTGTTTTTTTTTTAAATATGATAAAAACAGAAGTTATTTAAACATTCTTTAGTGCGTGATACAGATTGCAATCGGAACCTTGAAATCGAATTCTCATTACCACCAACATTGCCAGTATTTTTAAGAACAATTAAAATAAAAAATTACATGTTTAAATAATATTTTACATTTTTTTAGCTTCACGCTTTATTCCGCACATTGCAGGGTAGGCAGAGGAAACCGCAGGAACCATATGAACTTAGTGTTAAGACACTACGTTGCTTAGTCCCTGCTGTCTCCGTACCCGCTTTCCGCCTTTCCTAGGCATTGCGTGTTGAGTGGCGGAAGTCAACACCGCGCTTTGCCTAGTTTCAAAGCGATGAAAATGGAAAGAGAAAAATACGCGTGGGAATCAAACCCTCAAAGCGTCGCGTTTACAGGCAGACGCTTACACCTCACAACCACACAACGGTCCTTTATTTTTAATATATTTATAATACGGGCAAGATTTTGTTATTTCTTGAGAAATAAATTATTTGTAATATTTTATTGCTCAAACATCGTAAATAGGTTTAGTGCATGTAAGATACATATATACTATAAACGAGTATACTTCCTAGTACGCCAACTTTGTGCTGAATTGCCAAATTTAGTGCAAGTGAACACGCTATTGAGGCAGGTCATAGGTTTTTCTGCGTAAAAAGTTACCTTTAAACTGTAAATATAACATTGTATAGGCATTCCTGTCTGTCATTGCCATTTATATTGTAATTTATTCTAATGTAATTTATTAGAAACTTATTGGTTATAATTATAGGATAAATAGTATCATAGTTATTAAAATAAAATGAATATAATATTTATTAAGTTTTTTTTTTTCAAAATATAAACATATTATTATTTGATCGTTTGTTTTAATATTCATAAAATAAATGGCAAGAATTTTTGTTTTAATTACGTATTAAATCACTTGACCGTTATTCAAAGCTTACTTATTTGGAGATAGGCACCTTCCGTTTCCGCTTATATACCTCTCCCTTTCGTATCATCTGTCCGTCTCGTTCACATTCTCTCCCCCTCAGGTCTCCCCCACCTCACATACCACCAGGTAGCTTCGTTAGAATGTCTAGCTCATTGGCGTCCCGATTTCCGCTGCGAAAAGACGCTTAAAAGTTAACGAGTCTATCGTTAAATTTATTACCTTTCCCTTCGTGGAATTATTATTGTAACTTAAAACTAAGAGGCAATCACGTAAGTTTTTTATTCTTTTTTCATTTGTGATAGTTTTTTGCTATACAGAATTTACTTATTTACATTTTGACGTCTACCCTCGTTATGTTTAACGGTGTTACCGTTCGTAGACGTGTTACTTAAAAATTATTATAACGGAATTATTTATTTTTTTTTTTCATTTGTAATAGTTTTTTACTATACAGAATTTACTTATTAACATTTTGACGTCTACTCTCGTTATGTTTAACGGTGTTACCGTTCGTAGACGTATTACAAAAAAATATATTATAATTGAATTATTTATTTTTTGAAATTAATATTGATCTGTCTGTCCGTGTGTTTTAGAATGAGTGAAACTAATCAATTACTTTCCGAGATAGACAAAGTTTGTGATGATGCAGTTCCCGGACCGTCCCGAAAGCGAACGTCTACTAGTTCAAGTAGTGACTCGTCAAGCTCGGAATCTGAGTCGGATAGTTCTTATTCAAGGAAGAAAAAATCGCATCGCAAACGTTCAAGGAAAACAAGTCACCGACGTCGTCGCCGCAGTTATTCTAGTGACAAACTGGAAAAGTTAACGAGGCAAGTAAATGAACTTCGTAAACAATTGACTATAAATAATTTTGATAAAGAAAATCCAATTGTTGATTGTGACCACAGTGAATCATTAGAATTTAATGTCAGTCGTGACCTTTATAATAATGACTGTAATACTTGTAATTCACAAATTAATCTATCAGAACCCGATCTACATTTTAATATTGAAACCAAATTAAAAGAACCCACCTATCCGAAACCTTCTGATGATTATTTAAAATTACTTTGTAATATTCAGCATTTTGATCAAAAAGAATGGTGTGACTTAAGATATGCTGAGTCGCAAAAAAATTATGTGTTTTCTCCAGGATTTGTAGAAGTAGAGGCTAATGAAGAAATCAAACCTTATGATTTAAACCGTCAACTTTTAGCTACAGAACGATCATATGCAGCTATGACTTATTGTCTTGTAAAATATAATGAATGTTTACAAAATAATATACATGAGTTACTTTCGTGGATGAAATCTCAAAACAATTTAAGTTTTCAGAATGTTAATGCCAAATTTACAGAGGTATTTTGTAATGGAAATTTAAATAAATTATCTTCTGATTTGTTACAAATGATTTGTGGCCATAGAACCGAGATTATACAAATAAGACGAGACAATGTGTTAAGGTATGCAAAAGATCCTTTGCTAAAATCAACACTGCGAAAAATTCCGCCATCCTGTCATAATTTATTTAATGCGGAATTGCTTACCACGGCACTTGAGAAAGCGGGAGGTGTCAGAAAAGTCTTTCTACCCTCACCTAAGCATAAAGTATCTGCTCCAAAAGCAGGATACAATATTACACGCCGCCCCACGGGAGCTACCCACGGCGCCGCGTATTATAACATGCCATTAAAGGCCTGTTCTGATCAGTCGATGTATTCAAACTATCAGACACATAATCACGGTTATCATTCTCACTGTTCTCCACAAGAACATTTTTCAAACAAAAATTTTCGACGAGAAAGTCATAATAAAAATTCCTTTCGTAATGGGTCTGGAAGAAAAAGTGATAAAAATTCACGAAAGCGACAAAGTTTTGCTAACGAAAATGAGACGAGTAATAAAAAACGAAAATTTTGACTATGTAACAAAGACGCTAAGTTTCACGGCAGGGCAACTTGCTCATTATCACGACAGATGGGAGAAACTAGGGGCTCCAACATATTTATTGAAAATAATAAAAGGCTATCGAATACCTTTTCTTCAAAAGCCGCCTCTGATATTACCAAATTTCAACAGTGGCAAAAACGCCACTCCAGTCTCCCAGGAAATGACAGATATTATTATAAAAATGAAATGTCAAGGTGTTCTCGAAACTGCAGAAATATCACCAAGTTTTCTTTCGACGCTTTTCTTAATAAAAAAGAGCGACGGATCCATGCGTCCGATATTCAACCTAAAAGCTCTGAACAAATTTGTGATAGTGGATCATTTTCGACTAATAAATGTCTCTCGTGTACCAGAATTTCTCCAGCCCCGAGATTGGATATGCAAAATAGATCTATCTCAGGCATATTTTCACATACCTGTTGTGGAAACTCAAAGACGATTTCTGCGTCTAAAATACAAAAACGAGTTGTTGCAACTAACCTGTCTGCCATTCGGTTTAAGTACTGCCCCAAAAGTCTTTGCATCCCTAACGAATTGGGTTGCTCAAACTTTACGAGATATAGGGATTCGAGTCATAGTGTACTTAGACGACTTTTTGATAGCGAATCAAGACAAAAAAATCTTACACCAGCAAGTACAACTGGTTTTACAAAGGCTTTGTTATCTAGGTTGGAAGATAAATTATCAAAAATCCGAAATTGTTCCCACAAAAAGCCTCACTTACCTGGGCGTGCAGTGGGATACTTGGCTCAATCAAAAAGCACTCCCGAAAAAGATGCAACTAAAACTTTTCGAAAGCCTGTCCCAACATGTAATGTTGAAAGAAATAAATTTGAAGGAGCTTCAAATGCTTACCGGTTTGTTAAATTTTGCAAGTTTTGTGGTCAAAAGAGGTCGTCTGAATTATCGCGAGATTTTGAACTTTCTCAATGTGATGATAACAAAATCGGGGACAACCCGCCGTTATCCCATACCACCAGAGGCTCTCGTCAATATCCAATGGTGGTTGAGCCATTACAATCGACCATCTGTGATTCACCCTATGCCTCCAAGTCATTTTCTGTCAACAGATGCCTCGGATCTAGCATGGGGAGCCCAGTTAAACGATCTTTCTCTATGGGGGACATGGTCGACGACAGAAGAATTACTTCATTGCAACATGAAAGAAATGTTAGCAGTTCTCAAAGTTTTGCAAGGTTATGGTCGGAGCCTCCGTCACTCGACCGTCTTAGCGCAGTGCGACAATCAGACAGTCGTATCTTATATTCGAAACGAGGGTGGCACAAAATCCCGACGATTGTTAGAAATAACAAAGAAAATTTATCAGATCCTAGATCAGTATCAGATAAATTTAACTGTTTATCATCTGCCAGGCAGATTCAACAATCAGGCCGATCATCTTTCTCGATTTCGTGCGCCTCCAGAATGGCATCTTTTACCCCATTGTACAAGACGGATATTCAAAATCACCGGCACGCCCATGATAGACCTCTTTGCTTCAAGAACGGCTCATGTGATTGCGAGTTATGTGTCTCTAGATCAAACAGACCAGTTAGCGATGTTTCACGACGCATTTTCACAAGATTGGAACTACAACCCTGCGTGGGTGTTCCCACCACCCAATTTAATACCGAAGGTATTATTAATACATCTCAATCGAGCCAAGGGAATCTATCTCCTAGTAGTGCCCCGCTGGAACCGTGTGTTTTGGAGGGCGGACATCAAGGCTCGAGCTATAGCAGCTCCGTTAACAATAAAAAATGTTCAAAAGAACCTGATAGACACGTCAACAGGTCTAGCTCCACAGAAAGCGCAAAAAATGATACTAGAAGTTTGGAAATGTGGGGGTGGGATAAAAACTTAATCGACTGGAATTCACAGCAAATAGAGTTATTAAAATCGTCCTGGCGGCCTAGTACTAAAAAGACCTATAAAACTGCTTGGCTGAGATGGCTCAATTGGGCTAAGAGACATCAAGTCAATCCCTTTGATCCAAATGGTTCGACATTGGCAAGGTTTTTAGCTGATTTATTTTTATTAGAAGGCCTTTCTTATAATACTATTCTATTACATAAATCAGTTGTCTCGACTTTATGTAATACGGACTCTTCTAATTTATTAGGCTCACATATTTTAGTAAAGCATATTTTAAAATCCATTGCCGTTAAAAAACCACCTTCCCATAAGTCGTTTATTTGGAATATTGATAGCCTTATCTTATATATGTCTAATTATGAATTAGATGAAATTAATTATTTTCAAACTGCTAGGCATACAGCAGCTCTCTTTTTGCTTTGTTCTGGCAGGAGAATACACGATCTTACTCTGTTAGAAATAAGTAATGACTCTTTTATTAGATGCAGTAATTATGTTATATTTTGGCCGAGATTCGGGTCTAAAACAGATTCACATAATTATCGACAGTCTGGTTGGAAAATAATGCGTAATAATGAAGATCCAAAATTAGATCAGTTTTACTGGATTAATCAAACGATTAATTTATTTAAGTCAAGACGTGTCGAAGCTAATTGTAATAATTTATTTATTAATATAAGAGGTCAACCAAAGGCTGCATCACGAGCAATTATTGCTGGTTGGATAAGATCTTTGTTATTAGAAGCTGGTATAATCTCCACTCCTGGAAGCTGTCGTTCTGCCGTGGCTTCAAAAAATTGGTCGGATAATTTACCTATTGATGAAATTTTAGCTCGAGGTAATTGGCAATCGGATAAAACATTTAAACGATTTTACAGACGTGAAGTTATGCCAGTATCGTCTCAAAGATGTATTACTAAATTGTTTAATCCTATTAATTGATTATGCTTTTGATTTTTATGTAAAAACCGAATTTATCTTTTGTGTTTAGAATGAGAATTTAAAAATGATTGTTTTTCATTGTTTTATTTTTCTAATTACAATCATGATATGAATCAATAAATATATACATATATACTACATATATTGACACTGTAATTTTGTTTTAATTTAACATCTAATACTTCTTAATAAAATCAAGTCACATTGGCGTCCTATTCTACCACCAGGCGATAACAAACACGTCTCAAATAAGTAAGCTTTGAATAACGGTCAAGTGATTTAATATACACGTTTTACCTGTAAATAAAACGTTTATTAAATTACTTACCTTATTCAAAGCTTAGAGTAAACTCTGCCTGGTTATTTCTTCGAGACTTAATGAGCTAGACATTCTAACGAAGCTACCTGGTGGTATGTGAGGTGGGGGAGACCTGAGGGGGAGAGAATGTGAACGAGACGGACAGATGATACGAAAGGGAGAGGTATATAAGCGGAAACGGAAGGTGCCTATCTCCAAATAAGTAAGCTTTGAATAAGGTAAGTAATTTAATAAACGTTTTATTTACAGGTAAAACGTGTATATTATGTCTATTCGATACTTAGACAGTGCAACGTATACATATTTTAACATAGTGAGATTCGAACTAAGCCCCTGTGATATAATCTATACCGTCATTATCACACACACGTTTTTGTTCAAAAATTTTGAAGACGAGGCAAGACGTCGACATTTTTATGCACTCACTACAGTTAATTTTTGGTTTATAAATATTTTTTTAAAAATAACAAATAGAACAAAATATATTCTTATCGTTGAAATTAAATATAATATATTTTTGGTCCTTTTCAGAGTGTATGTGATATGCGGTGCGGCAGTCCCGCCGTTGTCCAAAGGTATATTGAGCGACCCCTTCTCATCGCAGGGTACAAATTCGATCTGCGACTATACGTATGCGTCCCCGGATATCGACCACTAACCGCTTATATGTATGCCGAGGGGCCTTGCTAGATTTGGTGCGTATTACATTATTATTGGCACGAGGCGCAACTCAGTAAGCTTGCTGGATTTGTGACTTCCTTGCGAACTGCACTGAACTGAACTTCTGCTGCACGATCTTGCTTAACGATCTTTTAACACCCAGTATTATTAGATATGCCGATGACAACACGGTGATTGAGAGGTACATGACCAACTTGCGAGCTAGTCTAGTGGAAATACGGTTCTTGAGTCCATGATTGAACGGGTGAATATAACATTACAGTGGGTGTCCGATTGGCGTGACGTCAATCTTGTTAAGTCCAATCTAAAACACAGGCGTGTCTTTTCTCCGCGAAAATGAGTAGCTTCGACTTAACACCCACGTTCGAAGGTGTATCCTTACTGATTGCTAACCAATCTAGAACTTCTAGGTATTATCATCACTTCTAACCTGAACTTTAGCCAACAAATTGAGTCTATTGCAATTAAAAAAAATATCAGTTCTTTCAAAGATTCAGCAGCACTACAGCTTTGAACAACAGCTTTATCTTTACGCTGCCCAAGTTCGATTTTACATGGAATACTGCAATCACCTCTTGGATGGTGCAGCCAAATATCATCTGGTGGCTTTGTACTCAGTTGACCGAAGAGCCCATAGGTTAATTAATAACTATAATTATAAGCTCAAGATAACGATAAGCTCTCAAATAGCAGACAACACACCTTTGAGCATCCCTGCATCCCCAGGCATTCGGCCTGCGAATTGCCAGCCTATTGGTTTTTTATAGGACGCACTTTGGAGAATGCTCGAAGGTTCTTTTCGATTTGATTGAGCCATCTCCATTCCTTTATCGTACTACTAGGCGCAGGCAAAAGTTTCATTCATAGATGGGTGACATACCCAAATGTTGAACTAAACGTTTTAGCAGCCCGTTTCTTGTGAGAGTCGCCAAAAGTTGCAACGAACAGCCTGTCTATTTTTCCTGGTAATTTTAACCCTGGAGCCTTTAAGAGTAGAGCGAATAGGATTCTTTTGGACGGGCACCTTTGTCTTTATCTAGACTTTTGATGAGGTGAGATGAAAGACAAGCGCCTGCTCCATTATTACTATAAAAAATAATAATAAATAAAATAATTAAATTTATATATATTGTTGTTTCTAGTTTTATTAACGTCTTCTTAGCACGACGAGTAATTGAATTATTTTTTGTTTTGTTTAAGGAATACAAATATTTAATTAAATTTTGTTGTGAAACATATTATGTTTATGATATAAAAGCAACCGTAAACAACGTATAATGTGTATTTCTCATAACTTATCATTTTAATATAATATAATTTTAATTATTATAATTAAAGATATATAAAGGTATTAAGCTAAGGAACAATGGCAATGAGGAAGCGGGTAGCACTTGGGCGAACAAATTTTTTTATATTCTTTGCTTCCACGACCCAATACTTATTTACTTAACTTTATGCTGTATCCCTAACGGGGTAATTAGAGAGGGCGGAGTGCCATACGCTGCGGTTTCTTGACACCAGTTCTCATTTATTATCATAAACCTCTTCTTAAATGCTCTTAGGGAGGCGGCCCTCATATTTCTTATGTTAACTTCTTCTAGTATATTAGATATTTTGTTACCGCTTCGTTCATTTTATTGGGAGTAATATTGGCGCTTTTAAACATCTATTTTGTATCTTCCAATCTGTACTTAACATACTTTACAAGTATTCAACTTGAAAATATATACGCAAAAAAAAAAACTCGATACGCAAACGTGAAACTGAAAAAAAAATTTAAATACACCTAAACTGTTTTATATTTATAATTAAAGAAGAGCAGTGCATTCTATTTCCAGCATCATGATCGTATGGCCGGGATTTTTTGTTAGCAGTATTATTAAAAACGACATTCTTACAATTGTCTCACAACACACTTATAAAATAATGTGCTTGTCTGTAAAAAATCGCTTATAATTACAAAAGTGAATAAATAAATACGAAAATATGTATTACTGTTAGATAACTATAATACAATTAAAGAAATACATATTAATGACAAAATTCCACAAGGGACTCTTCTATGTGAACAATTTAAAGTCGAAATTAAAGACTTATTGTTATGTAAAGATTATTCTATACAAGTATATTATAATAATGTTTATGCGTGGAATTCAATACTGTTGATAGTCCCTCGTGCCAGTGGTTATTAGTCATATGAGTATATGTCATATATACATTGTACATCAAAAATCTCTTTCTAGCAGAGCTGCCGTCTGAGTTAGTGCTGGCCTAGGAACTGGCACTACTGCTACCTGTAACTGTCAAAAAAAAATAAAATGAATATATTACAAGACTACCATGAGATTGTGATTTATTATGATCGGTTATTAAGGTTATTATCATATTTGTAGGTACAGATAAATACACGTTGTCTGATATTCACAATCCGTATCGGCATCTGACGAATTCGTCATTGAATAAAACTGGTCCAAGATACGCTGAATGCAAGGATAGGATTGGAAGCGGTAAGTGTTTACTTAAGGAAAATAAGACAAGTTTAGTATATTTTGGCGTTCAAGTGGAATTCGCGCGGCGTAAAAAAATGTTGATTTTTTAATTTTTAAATAAATCTGTTTGTCTGTACTTCTATGGTTTTTATTAAATTCAAGTTTTATGTAGATATTTTCTATTGTTATAATTATATTAAAAATTTTATTTCCTTTGTGTGTTCTCCATTCAACGTGACATTGGCGAAGTGAATTGTGCTCAACTGGCACGCTCGAAACGCCATTAGTAAAGAGAAGAAGAAGAAGAAGAAGAAAAATTTTATTTACATTATATCGTTGCACTATGATTTACTATGATCTACTATCATATTTCGTTAATAATAATGTAATCATGTTAAAGAAATAATTGTTTTGTCTATATAAATTTTTATTTATTTATTTTTAGCTTACTGCCATTGAAAGTGAAGAAAAAAGATATTTCTTATTTCCACCAAAAGATGGTGCTGATATTCTTTTTAACTGAAAGTAAATATTTGGTAGATGTCGCTAGTAATAATAATATTTCAGGTTGCAAATGGACACTTAAGCAAGTAAGACGAGCTTTAGTCGGGAGATGGGGTGCCGTCGAATGGTTAGTTTGGCAAAGAATAAGGGCGCTGGTTACACTGACTCTACTAGCTCAAGCAGCGGGAACTCCTCCGGCAAGAAACTGTTTTGAATTCTATGGCTTTGATGTACTACTTGATGATAGTTTGAAACCTTGGCTCATTGAGGTATTATGATGGATTTAGTGTGTTTAGCGATTGTTTTTATGGTTTTTTTTTCATTAGACCAATATTTATATATATTGACTTCATGACTGTTTCCCTTAGATGGAAAGATTGGTTAGACTTTAGACTTTATTTTTCCAATTCCAAAATTACCGTTAGGATTATACAAGGTTTCCTAGGTTTAAAATCTTTACGAAAAATGAGGCCAGCACATCTGACTTATACAGATGTGCGGCCGTTGGCAGTCGTTGCGGCTTTGATGTTCACTTGAGAAGAATAGTTTAAATAAATTTTCTTTCCTCTGGTAGGTAGGTTAGATAGGTAGGTGTGTGTGTGTATGTGTGTGTTTTGTACAAATATATTTTAGACTAAAAATAGAAATCTATAAAATAATTTTGTTATTATTAATATATGCCACAGATATGCCCTCCAATTTTAGGTAAATCTTTCTCCAGCCTTGGGTGCGGACTGTGAAGCCGACGTCATTGTGAAGCAGCCGATGTTACATGAATTATTTGACCTGCTTGGTCTGCCCATGCGCCATACAGGCTTGTCTCTGTTGCAAGGACCTTCACCGCATCCTACTAAGTATATTATATTACTTTATAAATGTAATATTTTATTTAAGACCAGTCTTGATTTGCTCTGTCTACTCTGCAATATCGAGAAATAGCGTGAATCTTCTGGTATCCCGAAAAAAGTCTACAGCGTTAATTTTAGCTGATAGCTCCTTTAAATTTATTTTTTAAAAGTTATTTTTGTGATGGTCATATGTAGTGTGAAGTTCTCTATCACTAAGTACTATATAAATTCAAGAAGTTTTTTTTTTAATATATAATTTGTTTATAAAACTTTTTTACTTTACAGCTGTAGTTCAGAGGACGAGAGCGGTGTCACAAAGGTGATAGCGATGAGGGCGGCAACGTGTCACCGTCGCGGAACTCGTCGACAGCGTAGACGGCGAGCCATGCCCATACACTGTGTCAACTTACAACCACCTGTGGCTGATAAGTTTCCTGTTATAGTAAGATTTCCTTAAATTAATTTTTTTTTTATTTTTAGTATTATTCACATGTGAGAATGTTTTAAGACGATGGTTTTGTCGCAATTTTTTTTAGGAACTACCTGGAAAATCTAAGGAAACTCAAATGGGTCGCCTATTGAAAAATACAACTGAATCAAGCCCAGAAGCGGCAGAAGTACCGGTGCGTTACTAAAAAATATTTTTTAACATCGTTATACAGATACTAACTTACTAACGAAATACATGCATATGATATGCATGTATTTCGTTAGTAAGTAAGGAATAGATGTTTTTAAATAAATATTTAAAAACTCTGAATTAAAGGCAACAAAATTTTACTATTTATTATTCTATTCAAATGGGTAAATTATAATTCTATTTACTAAAGATATACATACTTAGTTCCAATTCAAAAAAAACATATTTTTTTACAGAATAAATATTAGTACTGTAAATATTTGGTTTTCTAGAAAAAAGTATCGATTTAATTGATAAATCTTTTTTTGTAGTATCACGTTTTATACCTCTCATAACAGGGTAGGCAGTCGGAACCTCAGGAACCATGGGAACCAAGTGTTAAGCCATTATGTTTCCAGCTATCCAACTTTTCGAGATATTGTGTGTTGTGTGCTGGAACTGAACGCGGAATTTGCCTAGTTGCAAGACAAATGAAATTGAAATAAAATAATCTATCTTCCCCAAATGAGAATTGAACTCGCACACCGTTGCGTTCACAGGCAGACGGTTGCGCCTATGTGTCACGGCGGTCCCCTTAAGAACTCTAGATTGATAATAATGTAAAATAAAATAAAACAATAAAACCATTCGTCTGTCAATGTTAAATATTGAATTCTTTTAGAGGAAAATGATGCATGAAAAAGTAAAACCACTAGCAAAATATGAACGATGAATAACATGATATATAATAACATGATGAATAAGATGATAACATATTTGTCTGTTAATCTGTTTGTACATGTAGACCACTTAATAGTCCACTTATTAGACTTAGTGGGATATAAGCTACAATATATTTCCAAGAACGATACAGCTGAAGTAGAGTCATAATAGTCCAACCGAAATATAAAACATTATGCAATATTGCCATAACGAAATCCATAAAATATTATACGCATATCCCTTTGATATAAAAGCATTTACGGATTCGAAACACATTATGTTCAACAACAATAAATCAATGAATATATAAAAAATAACAAAAGAACTTAAATTATTGATATGTACGAATGTTATTTATATATGATCTGGAACATATGAAGATATGAAAGGGAAAAAATATTAAGGAAATAACATCTTAATAAAAGTTGTGCAGGATGATGTATGTTAAGGAAACCTAAAACACTTAATGTGGTACCATAATAAATAAAACAAAATTTAAAATTCTGTTCACAATTGATTTTCGTCGTAACTTTAAAATTTGGATAAGAAATTAAGTGATTACTGTCAAATAAAAACGATAATTGAACATATGAAATAAGGAAATGGTTTCTTAGCGAGAATTATCAACATAGTTTTGATTGCGCACACTTAGAGAGGTGATTTTTTTATCTAAAATTTTATTTGCGATACCGTTTAAAGATCTCGAAAAAGTGGTTTGGTAGCCGATGTTCGAGCTTAAGCAGTTGAATTGATAATTGATTAAACAAATTCTACAAGTTAGTTAAATGGATTTGCATAAGAAATAGTTGGGCGCGCTATTTGTCAGTCTCAAAAATCTTTCTTAGTCTTTTAACAAAAAAAGATTTCTAACTTTAGATACTATATCTAAATAGCGTTAAGCTAATAAGAAGAAGCGCATATGCGGGTAACCCAATAATATAAATATGATTTGTAGTTTTTTTGACATACAAATGTCAAAGAAGTATAACATCTGAGTTAAATATACTAAGAAATATAAGAAAATCACACGTTAACAAGAATTCTACAACCCATGGGATATTAAAATAATATAATTATAAAGACCGTAAATTCCTTGTTCGCTTAAGATGTATAATTATAATTGTAATGTTCTTATTTCACCTATATAGGATAATAAAAAATGTATCGTAAATTCCCTCAACACGTAGTGTCTCAAATTTAAAATTGTTCCCGTTGCCAACCTAGTAAAAATTTCAATTTTAACGTGAGGCATTTCCATTTACTTAAAGCGAGGGTCAAAAGTTTACGTTTAAGGTAAGAATTGTGTTGCGGATGTACATAAAATAGTAATTATATTATAATTTATTCCAGTCAACAACAAGTATATCAACGGACCCAATCGACGAAACGTGGCGTGGTGGGTACTCTACTGCAGCCTCTCGGCGTCGGATGATGAGTGCGTGCGCGTGGGGTAATGGAGTACGATGGGACCGTGGTGTTGGACGGGTTGGGCAGTGGGTGCGGATATATCCTCATACACTGCCTGGCGATGATCAGGTGAATGTTGTTAACTTTGTTTAATTTATATTGTATTGTAAGTACAATGGTAAGGAAGATAGACATAGTTATGGAGTATATATTTTTTATTACTATGGAATAGTTAACTATTTAATCTTATACTGTATTTTTTTCAGATTTTTCTTTGAATGCTTGTTCGCATGAAATTATTTATACATGACTAATTTATTAAATTGCTAAAATTTTTTTTAGCTTCATGCTTAATCCCGCATATGGTAGGGTAGGCAGAGCTAACTGCAGGAACCATACGAACCTAGTGTTAAGACACTCCGTTGCTTAGTCCTTGCTTTCTCAGTCCCCGCTTTCTGCCATTTTCGAGGCATTGTGTGTTAAGTGGCGGAACTCAACGCCGCGCTTTTGCCTAGTGTCTAGAGCAAAGAAAATAGAAAAAGAAAAATCCATCTTCCCCGAACCCACAAACCATTGCATCTACAGGCAGACGCTTACGCCTCTGCGCCACGAAGGTTTTATTTTGAATTAAAATTTGTTAAATTATCTGTCTTTAGTTAATAGTTAGTTAGTAAATTACACTAATCAATTCTAACATCTTAACCACAGTTACCCGTAGAAGATGCTCGAGAGAGTGTGGCTCAAGTGTCAAAGTTTCTTAAGGCGGCGCGTGAAGTAGCGCGAGAGGGCGGGCGGGACAAATGCGCCCCGCGGGATGACAGTCGCGATGCCTTCTTAGAGACGGCGCTAAGGAAAAAACTGTCTTACCAACTATCTTCTAACTTCCAAGTGTGGCTGCCTCCATTTTAATGTGTTCTTAGTTAGCCTAATAAAATGCTTGCTCAATTATTCGTGTTTTTGTTTTCTTTAAAATTATATATTTTCATTATAACAAGTCCATATAAATAATACTTGCCTGCTTTGTTTGTATTAGAGATTAAAAAAGAAAAAAAGAAAACTTTCTATTACTTATAGTCAATTGAAATAAATATTGTCGTTAGAAGTGGGAGATGGTGTTGAAGTAGCTAAATTTTGTGATTTGTTGACAAACGAGGTTTTATCTTTCAGTATTTTTTTAACATCAATCAAAAAATGTGCTTCGCTACGCATAGTTTTGGAGGTATTAACCTCCAAAACTATGCGTACAAAGTTTCACTATATTCGGTGACATTGGTATTTATAATATTAAATAGGTATGTTAACATGTTATAAAGTCTTTTAGATTATTAATGTGTAGTTCTATGACCAGAAATAAATGTAGAATAAAAAGTATAGACAATAAGCACTACAAATTTCTCCTAATCACACTTAAAAATATAAATAAAAAATGTATGTAATATATTTTCTTAAATAGTAGGTTACTTAAAAAATTAAAAACAAAAGGTAAATTACACGTACAATCTCAACTTCAATATTTACCTTTCCGCATAATGTCTACAGTGAAATTGCTCAATGCACGCAATACAATGAACGGCTGTAACTGCGTTTCAGCCGAGTTATAATTGAAATGAAACCAGAAACTAGTCCGCCAGATCTGTTAGTGGGTTTTGTTCATTTATCAGTGTTTCACAGAGCATTCCCACTGTGATGCAACGGGTTTGGCTAAGGCAACAAACAGTAAAATCACATCGTTAACGTCCGCCAACAGTTCGGGTTTCACACTCTGGCAATGATATGCTATGCTCGTTAGAACAGTCGCCTGACCAAACCTTTGTAGTATAGATAGATATTTACGTTTATTATGGTATTTAAGTTTTAATATGTCACAAGACAAACATATAATAAAACATACATTTATACATTTTGCATCATAGTTACATAAGTGTTATGTATTTGGTCAGAACAACTAGTATATTATGACATTTTAAATAAAAAAATTATTATTATATTTTTTTTATATTCCAAATATAATTGTCACCACAGACACTTGGTTCGTACTCTTTTGACTGACTTATACTATGTATTCTTGTCATGAATATTAATGTCAATATTTAGTATATAGAATTAATGTTAATCATAATGAACCTTTACACTACTTTTCTATATATTATTACTTCTAACTAAGGCTGACTAAGCGAACTACATAAATTTATGTACTTTCTATAAAATGGGACCGTCGTGGTGCAAAGGCGTAAAGTCTACCTGAAAACGCGATGGTTCAAGGGTTCGATCCCATTCGGGGAAGATGGATTTTTCTATTTCAATTTTCTTCGCTCTGGAAACTAGGCAAAGCGCGGCGTTGAGTTCCACTACTCAACACGCAATGCCTCGAAAAAGGCGGAACTAAGCCACGGAGTGTCTTAACACTAGGTTACTATGGTTCCTGCAGTTCCCTCTGCCTGCTCTGCCATGTGCGGGATAAAAGCGTGAAGAGCAAGCGTGCAAAGTGGGGTCACTTTATGATGGGGGTTACACAATAATGGAAAAACGTTACGAAGAGTTTTAGATAATGAAAGTCGGGACCGCTGCGTTACAGTCTTCTTCGGTGTCTTTCATGGCCATCTTCAGATTGCACTTCCCAATGCTTTTAGTTGTTTCGCTAGTCGCATTACGAATTAGTGTTATGACTGCATCGTCTTTGCCCTCGTTATAGTACGTGCAGCTGTTGGTGTCTCGCGATATTGCTACGACTGCAAGTGAAACACTATTATATAGTTGCAACTTGACCGGTTTGGTGTTAATGACTACGACAATCTGGCTGATAAATAGACATTCGTATCGTAGTTAGTAGTTCTATTTCTTAATATAATAGGCGTGTTTGAAATCGAACTCAAATTCGTCTACTTTTATATTGAGTCACGTTACCCTTCTATGGATATAAATATTTATAAGAAGACTAGTATTACATGAATTAACATAAAACAAATACTCCTTCAAAAAGCTGTAAGATGTAAGAGCAAAGCTTGTTAACAATTCTTAAAACACTTTTTTTTTTTTTTTTTTTATGGGAAGGACAAGGCAAACGAGCGGTCGGGTCACCTGATGGTAAGTGATCACCGACGCCCACGGCACTGTGTAACAGCAGAGGTGTTACAAGAGCGTTGCCGGCCTTTAAGGTGGACGTAGACGCGCTTTTTGAAGGAAATGAGCAGCGCTTGTCAACACAAGAGTAGAATATAGTTCCAAAGCAATAGTCATTTTCCCCTTTGAATACCAACGCGGTTAAAAATTTAATCCGTCCATACAAGTCTTTCTTCATTTTTACTGCAGAAACAAGATTTTTTTTCACTTTTATTAGCGGTTAATTCAAATATATTTGTTTTGTTCCATTTTATATTTTTGATTTATGAAGTAATAAATTTTTAATACAAAAATTGTGTACAAGTTTCACACTTTATGGACAAGTAATATTTACGTGTACTTAGAGTTACTAAGTTATTTTTATAAAACTTACTCTCGTTGCCACAAAATCTGCTTACTTCAAATATTTTATAGATATGATTATCCAACATGGAATACGGATAATTGTAAGGACAACTATATAATATAACATTAATAAGTACTTGCCTGCTAATTGAACTATAATAGTCAATCAATTTTAACATCGAGCCGACTTGATTATTTCGCCAGCCACAACGTAAGCTATCCGACTATTTTAGGTAATGCTTGAAGTCATAGCTGCAGCTACACGAGCAGTACCGGTCAATAGAAAAACACAATGGCTTCAGAACAATGGCCATTCACGGCTCTTAAACGCCGCTGGCCAAATGGAAATTTTAGCCCGACTACATGACACTTGACTACTTGATTTTCCCTATATGGCACCGAACGCCATTGTACATTTTTATTGCGTTTTGAACAGAGTGCCATTTAAGCCTTCACTTACAATATCTCTTACTTGTATGGATGAATCGTTTTATCTGTGATGGCTACTTTTTCATAATTTTCCACATGATACGTAATGTATTTGAATATATTTATATTTTCTTCTAATAGCTTAATTTAATTGTACTTTTGATGCCACTGTTACCTTCCAACGACCCATCAGAATTTGTTACATTACAAATAATATCTAAGTAACAAAGAAAATAGTTGAAACTTGTTTTTTCTGTTATTGATGAACCTAAAATGTAGAAATGCATTTTATTTGCGCTCAGTGATCTTTTAACTTGTTTATTTGCTAATTTTTTTGGCTTCACGTTTTATCCCGCACATGGCAGAGTAGATAAAGGGAACTGCAGGAACCATAGGAACCTAGTGTTAAAACACTCCGTTGCTAAGTTCCCGCTTTCCACCACCTCCTTCAAGGCATTGCGTATTGAGTAGCGGAACTTAACGCTTTGCCTAGTTGCCAAAGTGAACAAAAATGAAATAGAAAAATCCAACTGCCCCGAGTGAGAATCGAACCCAAAAACCATCGCGCTACAGGCAAACGTTGCGCCTCTGTGCCACGACGGTTCTTTTAACTTATATAATCTGCTGTAAAAACTAACAATACATATTTTTTATAGCTTCACGCTTTATCCTGCACATGGCAGGGTAGGCAGAGGGAACTGCAGGGACCGTGGGAACCTAGTGTTAAGACACTCCGTTGCTTAGTCCCTGCTTTTTCCGTCCCCACTTTCCGCCGTTTTCGAGGCATTGCGTGTTGAGTGGCGGAACTCAACGCCGCGCTTTGCCTAGTTTACTAGAGCGAAGAAAATGGAAATAGAAAAATCCATCTTCTCCGACTGGGGATCGAAACCGCCGCGTTACAGGCAGACGTTGCGCCTCTGCGCCACGACAGTAATACATATTTCTTTATTCAAAACGATCAAAGCTTTTTTGTGCGTATTCTGTGTCGAAAAAGTTTAACTTATTGGCGTAAAACAATATACGCTTAAAAATTTAGTGTTCTGAAAATATTTGATATCAAAAGTATTGTTTAATTATTCAATTGAATAATATCTTTTCACAATTTAAAATGTATTATGATATAAATTTCAAACATTGAACAGAAGTGTCAGTAGCTACATTGTTTTTGATCATATAATAAAGTATTGAATTGTATAAAATGAAGAGTTCTTGTTGTAGTGCTATTGTTATTGGTTCGTGTTTTCTATATTGAAAAATGTCCTCCTGACATCAAAACTATGGATTAGCGCCGATATACTCTACTTAAATTTATAAACACGCTGAGTTTTTAAACAATTTTTTTTATATGTAAATGGAGAGTTGCTTGCTTTGTCCCATATGATTTTAAATTTAACATATTATGAGATTTTATTGTGGACGTAATGGTTATAAATAAGTCTCCTCGTCTTCCGCCTTAGGTTAATGAATTATCACTTCGCTGCCTTTGCTTGATGAAATGCGGTATTAAAACCCTATGACTCCGTGAACGATGTCTCGATACCGGGCAGAAATTCACGTTGAGAAATAATCATTATAAAATATCAACATTAATAACAAACAAGAGACTTGACTAATACGTAATTAGAAATATGCACACAGAATTTTAAAAACTTAAAGTTGTACGTTGCAGTAAATCTCTTTCAGCTCTTCGAAAGCTGAGTTAAGATTAAGGCGACGTTATTGAGCCGTACATCTTGCACTTGCCGCCCGCGGCGCTGACCGAGCGCATAATTCATCCAACTTTCCAATTAAAGTGTTCATTTTCTCATATAATATGTAGTGGAAACTTAAATAAAGGTGCTAAGAAATTTTATAACAGGATTGTTAAGGTTGTGTTGTAATTGTAATTTTCCTAGCTTTTTTCTGCGTGGTTGGTATGAGGAACAAGGGAAAACATAAAATTTTTACTTTCTTTGTAATAGTAGGTCACCTGATTTGACGCACTAACTTGAGGCCTAGTTGATAAACAATTATTACACATTGTATTTAACAGAACTGTTCATTGGAACTGTATATATATATATATATATATATAAATATAACAATACAACACAACAAGGAGTTTATACAACTACTACACAATTTATTTTTATACTTGCACGCCGGCAGCGAGCTGTAATAACTAACGTGTATAGATTATTAATTTATTATTTGGCCAACATTAAAATAACAAACAAGATAGTCAAATATGCAAAGATTTCCCTTGTGCCGAGTCCAGTTCGCGCTCAACTAACAGAGTTCTGTCACCTAACAAGTGAATACATATACAGGTAAATTATGAACTAACTCGAACAAATTGCATTTCTGTTTACAATATTTCTATAGAATGTTGCAGAAATAGTAACAAAATTTTATGAAAACATGAATATATTATCTTTGCTATATGATGTAAATTTCAATAGAATATACCTAAAAAATAGTATTTTTTCACCTTCACATACTTCGTCTATCTTGCTTAGGCTACGAGATGACCTAAAGTGTTTTTAATATTTTATATTGATTTTCTTATTCAAGTAAAAATTTCTACTCCTTCTTATGGATGTACAAATAATCATTAAACGAGTTTATTACTTTACCTCACTGACAAGCTAGGGATTTTACCCTCACGTGTCTTAATATTTATATATACAATTATAGCTTAATTTACTACGATTACGTATTTGAGAGCTCTTCAAGTTCAATATTGATAGCCGTAATAATCAAGAAAAGTTTCTGTATTTTCTATATTAATTTAGATATGTTGTTTTTCATAGACATTTACTAGAGAAACTGTCATATTTTCAAACTTTTATGAGAATGTGAACCTGTAAAAGGAAACGTTGAACCATATTTAGATTTTTTAACTATTTGAAAATAGTAAATAAATCCAAGCTACGACTCGATGTAAAAATTTTAAATTATATTTCCATAACTGAAAATTTTAATGAAAAAATATTCAATATCATTATTATTTCATTCCGATTTATAATAGTGCTTTTTATTCTTTTTAAAAAAGAAAATCATATTGGAGTTTTTTGAATCGCAGCGTTCTGATGTCCGCATGTAACATTGCACACACTTCTTGAAAAGTCATATTTAATTGGTTGTAATGCATATTGGTATATTGATTTTATTTTCGTGTTAGGCTTCAGATGGCTTGACACAGTGCTTACAGAAGCTACATTTAATTTTGCAACGTTTGTTAAACCCATAAACCAAAATATTATATCAGCTTATTTTACGAGATATTTATTTGTGGTTATTTTGTCAGCTATTAACTCCATTCACACACGCAAAATGCGGTGTTGACTTCCGCCACTGAACACATTATATTTTATTCGTTTATATAGCAGATTTAACAAGTCAGTCTATTAATAATTTTACAAGTTATTAGTATTAATGAGAAAATGCTTGCCATTTGACCTTTGCAGCGAGGGTGAGTACTAACTAACATATTAGATTTTATTAATTTACAATGCAATACTCATTTAGGACCTAATGTTGGTTAGCGTGAATATTTTATAATTCAATTTTACAGCTCCTTCATATAGTTACAAATTTTTATCAACAACTACACTTCGCATTATCAAATGAAAATTAGTTGAAATTTGTGTATAACATATACCATCTGGATGATGGTAATTCCAATAAATAATTTTCTCAGATCTCTTGATCAAAACACTTGTCCTAATACCTTTTCGTAAACACTGTTTTTGAATTCTGTCCATCTGATGAAGAAACTTCATTGTGTTCCGGCTTATATCAGATTTATATTATTTAAATCATCATCATTTATTATCACACTAATTTATTCTGCTTTAGACAAAATGTCCACCAATGCATATGTCGCTAATTTTCATCAGAAAAGACGAACATTTAAATTCTATCTTTGACCTTTCTCAATGAATAGACACAATAATATTTTTTTAATCTGTAGTTTCTGAGGTTTAAAAATTGAAATATATTTCACCTATAGATTGTAATCTTAATTTTTACTCGAGTTTTGTTAAGTTAGACGGTTTTCAGTCAAATATGATACATGTTCTATAATTGCAAAAAATCTTATCATAGTCTATCGATATGGTGTTGGTGGATAGGTTCACTCTGGATCTTTGACTGAGCCAATTAGAAATAAATTCTAAAATTACGTTACGTTACGTTACGTTCACACATTACTCTTATTTACACATTAGAATTCAAATAACTAGAATTAGCAATTGCATTACCATAACAACGTACCCTCAGGCGCTCTAAAAACGTATTTCCAAGCATCATTTCACCGTGAAATTATTAATTCCGTATTCCATAATAACGGACACATCGGCACACATCGGCGACCGCGACAATTGAATGACCGACCGGACGGCGCGTTCGGCCGAGCAATCCATTATGCAGATTGCGAGCCCGATTGCGGCATTGTCGATAGCTCGGTGCGCCTATTACGAAGCAATGCACCGCCCCGTGCGCGAACGATTCATTTTATGGATATATGTTGGATTAACGATTGATTGATGACTTGATTGAACTGTATTCAGACTTAAAGGGATTATTCTATTGGGCAAATTAGTTCTTGAACTGTTAAAGTACTACGGGGTATATAATTTAATATTTTGTTAATGGTGTGCTAGTCAAGATGGTCTATGTTAATGTACATTAAATACAACTGTAATATGGTTAAAGAATTAACTTACACATTTCACTTTATTTTAAGTAGATCAAATAAACAATAAAATAAGTAATTACTAACAATTTTATTCGCAAGATAGAATCTGTATATTATTGACTTCATAAAATTAATAAATTTATAAATTTAACACTTTAAATTAATCTACTATATGTAACTAAGAGTGTGAAATATTTTGATACATGTTCTTGTAAATTGTGACGAAGGCATAAATAACAATCTCATGGGGAAATGGCATGGGATGCATTCAGTAGTTGTAAGATTGATTTATGACTTCCACAGTGGTATAGTCCAATTGGTATTAAGATTCTGTATATGGTAAATTTTTTAATAAAGATTTTGTTATAAATTAGTAGTAAAAGAAAAGTTACTTCAAAAACACATGGCAGGGTAGACAGAGGGAACTGCAGGAACCATAGGAACCTAGTGTTAAGACACTCCGTTGCTTAGTACCCGCTTTCCGCCTTTTTCGAGGCATTGCGTGTTGAGTGGCGGAACTCAACGCCGCGCTTTACCTAGTTACCAGAGCGAAGAAAATGGAAATAGAAAAATCCATCTTCCCCGAGAGGGAATCGAACCCTCAAACCGTCGCGTTTACAGGCAGACGCTTACGCCTCTGCGCCACGACGGTCCTTTTCATATTATATAATTCATTAATATGATACTTGAAATGTTTAAAGCAGAGTGTAAATTTTAATATGTATGTATGTGTCATCATATGAATAATTTGAGTTACTTTTATAACTGTAGGTAAATGCAATAACGATTTTTTTGCGACTGGGATGCCGGCCGTACTTCACCCCGTTGCTGTAACGTCCGATGCCGCAACGGAACTCATGAATATGTAATTATTTCTCTGCTATTAATATTTTTACTAGCTCCCGTAGCGTTGATTGCCTCTTGAATTTATTATCTAACTCCACGATAGCCCATTCTCGTATTTATTAAGACCACCTGCCACGCGAACGCACCTCTCTGAGTGAATTATGGCCGCAGGATTCTGCTGATAGAATATTTTATTTTGCTTGTTTCACATTGTTTATGATATAAAAAAATCATTCTTACATCTGGTAAATGCTGCAGCATAATTTGGTATTAATCTATATTAGCTGAATTCTTTTACGTGTTAAGTGCGTCTGTAATTTGAACAAACTGACAGACGTACTGATATACAGATTATACAGGAAAAAAATATCAGTATGACAAAGGGATCACATTAATCATTATTGAATCAGTTATATATTTGTATAAAATAGCTTGCACGTTTATAAATACTAATTGGTAAGAAGTAACATCCAATACTTGCTTCACACCGGAAGCGAGTAAATGGAAACAGTTTTAGCGTATTGGCGCTGATTGCAAATGTTTGCAATTATTAGATAAACAACGCGCTTGTTTGCGGATTGCTCTCATTATTGAAATGAGGTCGCTAATATAGATCGGACTGTTATTATTACGTTGCAGGTGCATATTGATATAGTAGGTAGGCACAAGGTTGTCGTAGACAGGCTATAAGCTTATTTGTGATTCACTTGAAAAGCATCTAATTATTGCGGGTTTGATCCCACTTATAAAATTTGGTTATTTTTCCGATTTTGGCAAGAGCAAGTACAGCATTGAGTTAATGAACAGCGGGGAACGGAGTGTTTCAATATTAGGGTCTTTTTGGTTTCTATAAGTATATACTAAGAGAAGAAACAACTTAACGTTCCATGGATTCACCGTGCGGGTGCTGGGCCCATCGTGTTGTAGGAAGAGGAGCTCCGAGCAGCGCTTGGGACTTGCGACCCAAGTGTAGGTTTAAAGGGCCCCTTTAAAATGCATTAACGCTCACCTTCACTGTCCGAGCTCCTCTCATTACCTAACCAAATTTTGAATGATTCTACCAAAGCCGCCTTCGAAGTGCGTTCAAGAAATGAATTTGTGATAGTTCTAGACAGGCCGAGATCTTTTAGTAAACTATAGAGAGATTTCGCTGTTATACCTCTCGCTCCTACTTCAACCGCATATAAGCTCGCTCTAAACCTATTCCTGGTCAATTCGTTGATAAGATCAAAATACTTATTGAGTTTAGGGTGGTGACATTTGTTTCCCACGGAACTGTAAGTTCTACCAGTATTAGGCGTTTTAGACTTCGAGAGTAAAGAAAAATATCCGATCTAGATGATGAAACATAAATATCCTCAGAGATTCTATATTGTTTCTCATACGTGTCCATCACAAGTG
The DNA here is from genome assembly GCA_037178615.1 of Dione vanillae. NCBI lineage: Eukaryota > Metazoa > Arthropoda > Insecta > Lepidoptera > Nymphalidae > Dione > Dione vanillae. Next base: position 513,065 of record JAZFAU010000159.1, read on the forward strand.
TCCAATCAGGAGCTGGATCTAATATGGAGAAAGGCTTTTGTGTAGGTTTTTTATGAGAACCTTCTTTCACAAATATTTCATGAAGAATATTGTTTGTGTAGAAATTAACTAGATTATTTAGTTATTTATAACTAACTATTTAGTTATTTATAACTAGATTATTTAGTCACACTAGATTATTTGCTGTACCTGCCCACCGCACGAATTATGGTAGGAATGACGTACTAACTCGTTTACAATTTACCTACAATACAAAATTTCACTGCGTTGATCCATTTATCGGAACAAAACTATCTTTTAAGAAAAAAGTCATCTCGCAATTACGTCAATATCGTGATTAGTATTTACAAACCTTATTGCATGGATCATATGTTACTCGACATATTATTGCTTTTAACTATTTCTGAATTCTTCACTATTTAAATTGTTGCTTATCGTATGGGTTGCTATTTTAAATTTAAATTTAAATAATAAATATTATTATCGTCAAAGTTTGTACTGTACCATTTTAACAGTCAAGTTCACTTATATAATAATAAAAATACAAGTATTATTATCATATGACATACTGTTATTTATAATATGTATGTGATGTATCTATATATATATATATATATATATATATATATATATATATATATATATATATATATATATATATATATATATATATATATATATATATGCATATATATATATATATATATATATATATATATATATATATATATATATATATATATATATATATATATATATATATATATATATATATATATATATATATATATATATATATATATGCATATATATATATATATATATATATATATATATATATATATATATATATATATATATATATATATATATATATATATATATATATATATATATATATATATATATATATATATATATAAATATATATATATATATGCATATATATATATATATATATATATATATATATATATATATATATATATATATATATATATATATATATATATATATATATATATATATATATATATATATATATATATATATATATATATATATATATATATATGCATATATATATCTACACGGTTTCCATCATGCTTTTTACTATTTTCTACTCCTCACGAAACTAATTGTCTTACAGAGTATAACTGTAATTGGCTTTATTCTTAATCTAAAATTTGTTTAATTTTTAAGTTGCAGTCTAAGCTGTTGTTATCCCAAACAAATAAATAAATAAACCTATATATTAGTAGACACTTTGTCAAATACAAAAATTCTATATGTTTTGTAATATGATGAATGAGATTGGTATCCTACGATAAATCTGTTCCGTCCATACTTTATCACGACAATCACAATATATTCAAAATAATTTAAAAGCAAAACTTTGTAGTAATGCTGGGCACGTGCCTGAAATGCACATATGTAGGTACAACGCTAGAAAGTAAATGTTTGAACGGTCAGTAGTTTATATTGCTCTGGTCAAAAAACTCTGCTGCTGAAGTCACTGCTTTTCTGCACGATATGTATGTATATAATATTTTTTTATGTAAACCATGAAAAACACAAAAAAGATAAAATTATGTTTTACTGACCTCTTTCTATTCTATTTTTTTCTAATAAATGAGTTAATATATAAATTAATTTAAACTTCTGCTGCATATTTAAAAATATTAACATTAAAAATAATAGCACATATATTTAAAAAATATAGACAAATAGTAAATACAATTATAATTATAGTAATATGCTATAATAAATATATTATGTGGTCTTAATTTTCCACTACACTTGAATTCAATGTAAATTATTCCATAGCAACTTGTAACTTGGATAGCCAACAGTTACAAACGGGCCCTATCACTCGCATACCTGTACCACTGTTTCATGTTTAATTAGGCGCGAACAAATACGCGCTGAGCAAATGCCCTACGGTGGAAAGCCTTTGTCCTTTGTGATGAAATTCACAACTTTCTTGCCTCCGCAAACCAACGACTTTGAGAATAAAACGGCTTTATTCATAATTAAGAAATAATATATTCCTTTACTTGTTATAGCCATTTAAAATAGACATAGTGCAGAAGCACTAAATATATATACTATACATTAAATAATCGTATGCCTCACAAATGTTTTTTAAACGAAGGGAAAAAAATTATAATTATAAAGGGTATAAATTTCGCATTTATAAATTATTTGCACCTGTCAAGTAGCGAAACTTATTACTAAACGTAAATGAAAAAAAAGTGTGGTTACTATCTCCCAGCCATCTTTAAAATAATCTGAACCACTTTCCAAATATACCACAGTGGTACTTTATTAAAAAAAACCTATTTTACTTTTGAATTAAGACAAAGAAAATTTAGAAATATATTAAAATATAGTTCAGGGGAATTTGAACTTGTGTGTCTTATATATCGTTCAATTGATCAATTCAATGAAGGTATATCGTATACATTCTTGTGTGTCGTTTTATGTAGAAATACGTTCTTTTTGTCATTTATCATATTTATAACACTAAAAATACAATGAATAAATTACAATGTGTTGGATATAATACGTTAGTTAAAAAAAAACGAAGTGTATTATCTTAAAACGTGAACGCTTACTTCGGTACAGACGATTCTCGGATGACCCTTTGCGTTAATGGCAATATTTATTTTTACTCTATTTGCGGTTTAGATTTCATTTAATGTTCTGCTTATTTAGGTTCCATTCAATTAACCATGAGGCATTCCTTAAAATACTATTACTGTACCGTTGTTATAATAAGTTCACTTCAAATATATTATACTATAATTAAATATGTTGTGCTAGGTATTGTTTGAACCAATTTTGCAGTTGTTATTTTAAAGCTAATATAATGATTTTTTAATTAGTTGTTGATAACATGTACGTATACAAAACTGAAATATTATCTGTTTGTGGTCTGAAAATAATTATATTTTTTTAAACGTATATTGGTACAGTAATCATACGTCACTTATCCAAATATAAATAATTTTCTTTTTTTTAAAAAAATAAATGCATTAACGATACATACATATTTTATTAAAGTGAATGTGACAACTTTGATCAAGCTAACGAAGCCGCGAAGTTGAATTTTAATTAGTGCTTTTATTTTTTATTTATTGTTTAATATATATTTTTGCCTAGCTAAACTAAACGTAAAAAACGTTTTACGTCACTTTAAGCTCTATATACCTAGTGGGTGTACAGAGCTGGGTATGTGAGTTTGATAATCCCACAACCGTTCTCTCGACGTGGTTGTAAATAATTAAAGAGTTATTCAAAAACATAATAAATACAATATTACACCAACACAATATTATACTATTATCATCGTCATCGTCGTAGTATTAAATGGATTAAATTTTAAATTTACTTACTTTTTGTTGTAGCAAAAACAAAAAATGAACGGATTGTAGCAATACTCTTTCGCACTTGTCCTTTTTTGCGTTTTAATATTTTTATTCTGATCTTTTTTTTTATACTTTTTGCATCACATCATTTATGTGTCGTAGCTTTAGGATGAGTAACAATGTTTTAGGATTTTCAGATAGGGGCTTAAACAATTTGTCAATTGAATATATGGATAAAGTTAATAAAAATGAAATAATAACTCCAACATACTGAAAACATCACAGGTACTAAATCAAAACTACTAATTATTATTATAATATGAAATGAACTTTTAGAGGACCGTTGTGCCGTAGAGCGTCTGCCTGTAAACGCGACGGTTTCTGGGTTCGATTTCCACTCGAGGAAGATGGATTTTTCTATTTTTCTATTTCCCTTTTCTTCGCTCTGGCAAATAGGTAAAGAGGTCCGCCACACAACACGCAATGCCTCGAAAAAGGCCGAAAGCGGGGACGGAAAAAAGCAGGGACTAAGCGGAGTGTCTTAACACTAGGTTCGTATGGTTCCTGCATTTTCCTCTGCCTACTCTGCCATGTGCGGGATAAAGCGTGAAGCTAAAAAAAAGTGAACTTTACCTGAAATAAATTGCAGTTAGTGATATGTTGGTATACATATATTGCAAGCTAAATCAACATAACAAGTACCGAATTGTAATCGAAAATCATAATGACAAAATAATAATGTAAAATTTTATCATTTAGATTTATGATTAACGATATTTATAACCAATACACTTATGGGTACGGAGTAACACTTACAAACGGGCTAGAATGCTAGAGGTATGTAGCTATATTAGTTGAAACCAGGTTGTTCCCTCCGGCTACCCACCGAGTGCTTTGTGAATTTAACTTGTGTTTCAAAAGTAAACTCACCTAATTGAAATGTATATTTGAAATAACATGTCGGTTTTATAAGTTTTTATATGAGCCCAGTACGGTTGTGAATCTTTTGAAGTTCTCTTCGTATTTTCCACGTTATTCTACGGAATTGCAAATTAAAATCACCCGAGGCGTTTTCAAACTTTTAGTATCTACTTTTTAAAATATGGAACTAATTATGATATTCTTAATTAATATAGTAATTATTGTATATATATATATATATATATATATATATATATATATATATATATATATATATATATATATATATATATATATATATATATATATATATATATATATATATATATATATATATATATATATATATATATATATATATATATATATATAATGTGTGTGTGTGTGTGTATGCGTGTATTTTCTTTGTAAACTCTGATCTATATAATATGTAACATCACAGAAACTGATTATACCGCTAAGCACTAAAGTAACCCCTTAGGCACCCTGAGAGCTAACTGAAACTAAATTCAAAGCATTAATATAATATTGTCAGACGAACGTTAATTGAATAAGCCTCTTTGTTAACGGTTTTGAGACTTATTATAAAGCAATTCGTTATTATTAGCGATTTCATGAATTCACGCGAGTAAACGTTGATTGGTAACTGGCAACAAACAAGCTATACTAATAACAATGGCTAGAATTGGCTGAATCATGTTTTGCTGGGGTAAATCCTGGCAGCTACTCGCCCACTGTTCTCTCCAAACTGAAGCGCCCGTTGAAAATAAAAGGGATACGCTAAATAATGACAGAAGCTGTAAGCTTCTACTATTGTTCTCATTTATTATTGATTTACAAGACTATACAGTATAACTCCTTTTTCCACAACGGTGAAGTTGAACAATTTGATTTTTTTAAAGGAAATCATTAATTGAAGTTGCTTTGCCCCAGATGCTGGACTATTGACAAATTACGCGTCATTTAGCATACTACAAATAGGCAGGTAACGAGAATAATTTCCGTAAGAAAAGATAACATTAAAGCCAGTCAATTGTGTTACAGATTGAAGAATCCAGAATTGTGACACGAGTGTTGGTTTTCAGGGCCCCTTTTCAATAACGTGAGATACAACATGTATCAGCTTTCGGGCACACCGATAGTCGAACTTATCACCACTTCGAAACTTGTTACAATTTCAGTGGAAAGTTCTGTTCTGTTTTGCTTCTAAGAAATTTTATGGAGAAAACAAAAAAAAATATTGTCCGTTATAAAGAAATAACTGAACAAGTATTTGCGTAAAAATACGTCCTTCATTATAACAAACCAATGAAATAATCACAATATATACACATAATTAAGATATGTACATATGGATGTAATAACACTTCTTTTTAAGTATGTTTATCCCGGCTAATGGCAAATGCATGATGAACTTTTTTTAACTTATACTTTAAACTTGCTCAACTTTATATATACTACATATTAAATGATATAAATTTGTTTTATTGTACTATTAAGTTTTTTTTGTCTGTATGCTTTGTTTGTCGCATTGGGCTATCGCAAATGTGATCAGATTTTAAATTACAATTTGTTTTTATATTTTTTTGACGCAACTTTTTAACTGTATTTGTACATTACTGATTTAAATACGTGTTGTGGATAAATTGTATTTAGAACTTTCTACTTGGTAGTGTTAAATAATCTCAACATAATAAATTAAAAAAACACAATATTGTGGTCAAAATAAAATTCCGTAGTAGGGTTCACATCTTGTTAATTTACAGCCAATGTTTGATAAAAGTCTGCGAGAAGTTACATACGTTTTGATTACCGATATTGTTTGAAGAGGACCGTCGTGGCGCAAAGGCGCAACATGTGATTGTAACGCGACGGTTACTGGGTTCGATCCCCAGTCGGAGAAGATGGATTTTTCTATTTCCATTTTCTTCGCTCTGGCATCTAAGGCAAAGCGCGGCGTTGAGTTCCGCCACTCAACACGCAATGCCTTGAAAACGGCGGAAAGTGGGGATGGAGTAAGCGCAGGGACTAAGTAACGGAGTGTCTTAACACTAGGTTCTTATGGTTCCTGCAGTTCCCTCTGCCTACCCTGCCATGTGCGGGATAAAGCGTGAAGCTAAAAAAAAAAAAAAAAAAAAAAAAAAAAATATTGTTTGAATACCGAAGTACTCAATAGGTACTTTGATATTACAAAACACACATACATAACAACACCAACAATTTCGCTTAAAATTACGTTATATTTGAGATAATTTTTTTCCTGGTTGATATCCGAAAATTGTTTAAATCCGTCTAGAATAATAGAATAAATTGACCCAAAAATCTGCAGTCACAAATCAAAGCCTACTTTAAAATCGTGGATCAGTTGCCAATCATCAATTCATTGGCGACATTTATATTTCTACATTTTCTACATTTTTTAAAACTTTCGTTGCTTTTCGTCACATCCTGATGACATTTGCAGTGAAAGAATTCTAGCCCAATAAAATTGATTGTAACGTTCAATTTACGAAATTATGGTCTAAGAACCACTTCATAGAATTGTGACGTATATGTATATTATGGATATTGGGCATTGGTATTCTTCTAAATGTGTGTAATAACATTTACTCAAGCTCCATTCAAAACAAAAAATAAATCTTCCAAAGATTATTTAAGACATATTTACCAATACTTCATTATGTTGTTTTTCTAGATAATATATTAGATTTTAAATGTCAATATTATATTTAGCTAGAACGCACGATAACTCAAAATGCTAATTTAAATACAATTTGCTCCATTTATAATAATCAATATACTCTTGTGTTAACTAGAAACTGGTACACTTTAGGTATGTTAGGTAGGTTAATGTTTTCAAATTCGCATAAGTATTCTAATAATAGTTCAATAAAAACTGAGTGGTACTAAAATATGTCATGAAAATTGTCCTAAAAGTGGAGAAAAGAGTGTCTAAACACTGGGTCCTTCTATTTAATTTCCAATTACATTAATAATATTACTACTAACAGTTACAGTACCGTTGTGGCGCAGAGGCGTAACGTCTGCCTGTAACGCGACGGTTTCTGGGTTCGATCCCCAGTCGGAGAAGATGGATTTTTCTATTTCCATTTTCTTCGCTCTGGCAAACTAGGCAAAGAGCGGCGTTGAATTCCGCCTCTCAACACGCAATGCCACGAAAAAAGGCGGAAAGCGGGGACGGAGAAAGCAGGGACTAAGTAACGGAATGTCTTAACACTAGGTTCCCACAGTCCCAGCAGTTCCCTCTGCCTACCCTGCCATGTGCGGGATAAAGCGTGAAGCTAAAAAAAAAAGTTACAGTAGATACTGTTTAAATCAAATTTGCATTGAATTTCTCTATAATTTTAAATCCGGAGTCGATGACTAGATATATTTTATAAAACTAAACGAGTGTTACAGACGTTTTATATGCGATCAATAAATACCGCTTTGGTTATTATATTATATCGAGAAAAGAAATTATTTCAAACGTGAAATTTTCAAGAAGAAAAATGATACCCTCAAGGATCACGTGTACATAAGAAAGAATTGTAAAAATTAATAAGTTTAAAGGTTGTATGTTATACGTTTTACACATTTCTTTTAGGGATACATTCTACCTACCAGTACCTAATTATACAGAAATAATAAAAAATAACCAGCAATTAACCCTCGTCTGGTTATAAAAAACATTTGTTTTATTTTTTTACCTTACTCGAAAAGTGAGTTATTTTATTTCCCGAATTGAATAAAAAACATAAATTTCACATATTCTTAGTCTATATTATAATTTACTAATAGCAAATGTCAAGTTTAAAGCAGTGTATGAAATAGCATGAATAATTCACATAATAAACAATGTTCGAAAAGTTACTTTATTTAACTTAAACCTAAAATTGTGTGCTAAATTTTCCTTTTACACAATGTTCCTTAGCTGGGTTTATAAATTCATAACTAATTCATACCATCTAATGGCACAATCCGTTCAGAAAATTTTGGGTTAATATGGTTTATTTTGCAGCAAAGGATTAAAAGAGATTACTATCCTATTCTTATAAAAATCTTGAGCTTTTATTGTGGATACAGTCACTTTTGAGCGCGCCCCGAAACAAATTCAGATTCAATATTTATATGGTTACGAAAGATCAATATTTAAACGTACGACAGACAGTTTGTTTAATATAAAACGTGGTATGTGGTTGTAAAAAATATAATTACCGTATTATCATTTCTTTATTCTATAGGGATTCAAATTTTATGGACCTAATTCACTAAACTAGAACTTGTTATAAATTTTGTTACAGTCTCGTATAAATATAATTCAGAGTAATATTTTGTCTGTGTGATTTTTTTTAGTTTTACGCTTTATCCTGCATATAGCAGGGTAGGCAGGGGAAATTGCAGGAACCATATAAACCTAGTGCTAAGACACTCTGTGTCTTAGTCCTTGCTTTTCGTCTTTTTCGAGGTATTGCGTGTTGAGTGGCGGAACTCAACGCCGCGCTTTGCCTAGTTTCCAGAGCGAAGAAAATGGAAATAGAAAAATCCATCGTCTTCGAGTGGAAATCGAACCCACAAACCGTCGTGTTTACAGGCAGACGCTTACGCCTCTGCGCCACGACGGTCCTCTGACGGTCTGTGTGATTACTAACTACAACACATACAACAAATAAAGCTTTGTGTTTAGTTTCATGTTTAAGCTTAGATCTTCTATATTAATATTTTCTTTAACTATTAGACCCAAGTATTAAAATAATTAATAGTTGTGTGATTCTATCCGCTGCATATTAAATTTCAATGTTTTGACAAACCAGATTTGTTAAAAAGCTATATATTATAAAGTAATATTGGAATTGTTTGTAAAAATTCTTAACTAAAGTATTACAGATTACATGTCTGTAGCGTGCTATTAAATAGGAATAAAAGAAACACCTGTATATAAATTCTTAGTTACAAACGAAGCCCAAAATTTGCAAAGAATTATTGATTTTGGATTGGAGTTGTAAGAAAATTGTAACAATATCACAGCGATGGCTGTAGGTTCGATCCTGATTCGGGGATTTCCCCAATGTAGACAAATTAACTGCGTCCATCATAATACTTTCGTGATATTAGAAATCGGAACAAAACTGAAGTGTGACCTTCTTTCATATTCTCAAGCCTTCAAGGTAATAACGCGTATAAAACACGTGAAATATTTAAACATTGCAAAATATTTAAAAATATAAACCATCACAAATAGTACAAGTAATTTTAAACAATTTCCAAAGCAAAATTTATACTTGAGATAATCCGAGATTTGGAAGAAGCAATTACAGTTGGTGAATTATTAAGAAGGCGGCCGCGTTCACTCGATTTTACTGACTCAATTTCTAGTTACGGTCCCTTATGCCTGTCTGAATATAAAATCATTATTTTAGTATTATTATTAAATTTAGATTGGTTACTTTGTTATATTTAAATGGTTGTTTAAATAATTATTTAAAGAATAAAATGATATTTATGTATTATTACGTCGATTATTAGATTATGCCAAATTTTGAGGCCCTCTTGCCTCTGAGGGATAGTGCTTAAAAGTGATAGTCACAGGTTTATATTCACATCCTTGTTTTAGAACGACCAACGCGGCGCTTAGTTCCATTCAAACAAAACATTTCTTTATACTAGATTCTCTGCTTATTTTCGGGATATATAGTGACCTAGGTCTAAGTATCGAAATGTTTTTTTAAACTTGCACATATTCACATCTAAGTACACATAATTTAAAATTGAAACACCTCTATTGTAAGTGCAGGTTTAAAGAGAACAATTTAAACATGAATTAAATATTAAAATTATCTCTCGTAAAAGTTTTTAAGCTTCTAAAAACAACATATAGAACTTAAATATATAAATAATATGTGCATTTAAATTAACAGAGTTACGAGTATAATATAAATGTTTATAACGTTGCTTTTTGTATGTTTTATTTTAAGCACAATTTCTTAGAGTTAAGTCTGCTTTGAGTTTCCTTAACATCTTTTGCATCATTAAAATATTACATCGCCTAGCGTTTCCCAAGACCGCACACGGTTCCTTGTATTTTCCGACAGTCTGCATAAAGTTTCCCTTCGTACTAACGACTAGAATTACTCAGGTAATTACCTTGATTGCGCAGAAAAGTAACTTTATGATGTACCGTTGCCCACAAAAGTTCTAGAAACATCTAGCTTTTCGTCTTAAATAAAATAAGTATACAAAGCAAAACGCGACATAATTGATAAGCTTATTATACTTGCTCTGTGGAAAATGATTGAATAATGAACATCGAATTATTTGTTTACAAAGCGAGTAAGTTCCTTTGTCGGTGTGGTAAATAAATATCGCAATGTCTCCACAAGCTTCTTATCTGACGATTGAAAAGTTCCATTAAACTAGGACTATTTATTCCCTTATCATTTGTTATATTTTGTTATTGTATAATAGAAGCTAGAAAATGTTTCTACTGTGAGTATTACAAAAACAACAAAAATACGTAGTATAATTTTAGTTGTGTTTTTTGAATTGACTCGTAAAAAAACTGACCTACATACATACATACATACATATGTGTGAGGTGTGCATGTTGTTAACTAGGTACAGTGTTCAATTCCGTCATCACCAACAAAAGAAAAATAGAATTTACAAATAAACACATTTACTTATTCGACATTGGAAAATAATTGTGGGATTTCCACCCAACATTTAAGTGAATGAAATTTAATTAATTTGGTTTAATTCAATTAAACTGTATGTCTAATTATTTCAAGATTCGTTTTTATAAAAAAAAAATAATTTTAAAAATAATTATTTTTTATATATATTGAAAATGACACTTGAAATATTTAGTTCGGGTGAACTAGGATAGGGGCAAACCGTTTAAAGTGCAACCGCTGCCTGCGGCGACAGAAAAATGCTATTTGTATGAACTGATCTCAGTGCCTCGCTGCTTACAATTAAACCCGGTGGAGCAAAGCTTTATTATTTTACATTTATTAAAACTAACCTACAATCTACCTTGAAGTAAAATAATTAACTGATGGTAATTTTTCCTCTAGTTTTAAACACTAAACTGAATTAAATATAATATGTTCAGTACTTACTGCCGCCGAGGAATGTCATTTTTCTTCATTCTTTTAGTAGTTAGTATTTGTGAATTTTTATACTTTCTTTTTTATTACTCTTGAATTAATTACTAAAGATGTTGAGGTCCAGTTGGAATGTTTTTCTAAGTGTTTGTTGCTCATTTAGATAATACAAAACAAAGTAAGGTGACGTATATTAAGTAGTTAGATTCAAGTGTTTTATTTAAAGCTGCCGAAAGTAAAAAGATATGTAAAATAATTAAAGATCTTCATCCTCATAAGGCACCTGGCTTTGATAATATTAAAGTATCAGTTATAAAAGTCATAAATAAGGAAATTTCAGTTGCAATAACTAACCTTATAAACCGAAGTGTAAAAACGGGATTATACCCAGATAGATTGAAGATAGGGTGTGTTAGACCATTGTATAAGAAATGTGAGCAAGATGAATACGCTACCTATCGTCCTATTACACTTCTTTCATCCATCGACAAAATTGTAGAAAAATATGTCTGTGAACAAATACATCAGTTTTACCGTAAACATGACGTCCTAGCGAAAACTCAGTTTGGATTTCAACCTGGTAAGGGTACAACAGACTTATTGGATAAATTTACAGATGAAGTCAATGAACATTTAAATAAAAAAATCACATTTTCGCGCGTTTCATTGATTTTTCATGCGCGTTTTATATCTTAAAGCATAAACAACTCGTCAAAAAACTAGAAGGTTGTAGAATGCGTGGTTCCCTATTTGCATGGTGTGAGAACTACCTGAATAGCCGCCCATATATAATTAATAATTCATTTAGCGAATCAGTATCAGTGTCCGAAGGCACAGCACAAGTCAGTCCTGGGTCCGTTGCACTTTTTATCAAATGTTAACGATTTAAGCAATAATGTGAAGTACTGCACGTGTTATCAATTTGCAGATGACACATGTCTCATAGCTGCTAGCAATGATCCGATTAAAGCCAGGCAATTGTTACAAAAAGATATTAAAAGCCTTATAATGTGGTGTCATAATGTAGGACTAGTTCTTAATGTCAGTAAAACCAAACTAGTAGTAATTAAGTCGCCGTATATTAGACAATCGCCTATACAAAGTATAATCGCCCATAATCATATATGTTTGCATACAAATAGAAATAAAACTAGATTATGCCAATGTCCCTATATTGAAGTGGTCAACAAGCACATTTATCTCGGTCTTATAATTGATAATAAATTCAATTGGGGACATCACATAGACTACGTATGCAACAAAGTTAGACAGTTTTTAGCTATAATTAAAATTGTATATATCTAAAATGAAGCTTCTGTTATATTACGCGTTGTAGTGTTATGGGCGAACTTACAAATCTTATCTTACTGATATATATAATTTACAATTGAACATAATAAAAAATGTAGCCTCTAGTAATATACTACGTAAATATGAGGATAATAAAGAAAGCCTTTTCAATTTTTACAAAATTTTATCTGTACATAGCCTGTTAAAGTATAATTAATTATTTAAAAAAATACACGATCAGTCACTAATAACCGGTTGCGTACGACACAAGCTAACAATACTTACGGCGAACGTACTGCTGCTTACCTTATTCCAAGATTGATCAATAAATTACCCTTAAGCTTATGTAGTACCTACTATTTCAAAAGACAATATTAAAGCCAAGCTAAAATATTAATATTGTGTAATTTTTATTAAACTATTTCTTTACAAATATTAAGTAACCATATAATTTAATTTATTTAATTTAATGTAACATAATTTTTGTTTAATTTAATGCATGTAATTAATTTAATGTAACATCAACACAAACCAGTTCGGGTTTTTATGATGTTCTATATACCTATAGTACTGTACCAAATTGAAATAAGATAATAAATAAATAAATAATAAATTTGCCACTGAACTATATATTGTTTAGAATTCGTGCGGAATGTGCAAAATGCCAAGAGTCTTAACGTCAAGGTATCTAAGTATACTTTAACTCAGAAACAAGATGATGATTATATTAATCATAAAAGTCATTATGGGTATGCTTTTGTTTTGTGACATTAGGTGCAAATGTTCAACACGTTTTACGGTGAAATTGTATAAAGATAGAAAAGCAAAGTGTAGTGAGTGTGTACTGGACTATTCTGTCTTCTATCAGCGCTAGGAACGTTTAAAAAACGTCGTAATTTCAAATTTATACAATGATGGCAGTTTAAACAAAATATTACTAATGACTTTTGAAGCTTTTTTCGAATTCTTGACCTCAAAATAATAGTAATAGAAGTCTTATCTGTTAATTGTGTTGTTCATTTATATATATTTAGTATATGTTTGAGGACCGTCGTGGCGCAGAAGCGAAACGTCTGCCTGAAACGCAAAGGTTTCTGGATTCGATTCCCACTCGAGGAAGATGGATTTTTCTATTTCCATTTTCTTCGCTCTGGCAACTAGGCGCGTGTGGCGTTGAGTTCTACTCAACGCGCAATGCCTCGAAAAAAGGCGGGAAATGGGGACGGAGAAAAGCAGGGACTAAGCAACGGAGTGTCTTAACACTAGATTCATATGGTTCCTGCAGTTCCCTCTGCCTACCCAGCCATATGCGGGATAAAGCGTGAAGCTAAAAAAATCTATATATGTTTTTTTTTTAAGTCAAAGCCACTTTAAAAATATCTAGCTGAAATAAATATTAAATGTTATTCCAGCACAGTTCTTGAAGCAAAAGAAAAAATACTCTTATTTTCCTAGACTACTATTATTTTTCTATTGGGTTCAATATCCATGATGATTTTACAGTCCAATTATAATATGATTTCCATTTAGCTCCTTATTAATTATATTTATAGGTAGACATTATTTCTCATTTAACTTACAGTGAGTTGCAATGTTCATATAATTTTATCAACATTGAACTTAAAATTATTTAGAGAAGCACAATAAGGGGTCTAATAAATTACCAGCAGTTTCTATACCCTGAGCAGTTGAGACCGGTATAGTCTTGAGCGAGCGATCAGTCAACGTCAGGGCATTGTTAGAGAAAATAAGGCAGCGTGGACTGGCGAACTTTTATAAAATAAGTGCTCGCTCCTTAGCAGTCCTGACCTCGACTTGAGATGCGGTGAAACAAGAATGCTTTGCTATTCAACTATGATAAAGTATTTATTTTGTAATTACTTTGTACCTTTGTACCTATATATTGGAGGAGAAATGTCGTACTTTTATTACACGAAGATAATTTTATAGTATTATATGTGGCATAGAATGTAAAGTTATAAGTTTCAACAAATGTGTGGATTTCACAAAGTAGCGTAGCGTATCACAAATTTTTTAGCCCAATTAACACAATGAGCCATTGTTTTATTGCAAGCAGGAAGTGGGTGGGTGTGGGTTCGATTCCAATTTGGGTAACGTGTTTTTTCTTTTTTTGGTCTAGAAAAACAGCCTTGAGGTTTAATAATTGACTTATTGGTTATAGTTTTTTTGGAGACACTTGCTGAGGGTTAGATTTTCGTGTAATATTTAAGTATTAAATAAATTAATCTCTATATAAATGCAAGAAAGCGTTTACGATTATTATAAAACTTATAATTATTTCAGCGACTTCACATAAATACTTAAGAGACAAAAACGTTAAAAGACATTTACTAAAGTTAGTTATTTTAATTACAAATTTAGTTTCATAAAATGTGTGTTATTACTTAATATTATTTTTTACTTGTTTTTATAAATATTATATAAAATATATCTCTAACGCCATCTGTGACAATTCACTGTAACTAAAAAGACGAATGACCTGCTTTCAAAAATACGTCTACCCAGATGGCGCAAGCAGTCTCAAACAAATTAAACTACTAATTTAATAAAACTTCATACTTAACTGAAATTAAAGTATAAATAAATTTATTAGGACCGTTGTGGTACAGAGGCGCAGCGTCTACCTTTAAAAGATTGTTTGAGAGTTCGATTCCTACTCGAAGAAGATGAATTTTCTATTTCCATTTTCTTTGCTCTACAATCTAGGCAAAACGCGGCGTTGAGGTCTTAAAAAAGACGGAAAGCAAGGACGAAAAAATCAGGGACTAAGCAACAGAGTATCTTAAAACTAGGTTAATATGGTTCCTGTAGTTCCCTCTGCCATGTACGGGATAAAGTGTGAAAATATTATAAAATATTTTCACGCTATATAATATGATAAAAGGGAAAGTGATGGTTAATAGGCTCTGGGACCGAACTATTTTCATTAGTGTTTGAGTTCCTCTGTTCATCTAGGAATAAACTAATACTTTAGTAGAACAGAATACGGTGTGAAGCTCATAAAAGATAAATAAAAAGTTAATTAAATAAAAACAAAGCACACTTTCATAAAATTCTGTGATACAAAGAAATAACTTTTTTATTCTTTTTATACTACAAAGTGGATAGGTAATAGGAATGTATTAAAAAAATTGCAGGTTAAGCGATGTGTATTTTTTTATATATTTAACATACATAGCCCGCTAAAAAAGTTAACCTTGCATTACAAGGTTAATTTTTTCAGCGTTGTTGCGTATATGAAGATACATATTATGATTTCATATCCTGGTCATATGAACTTTTGTAATTCAAAATAGTTCAGTCATATTTGATATGTGATTAATTTCTATTGATAATTATATTTACGAGCTCTGCCGATTAAATCTTTTTGAATACGCGGAAAATTTAGCTTTTCATACAACATGAATGATGTATATATAAAAGTACAGTCAGCGCATATGTTACTCGCGATTTCCTGCATCCATCTCATTTCACTCAGGTGTACAGAACTCCGTTTATAAATGCACGCACGGATTACTTTGAGTGCGCTTAAACAGAACAAAACGGGTGTAGAGTGGAAATATATTAGATTTACAATTTTATTCTCGAAATGTTATTTCATATTATTTTTATTCAATAATAAATAAAAGTACACAGATCAACTTGATAAGTTTATTTATTTTTATGTTTCAAGTTTTTGTATTCAGTATTGATGGTAACTATTTTGATATATTGTATTGATATATGGTATTGAAAATTTAATGTTGTGACACCGTTACGCTTTTCCTTTGTGTTACGGGAGCAAAAAAGTAAAAACTAATTTAAGCAGAGATCGAGCCCAGAACTATCGCAATTTTCCACCACAAAAACGCCACGGCACAACGGCAGCTTATTTCAAGGAAATTATATTCAAGGAAATAACAATTTGAACACTGTTTAAATAACAGAACTATTATTTTATATATTTTTGTTTATTTTTAAGCCTGACTATGCAAAATATCATTTGTTTCTTTTTGTAGTATATATAAATAAATAAAACCGGTACGTTTTTTAAAAAATACTCACTGTGCACACACAATATATACATACGAAAATAAATTTAAATGTGACCAAATTATTGTCCCTGTTCCGTTTAGCTTATTTAAGCCGCAACAGTTTTAAGCCATCGCGACTGATATGAGCGTCGCTCTGCTTTGTGCCGACCCAATCCTCTCGTCTACATTATTTATCCCGTTCCCGTGTCAAACTAAAACTGTTTTCACATTGCAATAGGTACTATAACTGTGATGAATATACGCATATGTGTGTTATATTAGAATTACTAAAAGTTTCGAACTAATATCCAAGCTATTAATATCTCTATACATAGATATGTAAAGGTTTTTCATAAATATGGATAGTAATTTTTTTATTTATAAAGAAATATGAGTAAATACATTATAGATTAATAACGTCTAAGATAGATGCTTTTATAAGATACATAATGTTTTATTTCCAAAAATGATTTTATCTATGTTTTTTAATTTACATATCCTACTAACGCGATTACAAAATATATATATAATATTATGAAATATTTATTTAACCAAAAAGTCGTAGAATTTAAGTTAATTTGAATATTACTTAATTGCCTTCATTATAAACAAGGCTTTGCGCTTTGCTATTACACGTGAAATTATACACAGTTTCGCTGTCGCATCTTAAGTTGAATAGTGATTGAAATGTCTCGCGTTACACATTACACGGTTAAACACTGTACTATACACCTGAGTTTGGAATTTACTTCGTAATTAAAACTATAAATGAGTGAATGTTTAGCACTTCATTAGTAAACGTATATATTGCCTTTATAGTTTCTGCTTAACGTTTTGTAATTCCGTAAAACATCACTAGACGAGTAGGAACGAACGTTTTATTTTGTCAAAAAGCAAATAATTTAATTTCAATAACAATTTAAAAGTTGGTTAGATTTTATTTTCAATTAATTACTTTTTACATTGAAATGTAAAATTGACCCTTTTGTAGCAGTTATTATGAAAAAAATGGCATTATAAATATACCTACATTTAAAATTGAACTTCAAAATATTTCCATACATCATGTTTAAATGATATATCTACTCATCGCCAAGTTCCGGCGGATTTCCCCCGGCTCTGTGTTTATTAAAAGTTTGCCGACTTGGGCAACATTGTTCCAACAATGAAAATTAAAACGCTAATTTAAGCAAGATTATTAAAATTTATTTATACAGATTTGGTTTCAAATTATTTGTGAAAATGGCTCTTTATAAAGTATCTTTATTCATGAATTTTGATGAATCGTAAAATATAATAATATGTTAAGTATTTTGGTTGATTGTACATAATAAATTTGTATTGCTATTGTATATCGAATTACTTAGTTAAAATTATTTTTCATCTAAGGCAAAGCGCGGCGTTGAGTTCCGCCACTCAACACGCAATGCCTCGAAAACGGCGGAAAGTGGGGACGGAGTAAGCAGGGACTAAGTAACGGAGTGTCTTAAAACTAGGTTCCCACTGCCCCTGCGGTTCCCTCTGCCTACCCTGCCAAGTGCGGGATAAAGCGTGAAGCTAAAAAAAAAAAAAAAAAAAAATATTTTTAACTCGATCACATTGTTCAGTTAAATTGAATAGCATCAACTGTGACTTAGTAAAGAAATTTTGCTTTTAATGAGTAATTTCGAAATGAAATATTCAAAGTAGTAACTTAAAGTAGTTAGTACTTAGAAAATTGAAATTTATTAATAGATTCACCAAATCACTTACAAGTACATAATATTGTACAAAGTATTGAAATCCTGTGCACGCAATAAATAGATAAAGGCTTAGAGGTAACTTTTTCAAATAAAAGTTATGGCGCGTACACAAATATTCTACACTGTCGGACTATGCTGCTCTGTATGACGAATGATATTTGCAATGGCGGTCGACGCTTTGAATAGTTTATTTTTTCCATGTTTACATTTTTATCCTTTTTAAATGAGTGTGACTGCAGCTCGATATAGTTGGCGATAATCGTGGTTGACTTTCGATTCAGTAAGTAGAAATATTTTATTAGCCCTCGCAAAAAGAGGGTTATTAAAAATTCTGATGTCCAGTTGGGATAGTCTGTGAAGTGGTGCTTATGAGGACGAGACACAATCTCTTCCGCCTGATGTTGAAGTCGAGACCGTTTGCGGTCAACAGATTGATTCTACACACCTAATTACGAGGACGGAGAAAGCCGGGACTGAGCAACGGAGTGCCTTAACACTAGGTTTCCACAGCCCCTACAGTTCCCGTTGCCTACCCTGCCATGTGCGGGATAAAGCGTGAAGCTAATTACCACGTCATCGATATTTGTATATTTGAATTTCTCTCACAATATTATTAGCAGAAACAGTAATTATTTATGAATAATTGGTAAATAAAGCAATTTAAACAAGAAAATATTTTTTTATACATGACATGAAAATCTACAATTACAAAAATATAAGTCAAAATCTAATATTCGCATTGACGCATAGATGAAACACTTTAATAAGAAACAATTTTTAGAAAACATATAAAATTGTATTTTGTACAATTTTTGAAATAAATCAATTAAATATTGCGTATTAATACAATTTCAGTACAAAAACAAATCCAATATTTTCCCCCATAGTATTATTTGATAGGTTCTATTTACCTTTTCTATAGTTGGAGTCGTGACTTTTATTTTCTTATCAATTGCTCCTACACAAAAGTATACAAGGAATAGCCGGTGTCATTTGTCATCCTAGACGAGGAACTCTGACGGATTTCAATTACTTGCCCTCTACTGGAATAAGGGACTACCTACAAAAAAATATTCTTTCTATGTGTAATTTTGTAACTAAGTAAAATATGTGGTTGAAAATAACCACATAAAGCCAAGCCGTTGAGCTTAAAAATTTTCACTACAAATGCAGCGAATTACATCGTGAAGTGCAGTGTTGCACAAATTGGTCAACCATAAGAAGAATTAGTTATCAAATTTACTGCGTTCGCCTGAAACTAAGGGTTTTACGTTTATTGCTTCGTATATTTCAATCGAGACATAAATGGCCCGGTGTGTTTCAATGAAGCACAGCTTTATTATTCCACATCAAAGAAAGTATTACGCGGCTCTCGTAAAAAGAACATTACAAATAGTGTGCTGTGTGTCCTAAATTACATAAATATGTGAGAGGAAATATTTTCGTACGTGATTAACTATTTACGACACTACGCCTCAGTTCACAACAGTGATGTATGATAATAGTACTTGTAGAATATTTTTATGTTTTCTCTATTTCTTGTGATAAATCTCGTAATCTCTTTATTTTATTTAAAATATGCTTTATCTGGAAAATGCTAGATGCCATTAAAATTATAGTTATGTTTTTTTTTCACTTTTCAGTAAAAAAATACAAAAAGTATCCTATTTTACTCCAAATTTTTTTTAAGTATTCACGCATTATCCCGTACATGGCAGGGTAGACATAGAGAACTACAGGTATCATAGGAACCTAATGTTAAGACAATCCGTTGCTTAATCCCTGCTTTCTTCGTAACTACTTTCCGCCGTTTTCGAGGTTTGGTGAGTGGCGGAACTAATCACCGTGCTCTGCCTATTTTCCACAGCGAAGAAAATGGAAATAGAAAAATCCATTTTTCCTCAGTGGGAATCGAAGCCACAAACGGTCGCGTTTGCAGATAGACGCTACGCCTTTGCGCCACGAAGGTCCTCAACTGCGTTTACTTTTAATAGCTCTAAAAATATGTGTACAAAGTTTCATAATAATCGGTTAAGTATTTATCGCAGTGAGAGCGTAACAAACAAATTTACATTCGCATTTATAATACTAGAAGGGATAATTATTACTTCAACATGAATTATAATCTATGAAGGAGTAATCAAAAAAAGCTGAAGATAATCGCCAAATCTCATACCCCAGTAGCTTGTGTGTACGAGTTGGATATAAATAACGAATAGCAATTTAGATACAATGCCGTCACTCGGCGACAAACAATCAAGCTACGAGTATGTAGATCATGTCGTGAGCGTGTCTGAAAGCAAGGATTAGTTATCAATTACAGCTTTCGGCTTGAGTTCCATCACGCCCTGACTTGTGTGAGAACGTGTTTCAATTTCCTCTTAATAAAATATGCGACACCTCGGTTTTAGCTTCGGGCAAATTGTTATTATTAAAATATCTTGACTTTTTATTATTACATTATAAGTTGCTTGTTTATTAAAAAATAATGCTTGGTATTTTTTGTGAAGGTATTCTTTGTTTTATTTTTTTACTTTTGGCATGTCTTGTTATTAGATTTCTATAAGTAAATACTACGATTTTGAAAGAATTTGATCTTTAATCTATATTACAGAAATATAAACATAATAAACATTTTTGTTTTTATAAAAGCCTGTAAAAAGTGTTCCAAACATACGTGTATTTAATTTCGTTCTAAGAAAAGTGGTTCTTACACTCAGAATCAAGTTTAAAATTACTCGCAATTATCAAATGCAGCAAATGCTTCTTTAGGCGGCTTTACAGCTAATTTCTTTTTTCTCCTCACAAGAAGGAGGACGTATTCATGTACTTTGGGTCTGAAATGGCGCAAGACGATGTAGTATTAAAAAGTTAACTCACTGATGTTTTAGTCTTAATTGTACCTATAATTACGAAGATTAAATCACAAAACATCAATTTAATAATAATATGAAATATATGTATTTCTTACAGTAATAATTTATAAGTCTATTATTTTAAATATATTACTAATAGGAGAACGTTATACAACATTATGTTAATTTGTTATTATGGAGTAAAAAGCTTTAGGTACGGGTACTTCTTTAGAAGAAATTAAAAATTATAAATAGAGGAGTGCCGTGGGGCCAACACTCAGGATTACTTAATAAGTAATGTCTCAAAAGGCGGAAAGTCGGGAACAGAGTGTTTTAACACCCGGTTCCTACGACTCTCTATGCCTACCTCGCTGTAGGCAAAATACAACGTAGAGCTAAAAAAGGAATTCTTGAATATCTCTAAAGTGGACACATGGATAGTATTTCATACAATTTCCTACAAATAGAATTAATAAACAACAGATATATAAAAATACAGATACATCTTCTATTTTTATAGAAGTTAACTAGAATAACAAGTAACGCTTGTAATTATAGGGTGGAGAAATAGACAAAACACTTTCGATGATGAGATCCTTTGTTACTCCAGGCCTTAAACTGGATTCAACAATACACTTCAGTAAATGGCAGCCTTTGTATCAATCGTCAATGTCAGCAGCCTTTGATGGTCTAATCTTGCGGAACGGTTAATTACTATCAGTTATTGAGCCTTGGCCACGTACTCGTATTTTGGTATTGCAAACCAAATTGGACCTAAGTAGTTACTTGTGAGTATAGCAAACATCTTCGTTGGCTTTAATCCAGGAGTCTTTGTTGAAGATATAGATTTAGACTGGAATGAGTAACTTTGTATATTTATGACTCGTGTTTTATGAAGAGGTTTATGTTTAATATTTCGTAATTAATACATATTATTATACCCATCTATTTCTTGGCAGTTATTGTACAATTCTTGAAAGTAGTAGTTAAGAATTATAATATTGTAGAGCAACTTTTAATTAAAACATAAATATTTATAAAATTTCATGAAATATTTAATTAACTAGAATATTAAGCGAAATCTTTAAATAATACCTCATCTTATCTCTTATAAGCATTCTCCCAGAAAATATAACGCTAAATTTGTCCGTACGCTAGGGAATGTAGCTACGTATCCACTCAAGAAAGTAATTGAAATACAATACCTAATTTTGTGTATAGGTTTTAAGTAATTTAATAGGATTTTGTGTTTATAAAACCAATAAATGCTTTAATTTAGACCATTGACGAAGTATATTTCTGAATCATTGCCTAAACATTGATTTTAAAGCGAAACACGCGACGAATAGCAATTGTTGTGGTTGGCAAATATTAAGCTCGCTAACCACAAAAACAAATTTGAGATATTCATAAAGATTTTCGATTTACGATGTAGTAAAAAATTTATCATTCTAATTTCACATGGTGATGTTGTGTACAGGATTATCTAACATATAAAATCATTGAAGATGGGCTATTAGGTTTAATATATATTATTTTATATTAACAATGTCTTTTAAATTAATAAAAAGTAATAGTTTACCTACTATAAAATATATCGTGTAGAGTTTTAATGCGACGTCGTCTACGTAAAGCTACTATATGGGTGGATGCAAGTCTTTAAATATATTCACGTTTGCCGTTTCCGGTCTGTGACGTGGGGTACTCTGAAGGTCCACAGGAACAGGGTGTGTGATAATGTTAATGTCCATTAAGGGACTGAAATGTGTATTCAACGAGTTGATAGTACGCTGAGATGAATACAAAATATTTTATGAGCAAAAGGTCGTACTTTGTCGGTAATATAATATTCATATGTAGAAAACTTTCCTTATTTAGAAGTTGATAATGGATCATTTTTACAATGATTGATTACAATTGTTGTAGCATGGAGTATGAATGTTCCGTATGAATAGCAATCTTAGACAATGAAAGAAAACTTAATGAACTACTTTACTATTAATTCCATGTTTGTTTTTATAATGCAGAATAATGAACTGCAGATCTGAGTACCTAACAAATATTACATTTGACATACCAACGTATTTTTGAAAAGACGAGATGAGAAATAATAAGTCATTCTATAAGGGTTCCGTTTATGATGTTCAAAGATCTAAAAAAAAAAATATGCTCTTTGTTTGTTAAAAATTGTTAAATGGTATTTTAATTAAAATATTAATTCTTCTATAATCTCTATATCTACGATGTATGGCTCTCTTGCAATTAGTTTCTGCTCAAAGCGCGTCTGCCACAGACCGAGTCTATGATCCGAGCTGAGCCAACAGAACCACCAGGGTATAAGGAAATCTAAGTAAACCGGCTATTTAAAATGTTTATCCGGTAATATTAACTGCGGCCGGAACTTAGATTGTTCGTTATTAGTCTGTACTATAATAGTTTTCATTGAAATTCATTTCCGTAATAATATCTTATGCAATAAATATTCAGTTATTTTACATTAAAGCAAATCGTTTAAAAAAAGTGATAGTTGAAAAACGTGATATTAAAAGAAAAAGGATCGTAATAGTAACATACAATTAGAATATTGCCACATTATTAAGAGTATTCGTAGCAGATAACAAGAGTGTGAAATTTAGCAGTTGATATTTCCATGGGTTAACAAAAAATCAGAAAATATAAACCAATTGAAGTTTAATCTTCACGTCTTTAAATAAGTCCCATTTCAAAGTAACGTCCCCAATGCTCGGATAAACGCATTTTACTTCATTAGCGTAATTAAATTTCGTAAATTTAGCCTAAAATTAACAGTAGGATAGAGCTTCCTTTAATATATGGATATATAAAGAATTACAGATCGAGTTTAAGGTATGGAGAAGGATATCTTAATTAGCATGATATTTAACATTTAACACATGCAATAAAGAATATTTGTTAACGAATCTTACTAAGATGATAAGCTTAAAAAAAGGAAGTTCTTGACTTTCCGAAAAGCGTTATTTTATTATATTTTCCGTGACGGAATATGGTCTATTCTAGTCTATTTTTTTTAGCTTCACGCTTTTATCCCGCACATGGCAGGGTAGACAGTGGGAGCTGCAGGAACCACAGAAACCTAGTGTTAAAAATGAAATTTAAAAAAATACTTGATTGAATTAATGAAATTAAATTAATTTGAGGACCGTCGTGGCGCAGAGGTGCAACGTCTGCCTGTAACGTGACGGTTTCTGGGTTCGATCCCCAGTCGGGGAAGATGGATTTTTCTATTTCCATTTTCTTCGCTCTGGCAAACAAGGCAAAGTGATTGCGTTGAGTTCCGCCACTCAACACGAAATGCCTACAAAAAGGTGGAAGACGGAGAAAGCAGGGACTAAGCAACGGAGTGTCTTAACACTAGGTTCCCACGGTCTCTGCAGTTCTCTCTGCCTACCCTGCCATGTGCGGGATAAAGCGTGAAGCTAAAAAAATAAAAAAATAAAAAAAAGTAGAAATCCCATTCTATACAATTTGTATTTAAGACGGCCCAGTAGCCCAGAGACCGCCATTCACAAGACATCTCCTGAGAAATCACGAGAGGCTTCTCAGCCCCTACCTGAATACTTACACAGCGCTATTGTAAGCGCCTCCGAGACCTGTAATGAAGGTACAGACGGCCTTTTGAAGTATCTTATCAGATTTTTAAGCATGTAAGGGTACGCGGCGTTCGGAATTTCTGCCTATTAATATAGCATATACTGCTATGAATTTATTTCATTTGGACATTTCAATTTTTTTATTTAATATATTACAATAAACATAAAATATATCTATATACATTAATATTTATTTTCTGACAAAGGTAGAAAAATCAAGGTACAAAAAATACAATAAATAAATTTACCCTTATCTTAGTATCAAAATTAATGTACATAAAAGTGAAATTCTTTCTTCTTTGTCCCTGTCCAATTGGACTTAATACATGAATATATTATAACGGACGCACATGCATAATATATGGACAAAGTCGATAAGTTGAAATCCTCTTACATCACTATTCCCGATTAACTCATTATTGATTCATATATGTAGTTCGTAATCAAGGTATATTGAGTTATCTGCTTTACTAGTTAATCTCTGACAAATCTCCTATTTGACATTATACGACAAAAGAGAAACAGTTCTTTTAGTTTAATATGATGGTATACTACCAGACCAGAAGAACGTTACTTTTATTTTAATAATAATATTATTATTTAAGTATAACACACGTAGATTGTATTTGTATGTTTCGAGCGTATTTTGACAGCGATTCTGCGTAATTACATTAAATGGCATAAGTCACTCATGAAAAATATATAAGAGTTCCCTTTTAATATCGACTATTGTCTATCTGCAATAGCCCTAAATGACATAATTTTATTGCTCTTTCTATAACAGATACTTAACAATAATATTTAATTAAATATACTATTAACTTTCCATAAGCTAACAGTACATTTAATTAAATATTAATAGAGATAGATCAATGTAAATAGAAATTGACAATGAATATTGTTAACATCAAAATAAAACGGTTAACTTATAAGAAAGTGAAATTATCTAAAATTGTCTTTAGTCTTTAATCTATAAATTTTATTAAAAGCTTATTTCACGCTTTAAAAAAAGTAATTTCATTGATCTTGATCAGTTTATGCCGGGTGATAGAAGAGGCCTTAGTGTTAAGTTCCATTTTCTAAGATTTGTAATCTTAATTGTTGCTTTATGAGTGCGCTTTAGTCTGAATGCCGTTCTTTGTCTTGACAAATCGGAGAAACAAAAATAATTTATGCCCCTGATTGATAGATGAAATACACTATCATCATATTTATTGTAAAACGTTGACAATGAGTGTGTACAAAATTACTGGAAAGTTGAAAGTCTACCAAAAACCATTTCACAAAATAGGTAAATCAGTTGTTTTCAAATTCCCTTCTCAGTATTTCAAATAGCATTGTTTCGCAACCCATTTAGACAATAACAGCACATAAATAAACAGTCAACAGGAGAAATTTTCTGAAGTTTGGGTCCGCAGACAGCGATATTTACAACGGTAGACGCTGACAAATGCTACACCATTCCAAAGAGTAATTTTTGGCGGAATACATCTTATATTCTCAAAAATATAAGATAATTTTAATATTTATAAAGATCCTTTGAATGTAAGAGTTATTCAACGAAAGAAGCTTCTGTAAAAACATCGATAAATTGAGTATTATTCAGGGAAATTCGCACCGCTTTCTGATTCAGACACGTGCTAAGATGGAGGTATTGTTACTTCTACAACAGAATATAAAAGTAGTATCTACATACTTAAGTACTTTACAATCTTTGCTAAAAAAATAATAATTAAATACAGAATACTAAATGAAAAACAATAATTTTTTATCAAAGAATTTTTTACTAATGTAACACAAAAGTACGCTTATACGTACAAATCTTCCATAAAAAAAGGACGTCTATTTCATGTCATATAAACAAGATTTGGACGCAACTTTGCTTCAGTTACTCCATTATGTAAAAAACTCCAGATTTTTCTTTGACTTACAATATGCAGAACACACAAAATCTCTTAGCGAATGAAGGAATTTTCCTCCTGAGCAAATAAATATATATAGGTGTATTACAGGGACCCTCTTCACCTCCCCTCATATTATTCAGTGATATTGCTCATAAAATTGGTAGCGTAAATGTGCCCGGTGACGTCACTCTGATACCAAGTTGTCAATATATTAAGGCCAACCGCACTGTATTAGTCTGCGGGTGCAAATAATTTGTGTTAACGTGTTTGTTTTGTTTAATTCTTTAATAAAATTATTGGAATATTGATTAGATTAATGATTTCATTTTAATTTATTTTTGTTTGTCACTAAAATAACATGCTCGTAACTAAAGTGCAAAGTCCTTCAAATTCTACATTTTAATCAAAGCACGCTGATTGATTACGCTTTCGTAATAGAGCTAAGCTTAGGACGTCACGCTGGATACTTTATAGTGTCACTACAAAGTCGCACTGAAATATCTGAACTATTAATTTTATTACAATCTTCTAATGCTAAATAGCGTATATATTTTTTAGCATATATGTGTATGTAAAATTTACACCAACTTGTGCTATAGTTGGAATAAACCTGATTTAACGTAATGATTGTTTTTTTTTTCGTTTAGTGGAAAGACAATGCAAAGAGCGTTCACCTCACCTGATGGTCAGTTATCACCGACGCCTCCGAACCCGTGTAACAAAAGAAATGATACAGATGCATTGCTGCCTTTAGAAAGGAGGTAGATGTGCTTTTTGAAGGTATGGGTTTGTCGTATGGACCTCAAAACTGCCTCAGCAAGGCTATTCCTCAGCTATGTGGTACGTAGTAAAAAGTTCGTTCGGAACCGCACAGTAGTGGAGTGTTCAGGTGGTTGGGATAACATTTCAGTTTGCGCTGTACTGTGCGATTGGAAAATTCAAGCCAAACAGTTTCCCAAAATAATGTTGTGTATACCATACCAGTGTTCTGAGGAGTGTGATAATAGTATAAGGGATGAAGACTGCACAGTGAGAAAACGTCTCTACGATTACGTGTTGTGGATTTGAATGCCACTCCAGTTAATATTTATATCCAATATATGTGTATTCCATTTGGGGCCTTTATCAGTAGTGGACGAAGACACCCTTATATTGATGGTAGCTTTATTTTTATTGCAGATGGCTCTTATTTGTATTTATACGTAATTTCTCTAATCTCTCTCTCTTTCTGCTGGTGTAAAAGCAGAGCTAAGTAATCATTTACTTGGTTTTGTCTACCCATATTGCAAAATTTAAATATAATTAAATTAGATTTTTAAACAAACTTCGTTTAATTTTTAATTTTTTGTTTTGACTAAACAAAAATTTAGTTATGATTTCACGAAGTGGCGCCATATAGAATTGATTTTAAACGTTGAATTCATTTTTATTTAAATCCTGTGTAATAAATATAGACATGAAAAATGGTAGAAAGTCATATCATCAATCACACACTCATTTCAAAAGTTTCTAGCTTCTGAGACATTACAGCAAATTTATCTCAAACATGTAAATGACTAAACAGACAAGTAAGTGTACAATGTTTTGTTCTGTAATGGATCTCGCGAATCCATGTTTTACCGCTCTGAACAAAATATATTTCAATTAAAGTTGCATCTGGAAGTTGCTTTGGTCCCGGGGCGAGGGACTCGGCGTTCAACAAATGGAATTATAAGCCCGTCTTACACTCGCGGTTACCTTCGCTAACGTTAGTTGTGGTGTTGGGATACGCGATCGAATTATACGATGGATTTATTTTTTTGCAAGTGATATTTTTACATAAACTAAAACTTATTTACAAACTTCATTGCTTCAATGTAAATAAAACAAATGTAAAATAATTGAGATTGTGTATTTAATTTACATGAGGAAGATGTAAACTTTCTTTTGTATATGCAACGAAATAAGTTAATAAACGTTAATAATTATAGCAACTTGACCTCCATGGAAATATTTCATGTTTTATTAGTTTCTTAACACTATACAATAATAAAATGACTAATTAGTATCAGTGTGATATTTAATTCTGAAGCAGATAGCCATAAAAATACGTTAAATTACGTTAAACTAATTTCAAATTTTAGGAACAATTGTAAACTAAATATTACGGTACGACTATCCCAAGCCGCGTCGAGTATCGCGACAGTGTAGCTCCTTGTACTCGTACATCCCAGCCAGTGCCAGACTGATTATGTTTTGTTACATTTGCGAACATTCATGCTTGCGCTTTGTCTTAACATGCTCTTTAGTAAGCTTGTTAACAACGTATTCTCAAAGTCGGCTTACGCTTATACTTAATTTATTACGAGTACATACTTGTAAATACTAGCTTATATCTCGTATTTTATTACTAAAAATTAAACTTTTTAGAATACTATTTTAATATTCGTACTTCTCTATAAAAAAATTTGCTAATATAATTTTGATATGTTTTTCTATTATTCTTTACACATGAAATACAATTTGCACTTGTATAATTTTAAACTTATAGAAAAACTAGCACTGTTATTTAATCTAGTTAAGTAACAGTTCTAATATTATTCTTTAATGTACATACAGTCTAACGCTTTATCCCTAGCGGGGTGTTTAGAGAGAACAGACCAACACATGCTTCGGTCCATACCCCTTTCGTCTAGTCCAATGGTAATTAACCTGATCATCCATAGCCTCATCTCAGAGTCAGTCTCATCTGTAGTGTGTTATCCCTATACAGGGAGTAAATATCACTAATTTTTACTTTAATCTTTACAATATATCGAAAACACGGTTATTAAATAATAAAATATAATGTAAATACATTAAATAGGTAACTCATATATTCTGAAACATTTTACAGGACATAACATAGATAATATATGAAAGTTTTAAAATATATTTTTTTAAAATATTTAATGTACGTAAACATTATTTAATAAATGTAATTTTAATTCATAATTTAAAGTACCTAAAAAAGATGTTTAATAAAATAAATATGTTTTATTAATTTTATCATCGTAAAAAATAATCCTGGCCGAATGAGTCATAGGCAGCATGAATAGGAAAAAAATAAATGGCGGGAACGGGGTCAGCGTCATGTAAAGATCAGTTAGGTTCTTGGAAAATTCTTGAAAAAATTGAGATATAATTAATTATTTGTTATTTGATATTTAAGATAAATATTTACATAAGAAATATAATGCGAAATATATAATTAGAATAAACGAGGCTGGTAAGATAAGCGCTTTATCCTGGTAAAATAACACTTATAAAACTTGAAACTATTTGTTGGTAAGTTTTAAATTATATTATTAGTATTAAGAAGAATAACTGTAATGTAGACATTGTTATAATTATTATTAATAAGAAATAAAAGCATAAAAATGTTTCATGAGGTACATAAAATAATTGTTGTAATAATTGACATAAGGCGCCTGCCGCTATGTTGATTATTATTGTCGTACGGGAAATAAGCGGTAAAAAAGTTCCTGTGTTGATATTATAGATTTATGCTTTATAATAAGTTATAGATGTATGTTAAATATGTATATGTATATGTATATGTATATGTATATGTATATGTATATGTATATGTATATGTATATGTATATGTATATGTATATGTATATGTATATGTATATGTATATGTATATGTATATGTATATGTATATGTATATGTATATGTATATGTATATGTATATGTATATGTATATGTATATGTATATGTATATGTATATGTATATGTATATGTATATGTATATGTATATGTATATATATATATATACGACGGACGGACAAAGCGGGGACTAAGCAATGGAGTCTTAACACCAGGTCCCCACGGTTCCTGCAATTCCCTCTGTCTACCCTGCCATGTGCGGGATAAAGCATGAAGTTAAAAAAAAGATATACGGTAGAGAGGAAACAGTTACAACAATCGGCTCCTTCGCCGATAAACATATTTAAGAATGAACGAACATCGAGAATTATGTCTTAGTAATCGGTTTAAAGACTTTAGAATTTTTCTCTGTTCCCGCATATCTCGAGTTTATTTTGTAATCAAATCAAACTTCGTTAACCAATCTTATGGAAAAGCTGCTTTTCTTACAGCCTATTTTATTTTTACGGTTATGTAGAGGTTGTGGAAAAACATATTTGTGAAATTAATATTTTTGATATAAACATTTTACTTATTACCAATCAATCTCAATGTGTTAAATTCGGGGGAAAAGTGAAAAAAATAAATCGTTAAGCTGATGAACTTTCAACTTTCTACTAACCTTAGGTACCTAGTAGTAAATAAGACCTATTTATACTATGTTGTAAATAATTACGATAGTACATGCAAATTTATGTTAATTTATTAATTTTCGTTATTACGTTAAACAAACGAAAAAAATCTCAATAAGACATAAATACGTAACTTTTCTTTTATTTAAATTAATTTAATTTGCCTGACTAATTTTAATTTGACTGATCAAAGGTAAATAGGTCGTAAGAGTGTATATTTTTAAAATGGTATAATTTATTTGCTATTCATGAGAATGAACATGTATATGAATTATTACGCTATATTACTAAAATATGTACATTGAAACAGTTACCTTGAGTCCCTACACAGTGATTGCGACGTCCCGTTTACTTTTATAGCAACATTGAATATATTAGGGAGAAATACAGTATTCTTAAACATATACAATGCTTAACTTTTTGTATAAAAATGAAGGTAGAGAGAAAAAGTGTGAGTCTTAACACTTGTATTAAAAAACCATTACAAAATCTCATTTGTATTTGATTTCATACAATCATTTTATATGAAATCAAATTAAATTTTCTCATATTTAAACATGATTTATTTTTTATGCTACTAATGTTCATCTATATCTATAATATGGATGACAAAGTCTTTAATACTATTTTTGCAAAAATACAGTGTTTATCTACAATAATTAACCTCAAAATATGAGATGAAATTACGTTTTTAAATCAAGTATAATGTATTACAAAAATATGAACTGTGAATAATTGTCAATATTAGTAAATAAAAAAGTAAATAACAAAGAACGTTTTTGATCAGTTCAAAATGAATTATTTCCTTTATACTTAAAACTGCAAAGCAGATTTAGGAAGAGAAACTAGTGTATATCATTTCTTATGGTTTAAAAGTGTTAATGAAGATAAAAAAATCCAATACTCAACACCGCGCTGTGTCCTATTAATCCAAAATATATAATAGTAAGTCTAAATACCTGGAATTGGAAATGGAATAAAAAATAAATATTTAGATAATGTGATTTTTCGCAACAAAATATTCAATCAAGATTTTACTTTTACATTACAACTTGACTTTACATGTTTATATAATATTTTACGATTGATTTTACATATTTGTTTTTCACGTCGCACTACAATCTTATTATTTTGTTTATAGTCTTCATGTGAATGGTATTGTGTATAGCATTGCGGTTTTCGACGTAGCACCCTTTCCACCAGTAATACGATGATCCTGTTTTATTTAATCGTAAATAAGGTATGTCGATGGCTTGGCGTCGTAAATTACCTGTCCCGTGCGAATTGCCTCCCGACACTAATAAATATCAATCAATAGGTATGTATACGAGTAATCGAAATGCTATATCTTCTTACGTACTTTTTTCTATTGTACTTATATAGTTTAGGAACCTTGAGAAATATTTCTCTGTCATTATCCACCCAGCCGTTGATTGCTGGAAAATGAAAAACATAAATATAAAATGACGCCATAAAATTACTCTGAATTCTTTTTAAATGCTTAATTTAAGTAGATACTATTTTTTATTTGAATTTTATACTCTTTATATTTATTGAGAAAAAAATTGTAGTCGTAATTTCTTATTAGCACATTTTCGCTTAATCACAAATATGAAAGGTATCAGGTGCAGATTTGCTAAGTTGTCGCTTCCTGTAATATTGTATTATCAGTTGCCGGTTGAATTTCGTTTGTGTGGACTTTATGATGATGATGATCCCATTAATTATACTTTCATCCATTGTAATTAAAATTAAAACATAATATGTTAAAGCACAAGAAAGTACTTTGGCTTATATTAATATATAAGTAAGAAATATGCATCAGTATGTTCGTCACGCATTACTGTTCTGTTACTTAAATGTTAAATTATTTTAATTTTTTTTCAAGATTTTAAGTTGTAATATATTGAGGGAAATTAAACAGAAATCATTTTAATAATATTATGAATATATTTGAATGAATAACTAAATGAGGAAAAATACTAATAAAGTTACTGAAAATCTTATCTGGAAGCTACATACATTTTATCGCTTTAACAACAATAAAAATAATAAAATATAAAAACATAACAATATATACAATGCTTTAATCAACGGGAACTATTTAAACGTATAGTGAGCAGAAAAATAAATAGAGATCACAGATTGAACTGCTTATTTTTTAAAATATTTTAAGAGCATTTAAAACTGAAACGACCCAGATAGAAGCTAAGTTTTAACAAACTCGGCAAAAATAAAAGCACCATAAAGAACAATGCAAAACAAAAGCGGCTTAAGCGGTCTCGTCCTTGCATTAATGCTTTAGCGGATATGATAAAGTCAAAAGAGGTAGTAAAAAATTTAAAGAAAGTTTTTATGTGCATAACTGATACTTAATTTATTATGTATTAAAACGGAACAGGATGTTCCTCAATTTTTTTATTAATAGTGTATTTTTATCATGGATAGAAATATTTTACACAATTTATCTACTGAAGCTCGTTAAGCTCGCGTTCATAACATTGGATTTTTTTAAGCTTCAGGATTTTTCGCAGTTGGCACAGGGAAATGAAAAGAAGTAGGCTGAGGGAAAAGCGTTGAAACCCCCATTCTTCACGTATGCGGAACTCAACGCCGCTGATATTAAGAAAAGTGACAGACAAAATAAAGCAAAACAATGAATCCTTGTTGTGCTTGTTTATTAAAAACGTTTTTGTATTAAAATCACATAAAGCTATGAGAGGACTGTAGGAATTAAATATACTTGTAATATTTTTATTAAATCATGCTTGATCTTATTGGCGTCTACTATGATTTATCAAATCACTTTTTCTTTGCTTTATCTAAAATAAATATAAGTATGTCTGTAATAAGTATGACGCGATATCACCGTGCATATTATAAAATAAATATATAAATTAAGCAACGGAGTGTCTTAACACTAGGTTCATATGGTTCCTGCAGTTCCCTCTGCCTACCCTGCCATGTGCGGGATATAGCGTGAAGTTAAATAATAAATAAATATATAAATGTAACCATCATTAAATTGTAAACGCTTGAAGATTTTGTCATCCTTACCATAGTACCTACATCCTTTACATATTTTTGGCAAAATTACTTTTAGCCTCTACAGAACCTAAATTTTAAAAAATGCCTATTGTGTTACTGGAAAATATATTTTCGCAAACTATTCATGAGCCGGGCAAGTGTATATATTGTGAGGCGCCAGAGCGTACATAGCTTAGCTAAAAAATCTAAATTTAATCCAACCAAAACAGCTCTAATTTACCGATATTTTATAGTAGAGTAAACTACGTTAGGCTAGATTTTATATAAAACATAACAACAAAAAAATATTGGTAAACGACCTGCAAATATATAAAATATTGTAATAAAATTAAGATGAGTTCTTATTATGGACACTTAGCACACGATCTCTATTTGAACAAAAAATCGAATTAGAATAAACGAATAATTACTAACGATTGCCCTGTTGACGTGCATAAAAGGACGATTTTGGTATGTAGGTCAAATATGATCAACAATTTTATGAAATCGTCGAGTATTTCGATGATTATATCTTATAACGATATGCTTTTTTGCATTGATTTGGTCAATACGCATCATGATCGGGTTTGTGATGCGACCGTTTCATCATATAATGATATTACTAAAAATAATTAATGATTCGGGGAAGATGGATTTTTCTATTTCCATTTTCTTCGCTTTCACAACTAGACAAAGCGCGGCGTTGAGTTCCGTCACTCAGCACGCAATGTCTCGAAAAAGGCGGAAAGTGGGGACGAAAAAAGCAGGGACCAAGCAACGGAGTGTCTTAACACTAGGTTCATATAGTTCCTGCAGTTCCGTTTGCATACCCTGCAATATGCGGGATAAAGCGTGAAGCTAAAAAAAACTACTAAAGGAACTAGCGCACGCAAAATTTACGAAAAAAAAATTGTTTTTTGTACTTTGGTCAAATAGAAAACATTTCACGGTAGCGTTGACGTTTTCGAGTCTACGAAATTTTCATTATCATAAATAATAAATTGACTAAAGTATGATACTAAGGAAAAGTATCGTACTTTAGTCAATCTATCTATTATATTATCCTCCAATTGTTGCACCGTCGCAGAGCAGGGGGCTACTTGTAAACGCGACCGCTTGTGCGTTCAAATCCTTTGACGAGAGGATAGATTATTTGTTTTCCATTTTCTTGCTATGGTACCTAAGCAAGCGCGGCGTTGAGTTCCACTTTTCACGTTCCAGTCAACACACATAACCTGGGGAAAAAAAAGTGGGGGACGGAGTATCTTAACATCCACGGATCAAACGGTTCCCCCGGCCTATAACGCTTAAAGCTAAGAAAAGGAATGTAAAAATCCTTATAGCATTAAAAACAACATTCATTATGGCTAGATGGTAGTAATAGTTTAGATAGACTCAACTAAGTCACGTCGGCACAGAAAATATTTTTGTAGCCGTATAACCGGACTGCTCTATATCCGGCCCGGATCCGGTCCCCACGTTCATTATCGGACAAAGTTGACATGAACTACTTGTTCATAGCATTGGAGTTTACAGAACGAACTACATACGCCGATATTAAAACTTTTGCACTTATTGTCGTCATAAAAAGTTGCTCAGTATTTGCAGTATATGTTGATCTTATCAAATGAGAATATTCATCGTATATATTTAAGTTCTTATTAAAAATTTGGCAATTTATTAGTTTCTAATTTATTTATTACTATTATCAGAAACTTGGACCGTCATGGCGCAGAGTCGTAAGCGTCTACCTGTAAACGTGACGGTTTGGAATTCGATTCTCACTCGGGGAAAACGGATTTTTATAATTCCATTTTCTTTGCTTTGGTAAATAGGTAAAGCGCGGCGTTGAGTTCAGCCACTCAACACACAATGCCTCTAAAAAGGCGGAGAGCGGGGACGGAGAAAGTAGGAATTAATCAACGAAGTGTCCTAACACTAGGTTCCCATGGTTCCTGCAGTTCCCTTTGCTTACTCTGCAATTTGCGGGATAAAGCGTGAAGCTAATAACTTTGTTAAGATTGTGGAAAAGAATAAGATATGCTTAATAAGTTCTTTGATTTTCGCGATTTTTATACATTTTAAATAAAACAATTTAACCGGATTTATTGCGTATATTAACATTATTTGGGAAACCCGACGTTTCGAACACTTTGCAGTAGTCCGTGGTCACGGGTAGACTCAAAGTCTACGCGTAATATACGCGATAAATCCGGTTAAATTGTTTTATTTAAAAAGATATGCTTAGATGATCCGTTTAACTCAACATAAATAAGTAAATAAATTATGTTTACCATCGTAGGAATAATTCTTAAAAATAAATCATTTAAATTGTCATCTGGTGCTAAATTACTTTTGATGTAATATTCTGACTACATTTCCGCTTTGATGTTATTATACTTACAATATAACGTTAGCTATCTCATATATCTTTGAAAATAAAAATATCAAATTCCTCCACACTGAGAAACCTACTGAATTAACATTTACGACTTTTAACTTACAATAAAATTATATGTACTTTATATACAATATAGAAAGACAAATTAGCAGGCGTCGTTTGTCTCCTAATGCAGTGAATAATATAATTATTATAATATTAGTTTATTTAAGCAACTATAGAAACAATTAAAGATTTCTAACATTATTTTACATATTTCAGTGATAAAACTATACTTTCAACGTAAACTTGCAATAATAGTGTTAAAGTTGACTCAGCAACCTGGAGTACAGTACTTTGAATTCAAGTAATAGAAGCAAAACAAATCCAAGACTAGTGTTCCGTGAATACTTGATTAGAATAATTTTTGCTATATATATATATATATATATATATATATATATATATATATATATATATATATATATATATATATATATATATATATATATATATATATATATATATATATATATATATATATATATATATATATATATATATATATATATATATATATATATATATATATATATATATATATATATATATATATATATATATATATATATATATATATATATATATATATATATATATATATATATATATATATATATATATATATAGAGCGTCGCATTTTTGGTAAGTATTATTTAACTGCTACTATAGCAATATACTATACTACTAGTTACATACTCAATAAACAACAAAATTTAAAACAATGATGTAAATACTCAATTGAGTGAAATAAATTGTAATCCATATTTGTTTTTACTGAAACAAGACAGACGCTCGTCTTTAGAGTACTATGTTTTATTCATAATTCCATCGCGAGGA
This sequence comes from Dione vanillae, assembly GCA_037178615.1. Classification (NCBI taxonomy): domain Eukaryota; kingdom Metazoa; phylum Arthropoda; class Insecta; order Lepidoptera; family Nymphalidae; genus Dione; species Dione vanillae. The sequence goes on from JAZFAU010000159.1 coordinate 550,526, forward strand.
GTGGCAGAGAGTGAAACTCATTACTTAAAACGTTTATGTTCTTAAGCGAATAGTTTTTGAAACAAAAAGTGCAAGGAACTATTTATATTTTAAATTTTGGACATTGTTAATTATTTCCACAAATTTAAACTCATTTAAGTAAAAGTTACTTTTGTTTTTCATAAAGATTTTATAATGTTCAGAAAAACTATTACAAAGTAATAACCATTTTTGATGCCTCTAAACCTGCATATGAAAAGCAAAACTAATTTACTGGTCCCTTGCCTCTGAAATTAGGTTTTCAATCTTATTTGCAAGTGGGGTTTGTGTTATAAATAATACAAACAAAAAGCTAACATTTTAGTTTAATAAAACACACAATATATATATATATATATATATATATATATATATATATATATATATATATATATATATATATATATATATATATATATATATATATATATATATATATATATATATATATATATATATATATATATATATATATATATATATATATATATATATATATATATATATATATATATATATATATATATCCGAACAGATTCGACTATACAATATAAATTACATAGTAATTCCCACAGATCCACAAATATTTACCTATAAACAACACCACTATGTCTTATCGTTATTCACACCAATAGTTCGCATAAATAAATATACGCAGACGTTTGCCTTACGTGATAATGACGTCACAATGACAGGTATTATCCTAGCAATTCCGCTCCCATTTACCATCACAAAACACAATATGTATTGTTTACACAAACAATTCGCCACAATGCCGATCAATGTATGACTGCGTCTTTTGCTAACATCACAGCACCTTTATCTCAAGCGATGAATAAAACATTTAGCATCATGGATCCTTGCCTTCTACATATTGTATTCGAGCGTTTTGGAGTGCTTTGTGTGTTTTTGCGAATGTTTAAAAATTGTAATATTGACGTGTGTGTTATTGATACACAGTATTTTTTAGCTTTTCAATTTTTATAATTGTATCTATTTCATAATTAGTATTATATTAAAGTAGTAGAATTCTTAAATAAAAATTACATCAGAGAAATGATCTCTGATGTTACTAGGCAAATATTTTTTAATGATTCCCACAAATCCACATATAATATACAAATTTTTCCAAAACAAAAAATTATAACTATATAAGAAAAACGAGTAAATTCACTATATAAGAAAAACTAAATATTCACAATTACTTTTTATCAGACAACAAGCGTGACAGAAACAAGAAGAGCAAAAATACGTTTGTAGAGTACGTACCGAGTAAACTTCCCAGTCATATCGACACTAAAAGCAGATAACCGTCGATTTAGTGGCAGTCAGTTCAACAGATTTTGCAAAGCTCACAATAAAGTTACGGGGGACGCGGGGAGATTAAAAATCGAGCGAGTTCCAGACACAATGAAAATGTTTTTTCGCAGGCCCCTTTCAGGCGTGCGCTTTGTGGAACGAAGTTCCCAGTTTTTCTCTCTATATGCTCCATCGCTATTTTCTCTTGGAGGGAAATATTGCGTAATGAATATTCCACTCCGATTTCAGTCACAAATGACTGATATGTTCAGTTGCACACGTCGATACCTCCACTGGTATAATTTGGCCAATCACTGCTTTTAAAAGCCAGCGCCCGTCAGATCATGTAACATCTGTTACTTTTATAACGATGTAGTCAGAACTAGATGTTTTTTAACCTAAAATAAAGTAATACGAATATATCTGAAACATTACATAAATATGATGATTTTTAAGTATGACTAGTAATTGCATTTGACTTCTGAGGTCCATCATCTCTTTCAATCTTTACATTGGTAATTGAATTCCATTTATTCAATGCTCTGGTTAGATATAGTGCGGTGTCATATCACACCATTCTCTCTAATTTAGGCGTTTGTTTGGCCTACTTTTATACATGCGAAATACGCCAGGATCGTTATTAATAAATGATAATTTCAATAAAACTTGAAAATAAATTTACTTGAAAATAAATATACTATATTTATATTCAGTATAAATTTACTTCCCACGACTTTAACTAAAAGGTAAACCCTCAATAATGTTGTCTCAATAGTGTACTCCTTTAGGGACACATTTAAAGGCGCTAGCCCTTATTTTTCAAACTTTTGTATAAGGAAACACTTAGGGTATTAGTTTTTACTGAATGACGTGACACTTTTCAAATAGTTTTCAATGTGTATCTTTAGATTGTAAGTATATGTAAATATGTATGTATGTAAGAAAAATTAAAAACGCACTATTTAGTTATAGGTGCATACTAGGTAGCTAGCTAGGTAGTAACCCTTACAATTATACAAAGTAAATTGTTATATTAGTATAGACTGAAGATCTTTAATTTAAAGATAACTGTGATAAAGTGTTATATCATATGTGTATATAAATTATCGATAAAAGGAAATACTATTTTTTAATTTTTTAAACTTAGATTCTTAAAAATTTTGAAATTAATCAAATGTGAAATAAATAATTTATTTATTGTTATTTAGTATAATAAATCATTTAATTATATATTGATTCATATTATAAATATATCAATTAGAATATCACTAGAAAAATATAAACATGCTAATATTATGTTGAATTTTTGTTTAATATTAATTTGTTTATTGGTTAAAAAAAAAAAAAAAAAAAAAACATTGTAATATTCGTTGTAAATATAGTAGTATTTGGAAATAATATATATTTTCGATTGACAAAATTGTCATACGCGTGTAAATGATAATAATCATGAAATTGTATTATGCCAAAAAAGGTTTGTAAAAAATGATTACGACAATGATTAGTAAATATTTAGATTTCCAAAATTTGTAATTATTAATTATTTATCTATTGAATTTATATGAATTTTAAATTAAGCAAAAATGTAAATGCTAAGATTTTAAATTTAATACCACAAATTAGATTATTAATCAATGAAAGTGTATTGTATTGTATCTGCAAAAATGAGTAGTAGAATAAATGACTTTTTTTAAAAAAAAAAAAAATAGACTGAAGATAAGCTTCAAGCCTATTTTTTTTAAATGTCCGTAAAATCTGAAAAAAATAAACTTAAAATATTTAACAATCCACTGGTCTAATAGTTCGTTCTTAATGATTATTAGCTCTGCTTTTTCTGACCTATCATCAGTATTTCAGCGAGACATCATTAGCTAAAACCATTTCCTTGTATACGACGACGTTTGAAACATTTGCAAATTGAATAATATTTTAAGATTAATTAGTTAAATTATTACCATATTAATGAGCTTACACGAAACTTTGAAGTGAAGATAACTAAATAGAAATACGTGTAAATTTATAGAAGCCAAATGTAAATTAAACTTAGCTGCATCTAAATAATTTCTAACGCTTCGAGCAAGTTCAAGAGTCACTTTAAGGAAACATGCATGAGGCAACAACTTCTTGAGAAGTTATACTGAGTTATATTTTATGGTGTAAATTGATAAGAGTTTTAATTTATATTGACATGAACCATAGTAATATTTTTCGAAAAATATTTTAGGATTTTTATTTTCATTTTGAGTATATTAATTCTCTTTTCATTTTATAATTTGTTTATTATGTACAAATACGTAATAATGAGGTTATAAGCGGATATAGTACAACACTATGCAATGTAATTAATTTAGTGAAATTAATAAAAAATAATTACAAAGTAGCAGTTCGAAGCAGCTTCACAAAAGCGTGTAACATTAGTGGCTAGACCGCTTCGAGGCGAATATCAAAGGGCGCGGATTCTAGTCTCGAGTGGTATTTTTTTTTTAATTTTTATATATTTATCTCATAATGTGATGATAATACACTACATATTATGAACCTATTATTCTTGTGAACATCAAAATGGCATCAAAGTAAATATTTTTAATAGACATTCATTATGTTGATGGATTACATTATCACGATGTTCGATATTGAATGATAAATCAGCACGTAGGTGAATCAAAAATGGAGGTGCCTACGTTTCAGCAATAATGGAAGCTAAAAGTGGGATAAAGTAGGTAAGTAAGATATATTATAAATAAAAACGTAGTATTTTCTATTATTCCTTGTCTTATACAAGTATTAGCTTTAAGAAATTTGTTAATTAATCAATTCAATTCAGATTAGAATTAGAAGTCAATAAGGCAATCGTGGTACAATAGGATGGCGTCTAATAGTAAATGCGATGGTTGTCGGTTTTCTCTGTCCTGGGGATTTTATTGTTTTCAAATCTTCACACTGATAAACGAAGTTGTGTTTCAAAATTCAAACATGAAAAACGAAAGGAGAAACTCTTAGAAAAGAAGAAATAGAGAATTTACCATTGTTTTCCGTATATGGAATATACGGAATAAAGTGTGAAGATGATTAAAATAATATACGTTTCATTGGCAAGTTTTAAAAGCTTTAGTTTTATATAATATATTTATATGACATAATAAAGATTAATTATCATATAAATTTTAATTATCTTATTATAACTATAATTATAATAACATAATATAAAAATATATATTCAAATAATTACTTTAAAATTAAATAATACAATACATTTAAAATATTTACTGCACCGGATGTTACTTATCTAAAAGGAATCCCATTACTTAATATTTAAATGCGGACGAAGAGTAGCTAGCATTTAATCTTATAAACGAACGTTCCCATTTTCCAGTCTAATGTACAGAAGTAATTTTCTGACTGTAGCATTATTAAACAGAAGTGTTGAAATCGATTTCCAATCGGAATATGTTCGTTTAAATTTCAAAAAGAATAAATCTCTTACAGGAGAGGAGGAGGTAAAGGATGTGTTTTTTTTTGTAAATCTGCCAAATTCGTCAAAACAGCCACCAACTATAATTGATTCGGAAAATTAAAACTAAGTGGTGAGTTGTGTTTTGTATTTATTAAAACTATGTATTTAATTATGAACTTAATATATTTTATTTGAAACGCTTCAATTTGGGGATCAAGACATACTTTTGTCAGAATAAGGCATATTGGTTGTTTTCTAAAAACAAAATGTAAATAGCAATTTCACATTCAATAAAGGTATATTTAAAAAAAAAACGAGCTTATGGGAAAAGGAAGATATTTAAATTATTTTGTAAGCTTATCCCCAATAACTTCGATTTTATTGCGTTGGAAGGAGCCAATTTAGCAGGTTTCAGTTTCAAACATTCGATGTGAGTGTCGTATTCGAGATGAAATGATACAGCCTAACGAGGAGATTCTGTTATTATTTATGCAAAAAATATTACTCTTGACATATTGGGATTATCTGAATATAACTTGTTGTTGTAATCTAAGAGAAACGAATTTATAGTTTTAAATACACAATTATCATAATAAAAGAATGGTTTCTTTGCATAATATAATTCGAAATAACAAATAAGTACGAAGTAAAAAAAAAAGTATGTTGTGAATGTAGGTGAATCAGCTATGAAAACCTATTAAATTTTTACTACTAAATTACACTCAATAACAAATTCAAAAATCAGAACTCATATATATATATATATGTATATATATATATATATATATATATATATATATATATATATATATATATATATATATATATATATATATATATATATATATATATATATATATATATATATATATATATATATATATATATATATATATATATATATATATATATATATATATATATATATATATATATATATATATATATATATATATATATATATATATATATGTATATAATATAAAATAGAATAATTCATAATGGATGATCCAAATGATTAAAACTTAAATCTTTTATATTTCTAACTTCATGACAAAAGTTCTAGAAAATGTATAGAAAACATCGAGTTCTGAAATTTTATCGGTAGCTCGTGTCCAACACGACAATCCAATCGCTTTGTGCGCGGAAATCGAATCTTAGCTCATAATCGTAATGTCGCATCTGGAGCATTCTTTCGCGTTTAATATGTGTATATATATATATATATATATATATATATATATATATATATATATATATATATATATATATATATATATATATATATATATATATATATATATATATATATATATATATATATATATATATATATATATATATATATATATATATATATATATATATTTAATATAATATAAAATAGAATAATTCATAATGGATGATCCAAATGATTAAAACTTAAATCTTTTATATTTCTAACTTCATGACAAAAGTTCTAGAAAATGTATAGAAAACATCGAGTTCTGAAATTTTATCGGTAGCTCGTGTCCAACACGACAATCCAATCGCTTTGTGCGCGGAAATCGAATCTTAGCTCATAATCGTAATGTCGCATCTGGAGCATTCTTTCGCGTTTAATATGTCTCTTCGCCAGTTTTATGAAGTTGTAAATTATATTGTTTATTCAAAGCATCCTATGAGATAAAATAAATAACTAAATTAAATTTTGTTAAAACGGTGAATATTTATTTGAATACTTATACTATAAAAAATACTCTGTTTCTAAATAATCGGACTAAACGAAGAATAACTTGTGTTTTAGTGAACCTGAAATGAAAGTGAATTTTGTGATGATATATAATAACGGTTCAAGTTTCTATAGTAATGTACTTAAAGTTCAAAGAGTTTATTTTTATATAATCAGGAATATGACTTTAAACATTCAAATGCGTTAGAATTAAATATACTTTGATTCCTGTGGTTTCTACCACAGGAATAGAATAAAATACTAGAAAATAGATAAAACAAATAACAATCATTTTAATAATAAAAGACCTACACATCTAACTCACATATAAACTAAGCGTATTAACCTAATTTGCTAACAGTTATAAAAGTTATACGCAAAGCAAAAAAAAATAAGTAGTTGGAACTAGAAACTATTATAACTATGGAGAGAGTACTGCTTGAAATGGAACGGTTTCCGCGTTCGTCCGCTGTCAATTGAGTTGACGGCAACTTCCGAACTTATTGTTTTACCATGCTTTACCCTAAGATACCTACTATCTGTTAACTCAGCTTTGAAAAGTATTTTGCCACGTTAAAGATTACTCGGATTTATTGTTGACCTTTTTTATCTAATACTGTTAACCTATTTTTTATTTTATAGAGATGCATTATTCTGTTTTTCATTTTTAATAATGTCACTTGTTAGCTTATACAATGAGGCACTATATTTTGTCAAAATTGAGATGAAAGAAAGCATGCAATCAAGCATGAAAGTGTTAAGTTGTAACACTAGCGGTGTTCACATTTAAAAATTTAACAAAATCAAGATAAAAGCTTTGAAAGCCAGGAAATAATAGACTAAAATAGAAAAAAAAACTTCTTATTACTCTATAGACTCACAGAGAGAATTCTGTCTCCATCGATTTACAGTGGCTATCACATTTTAGGAGCAAGAGGAGATCAGAGCAGCGCCTTACTTAATTTTGTTAAATATTAGGCACAGCCTAATATATAACAAAATAAAGTTTAAAATTAACGTTGACGCCTCTAAAGTTTATTTAAAAAATGAATTTATGCTACTTCTAAAAAGAATGACCTATTTTAGCAACATACAGTAAGATTTTCCAGTAATGTCCGTAGCCTCTGGTAACTGGTTCCTGCTTCTACTCCGTATAAATTAATTCTAAACTCATTCTCAGCTAGTTTGTTGAATACTTGCTAACTTTAAGATTATGACTAATAGGGATATTTGTTTTCTATGGACCTACGAGATCTATTAGCAATATTACACGTTTTAATCCTCAAGGTTTTTATAATATTTTTTAAATGCATCCATCATAAACATTTTGTCAAGAGTTTGTTCTAAAATTTAAAAATTATTAGTGTAAAATTTTTGTACGAGCTCTTTTTCACAAACTCTTGGTAATCCAACCATGCTCTTGTTACTGAATGACTTACCACTTCACGTACAATTTTCGATATGTTCGATTTGTTTTGAGGTTGCTAGCATTGATCTTTATCTATCTAAAAGTTGGAAGTAATTAGATATACAGAATGTCAGATCTTGGTTTTCTTTTTGCCTGTGTAAGAAAGACTGCCTACCCACTCCAAAATGCCTATCAATTTATTTTCCAGTATTGACGCGAAACGAAAATTTTAATCCCAATGACATGTTTTATATAAAAACCTCGTGACCCATATCAATCAACACGTTTCAATTAGCTTTATTGGATATTTCAGAATATTTCATACTGCTCTATAATTTCATTATTTTTAGGATTACTTACTACAAAAGGAAAATAAATGGAATCCTTATTGGATAACTTTGTTTGTCCATACGACTGTCTGTTGGTCCGGTCGTCTGTTAAGACAATTTTCTTCAAATTACGTTCAGGAATCAAGCTAAATTAATACCATAAGATAATCGTCTAATTTGGTAAACTCATTTAACTACATAAAAATCGAACTTAATTCAAATCTAAGTCAATGCAAACAAAAGTATGAGCCAAAAAATATGATTACTTTTTGCAATTAGTATAAAAATCACCGCATAATCAAAAGCTACAGGATACCAAGACTTACGAAATTTTGCAAGAAGCTAGAAGTTAGAATGCAAACAAAGTATAAATACAAAGTATATATATACTAAAAGAAGAGTTTCTATTGTTTTTTACTCAGTATAATAAGTTAATGTATGGGGCAACTATGTGTTTTTGTCGATAAACACAAATTTTTAGTCGTATTAATATTCATATAAGGTACAAGTAATATGACTCATCTTATTTGATGTACTGTACTTATGAAATTTGAAAAAGAAAAAAAAACTTACACTATATGCAATGGATAAAATTTCAAAATTGATAATTTATATATTTAGTAGAAAATGAAACCATTAAAAATTTAAGTTTATAAATTTTACAAGTGGTGTCTTCCTCAGAGGAATACCTACAAACATGAAATTATTATGACGGTGCTCGAATACTGCTTGATCGATTATTTTATATTTTCGATCACTTTGTAAGAATAACAATTATTAAGTCGTTCACAATCTTGTCCACATTCACTTGTCAATGGTAAAATGTATACTTCGACTGCAGATCCCAAATATTAATTTATTTTCACTTAGTTTATTTCATTTATAAAAAAAAATAATAATCACTAACTAACTGATCTCTACTTATTTCTGCACGATTTTTTCTTAAATGTTACTCATATTATTTTTAACATTTATTCAATAAACCTTGCGTACATGATTTACTACCTAAATTTCCTCAGCGATAAGAATCCAATTTCGCTTTGTAAAGATATAAAACTGTGTACTATTTATTAGCAGAATAATAGATCTTGCAAAGTAAGCATTTTGCGAATAGCTATTACTTCATCATTTTTTAAGCAATTACACAATTACTTTTTTAATATACATAGATACATACGTAAAAAAAAAGCTAAATAAAAAGGATGAAACCTTTTATACCATAATCTTTTCCTTTGTACGAATTTTTACCAATTGTCCAATAAAGATTTTCTATTATGATTTTCTTTTATACCAACAATCTAATATTAGATGAAGTTTAGTGATTTGTCACAAAGCGTGCCTTCTTCTTCTAAATCTTTCAGAGTAGCTGGAGAAGTATATAATATATATTTCATATATTTTTAATGTTTAAAAATAATAAAAAGTAATACAGACCACGGCAATATAAAATGTTTGGATCCAAATTGCAAGGTACACATAAGTTTAGTTTTATATAGCTTTAAAAGTAGGTTTTGAAAATAAGCTTCCACTTGACGGTTGTAAGTAACTTTGTACATGCAATAACGAAGTTGTACACGTTGCTGCCACACTCCTTTTAAGGACTCAATTTCTTTATATGTATTTAGTTGTATTATGCATTTAATGCTATTATGTTCCAAAATATATATAAAATTTATTCAACACGGTTCAGTTTTGTCACTAAACAAGCAAAATCTCGAGGTATTCTAACATTAGAGTCCGTCTGCCTACCTTTCTGTTATTTTATTACGAATAAATTTACGTTATATATAATATAACGTAAACGTATAAAAATTTAATATAATTTCACAATTTCAGTTCACTTAAATAAAATTTAATAATAATATTTTCTTAACTAACTATAATTCATTAAGATACACTTATCCATTTGTAGTAGGTATAATAAAAAGGCATAGTATATTTTTACCTCTCATACAATACATTGTGTGAGAATGTTTTAAATAATAAATGTTTTGTAATAATAACAGAATTTCATTTTTTTTGAACTAATATTATAGTAGGATGGTTATCTAGATAAATGCACGCGAAGGTGTAATCCCATTGGAGTGGTAAACGTCATACCTAAAATATAAAAGTTTTACATATTTGGTTAGACAAACAGGGCCGTCACATTTCATACACGCAATGGTTTCCTACTGTTGGAATGGTATCTAAGTACTTTTATACTTAAATTCTCTTTGTCTTTCTTGTTATATACTAAACTAAATAAATGAATTAACCAATAGTAATTTACCACCTCCTAAGTTTTCCTCCTAAGTTTTGCGGCATTGCGAGTTTTGTTTAGGTACCTTGAAAATATGAAATAATTCATATTACCAAATGGGAATCGAACCTAAAGCCTCCTCTTTTACAGTGTGATGCTTGACCAAATATTATTTTTTTTCCAAAAATGTAAATATTTAAAAATCTAAAAACATAAAATATTAAATTAATAATAGTGTATATACACTATTCTACAATATAATTTTATTTTTATTAATGAACAAAGCTCAGCCGGCAAAAAGGTTGTACCTTTTTGACCGCATGACAAACTGAACACTTAAATAAAAGACTTTTCTACCTGAGACGTTAAAAACTCGGGTCATGTGACTTTTGACACTTGTGCGCACAAAAAAACGTCAAAGACCAACGTTTTTTATTTTACATTCGACTTCGTCTGTTAAATTATTTCACATTGCATTAATGTACCTGTTTAGGAACAAAGAAATGTTTGCGTAGTTTTAGATTATATTATTTAAATAATAGTTATATATTCAAGAAATTCGATAAAATATGTAACTGATTCGTAAAATACTGATTTAAGGACAAATTGATTTAAAAATCACCTTGCAAAAATTGTGAAAGATACAAGCAAAAATTGTTGCTTGCGGGTAATTAGAATAATAAATTCACAATTACTAGTTACCTTAAATTTTTTCTACTAATAAAAACATAGTCTAATATTACGAAGTTGTCATTTTAAAAAGAGAATTAAAAATATTTAAGAAAATAACTATCATATATATACATACAAATAATATTCATATATACATGCAGTCGTACACAACGATTAAAATTAATACACGGAACAACAATGAACAGTAATTGAATTCTGAGGCAATCTTAGTCGGTCCGTAAAACCGGATTACTGTGCCTATCTCCGTGTTGTGCGGAACCCTCCGTTCGGTGCATCACGCACGTGTTGTCGGATTAATTGAATGCTTGAACCCGCCGTCTCTACCCGCATCGACTACCTAAGCTATACAAATTACTTGTATTACTAATTCATAAATAGCAGGGACTCTATATATACATATATACGTATAGTTTATTTGAGTTTTTAATAGTTTTTTTAATGTTGTTAGTATTTTTCATAGTACGTCTGGGCGCGGGTCGCAGGGCGCGGGCGGGATCAGAGACGGGCGCGGGGAGGGGCGGGTCGTGTGGCCTCTCGCGCTTAGTACAGCGCTCAGCAGGAGTGTCGGACGCTCGGCTTTACAGTCGCCGACTTTAATATTCTTCGTTTATTTTCTTTTCTATTCGTTTCATTTATCCCACAAAACTTATCGGGAAGTTTCACAAGTCGTCCAGTGAGTTGTTCATGTTACCCTTTACAGTTAGACTTAATTTATTTTGATAGAGTCACGTGGAATTGAATTGTTACCGGTTCCGGAGTTTACAAGTGCTTATAACCACATACGGCCTTCGTTTGCCGCAGGTAGAGCCGGCGTGTCATCCCAAAAGTGCGCAAACTTTGTTTCGAATAACAAATAGTATTGGATTCGCCGTCTGAGCCCAGTAAAGTGATCAACAGGCGATAAAAGTGAACGCAGACGTATAAAAAGTTTGCTCGGATAGGCTCTTATTGGAATCCGCTCGGAACTTTGGAAGTACGAGTGGTGTTTTGAAGTGTTTGTAACTTGCAACATAACCTTATTCAAAATACGCGCGTGTTCTGTGGGCATGCGCAGTAGGGTCCATAAAAGTTATTAATAAGTGGCTCGTAATATTATAAACAAACGTGTGTCCTGTGATTTGGTGCCGGCTCTTGGTGATTTCTGATGCGCAGTGCTTGAGTGTACTACCAATTCATTTAGCGGTTGGTTCTAATACGATACTGGATACTTTGGATTCGATTTGAAAGTAACGTTCACCAGTGGGATTTCGGTGTTTACCTGCGCGCGCAACATTTTTCATACAAGGTAGGATACAATGTTGTTATTAAAATATGCAATTTATTATTTCTATAACATACAATAATATAGAAATAATAAAAAAAATTACTTTTTTATTTTAATTGCACAAGGAGTTTACACTTTGCATCTGACGGTTGCATGACGTCATTAAATAGTTTAACATTCCACGATTTAGCTTCTTCCACGCACACTTTGAAATTATTTAAAGAATATTTTTATTTTAATATGTCTTGTATTACATTTTGAATGTTGTTGGTGGCTAGTATTTTAAGTTTCATTTTTGTTATAGAAAATCGTAGCTGAGAGAATATTTTTGTTTATCGCTTCTTTTAATTAAGAATTTTAATAACTCTAGGCTTAACGTGCGTACTTCGCCGAGGTAAAGGACCTAGTTTCTATTGTTTCATTCATTCTGCGTTGAACCACAATACTTACTATGCATATATGCGAACAATCTCCTATTTTACAAAACACGTGCGGTTTTGCGTGATGAGATTTTTACTTTTGTTAAACATTTGTGTCTTTTTTATAAAGAATTACTGAATAATTAAATTGATTCATTAAATGCTATGTAACATTACTCGAGCCGATGAAAATCATACTTATATACGAAGTAAATCCGGCGCTGTCTACTAATTTTATTATTCTGGTCAACGAAGCGGCGAAGGTACGGTCACTCACATCGTGCCTAACTAATTCAATTGTTTTCATTTTTGTACCTTGATTGTTGTTAATAGAGTCGAATATAGCGTACTCTTAAATAGTAATTGTTTCTTAAGACTGATCTAACATGCCTGCATGCAATCTGAAGTAATTATAAAATAATCTACTATGTTAAATGCGACGTTCGCAGGCTAGACTATGAAGGTCACCAGTTCATTTTTTTTAATTTTGTTTTGCTTTGTTGATTAGGAATAAGCTGGAATTTATTTCACACTACCTTCCTATATCTTATCTCTTTATCGATATCTGAATATTTATTCAATTTACTATAAAGATTTACTACAGTTCTCGTCGTAAGCTTATCTTGTCTTTTTGTACTTGGTTAACATATTGGCTCTTATAAATTTTAAATATATGTATATTAAAAGTATTCCGTATATAGATTGAGCTAAAGGATTTTGTTGATTTTGATTTTCAAGTGGCTGTTGGGATGCGGAACTTATTGCTTGACAACTTATTCATAATTTAAATTCCTTAAATTTTATTCAAATTCGGACTAAAAATTATACACGATATATGATATTTTATTTGTAAGGTCAATTTGAAGTTGTTTTATATTTCTAAAGCAATTTCAAAGATTGATTTGCATCGTAATGTGACACTGTTAAATATTTATATATACTCAATTTTCTTATACAGTTATAAAATGCATTTAAATTACTCGTATAAACAATATAAATGAAATATTTGCTGTAATTATTGAATTGCATTGCAATACATTACACGAACAGTACTATTTAAAGATAAAATAATTATGACATGTGTTAAACCGATTTCGACAATGTTATTGTTTTAAAACCTCACACCATTATTATGGAGCTGATTAATTAATTTAAGCTCACGCTAACCATTAAAACCTATTAGCGCTCCCAAGCTTTTATTGATCCGTAAATAGTTCTTGAAATGAAAGAGTATTTTTAAAAGGGTTCTTTTTACTGTCATTTTAATTAAATACATTCTGAATAAACCTGACAAAGCTTTTTATAAACGGCATTTTTTACTTATATACTTAAATAATATTAGCTTTCTCTGCATTTAGCACATAGCCGAATGAATATAGAGTCAAGACACTCCGTATTTTAAATATGGACGGTCAATTTTATGCCTAATTATTTGTATTATACTTTTATCAAAATTATATGTACATAAATATGTCATAAAATGTTATATAAAAAATTTTAAAATAAATAATTTGTAAATAAAATAAACTTCCCTCTATTTTTTTATACCTACCTACTACCTAAATATACTTCAAGTACAATTAATGATTGATTTATTTTCAGCGTTTTCAGCAAGTACTTCAGTGAATTTTCTGAAGTGCGTAGGTTATTCGAAGTTCGGTGTACAATTAAGATTATAATTGAACCCACCATACACCAACAGAAAGACGCCAAAAATACACATTTTTACATAAATATGGTTAATATTAAGATGCTTTATTTTATTTTTAGCTTTACGTTTTATTCCTGTCAGGGTTGTCAGCGGAGCACTAACACGGAGCACTAAGCGCCTACATCCCTCGTATACATCTTTCGCCTCTCTCACCTTTTGTCTTTATAATTATCACAGGTTATCAGCTTTTCTCAACTAACATTAAAGTCCTCCAATATCATTGGATATATATATATATATATATATATATATATATATATATATATATATATATATATATATATATATATATATATATATATATATATATATATATATATATATATATATATATATATATATATATATATATATATATATATATATATATATATATATATATATATATATATATATATATATATATATATGTCGGCGCTAGGCCAGGGTTTCGTTGTTCAGAGTCCATTTTTCTTAATAAAATAATTACCAATTGGTACCAATTGGTTTCTTCTCGTACAATAGTTAATACAGAATAGATTGACAATACATAATTATGTCCTTTTATTTATTTGACAGCTGACATTTCTGTTCAATATTCAAAATTAACATCATAAAGAAGTTTGGCACGCTCGAAACGCCATAAATAAAGAGAAGAAGAAGAAGATCATAAAGAAGTTGACATTACAAATAGGTTTTATTAATTAAACATTAATTTCAATACTAAATACTTTCTTACAATAAAATCATAAAATGTATATTGATTTGCGCCCATATATACATACATACTTACATACTCATATATAGCAGTATAGTTATATAATCACAAGGTATTCGTTTTAAATAACCGAATGAAAAGATGAGAAACAAGTTTCATCGAAACTTGTCTAACTACATTATTTTACTTAATTGTAATATTTTAGGTGTATAATTTAAAATATTTTAGATGTATAATTTAAAACTTTATATTATATTATGTAAGTATTTGGTTCTAATAATGCAATGTAGCATTTAATAGTTCTAGTAACATAGAACATGGCGTTATGTTTCGCCTTTCAACACGCAATGTCTCGAAAGCTGGAAACGCATTGTCTTAACACTAGGTTCCCTCTGCTTGCCCAAGATATGCGGAATTCAATATTTTCTTATGGTGGGTAGATTTCAAACATTTAGGTATTAGTTCTTTGAGTCAGATGAATAAATAAGAGAATGACCTTACTATTGTAATGCAATACTAATACGGAAATCAAATATATTTTTATGAAGGTTGTAATATATAAATTTTGTAAATAAAATGTACAATTATTTGAGATCAAATTAACCTGGCTTATATAGTTTCTTAATAGGTATGTAATCTTGGTACTTTGTGAATACAAATTGTATAATATGCAGTTTGTTGTGTATTAAACAATTTATATCCACAATGTACCAACGTATGTTAAGGATAGGGAACAACAGGCTCGACTGTGTCGCTATTAAATTTCAAGTGACCAAGCCTCGTGCGCATATGCAATGAATGGATGAACGTCAAAAACAGGAAGTTATTTTTCAGAGCTTTGAAGCTTTTGAATTTCTTCTGGATATTTAAAAAAAATAAAGTGTAAATCATTTTTACCCTACAGTTTTACGCACACTTTACAGCTTAGGGTACGCCTAAAGTGTTTAGACGTAGTGTCCCGAATTTTTTTCTTTAGTTTGAGATCTTGCGTATAGGCAGAGGGAAAGTAAAGTTAAGACACTTCAATCTACGCTTTTTGTTTTTCCTTTGAGACATTGCGTGTTGTGTAGCAGAACTTAAAGCCGCCTTTTATCCTCTTACGAGAGCGAGAAAATTGAAAATAACACCTTTTAATCGAGTGGAAAATATATAATATCTAAAAACTACGCGTTAGCAAGACGACATTCCGCCACGACATCATTCTGATCTTTTGCCTCATATTATAAGCAATGCGTGTTGGGTGGCAATACTCATTTTCACATTGAATAAATATATAAATAAGTGATAAATGTACATAAAACGACTATGCAAAGTCATCAAGTTTCACTGAATGTGTTCACTCATTTAGAAATATAAACAGCGCGGTATTAAAAGTTATTTTGTTTGAATTGCTGGCGTTAACCTCTTTTATTTTGAAAAACAAACGTAATTAAAGTGAATATTTGATTATTTAGAGACCTGTCTCTAAATTGTAGTTAATATAAGTTGTTTTAAACAAAAAACTTCT
The DNA here is from genome assembly GCA_037178615.1 of Dione vanillae. Taxonomy (NCBI): domain Eukaryota; kingdom Metazoa; phylum Arthropoda; class Insecta; order Lepidoptera; family Nymphalidae; genus Dione; species Dione vanillae. The sequence goes on from JAZFAU010000159.1 coordinate 567,278, forward strand.
ATCTTGTTCTTTCCATTATTGATTTTTAATTAATTTCGCAAGTATTCTGAATTCATGATGAATTATATACATATGTATTGTGTAACACATTATATACTATGTTTCAATATATAATCATATCTTTTATGTAAACTATAATATTATTATTTATTATCAGCACCTGTCACTTGACTATCGATAAATTAAATCTTAAGCTATTAAAAGATTTAATTATTTTCTTACCGTAACTTGAATAAATAAATTTTATTCTAAGGCTATATCACATACATACAATTACAACTCTTTGAAAAAAATTAAATATTGTTTCAAATAATATTTCCAGTATATCCAGTATATCTACTTAAACAACTTGATTCTACTGGTATTCACAATGAAGATTCATTCGCCTGCGAAGGTCAAATGTCATGGATTTTGTAAATATCAAACATTTAATATGAACTATTGCTAAATGAACATATTTATGCAGCAGTTTAATACATTTCAATTTACGTTTACTCATACATACGAACGAGTATATGAAACTAATAAAATTCTAGAACGAATATCGAAAATGCTTATGTTATTTCAGTGCATTTTATATGTAGTACGTATAATAAAAATATATGTGCTTTAATAAACTATGAACAACTTTCTGAGATCATCCAACAGCTTTAAATTCAAACAAGCATTAAGAATAAACCTAAAATTTATAGCAATAACATAAAGAGTAATATAAATAGTATTTTTGATTGGATAAACCAGCCGGATCTGGGCTCGTCTTGCGATTCCCGGCGGCACAGACGGATAGATATATTTCTTATATCATCGATTAATTTGCATTTCTGTACTCAATATTTGAACTGAACTGTGATTTATGAATATGATTTCATCCAACAAACATGTGTTAGATAGCACAAGGTCATACAGTATATTGCTTATCTGTATATTAGGTATTAATTTAGCATGTTTTACTTTTCTTATAATATTTTATCCTTTACTTCCCAACGACGTGAAGAAAACCACATACGGTACCCATTTTTTTGTACTAATATCTACTCGGAGCATTACCTTGGATGTGCAGATTTGAAACGCTCCTTTAAGAATTTTAAAAGCAGTTTTGAAAGTATTCTAAGAGATACAAAATTAAAAATGTCTATTAAACAACATTTGCTAAGTGGACCTTAGATATTATATATACGTTTGTTCACTCTCGTAACAAAATATAGCTCTGCGTTAAATTCCGCCATTCAATACACAAAGTCTCAACAGGGGGAAAATGAAATATATACATTGCTATCAAAATTTCTTGAAAAAATACTAACTATACTAAAGAGTATACTCTTATTATAATTCAAGAGTATAGCAGAAGTAAAAGTAAACCATATTATATTTTAATAATATCATAAAGGTTAACATTTTTTTAGTGAGTCTGGCCTATGTGCAATTTTAGAAATAAATAATATCTATGTAGGTATATACAAAATTAAAACGATATAAGAAGGGTGTAGTATATGCATGTAAAATTATTTTTTACACACACTAAATAAATATATCAGACAAAATAATACAGTGGTATTAATAATAATATTAGAAATGCAACCCTCTTTTAATGATGCCGGCGTTGGCTCTGGCAGAACGTCCGTTTCCATAGTTTACAGTCACGGCAAATATCAAATTTGTAAGAGGGAAGCGATCCATGCCTAGTTAGTTAGCTTCAATCGTGCAGCGACGGGGAGGCCGAACTGTAATTAATTACCGCTGTCACAAACAAGCGGGGCTAGGTAAGTTGTCTAAGCAAAAGTAGATATATAGGTCGTCTTCGACAATTTGTCCTAACTTTGCTAAAGAACCGATTGGTTCCGTAAAGTGTTCAAGACAAACACTTGTAGGTACTTTGGCGAGATCAGATAACTTTTCTCTCACTGAAAATGTTTGGTGACTCGTTTCATCTGCACAGCTAGATATACGTGTGTTTGATTTGCATAAAATGTTTTAATATAAAGTTTCCAGGCATAGTATTGTCAGCCGATAATGGTGTACGATACAGTACAATAGAACAGAACTGCACGAGGATGAAGTTGCAAAAGTGTGCAACTGAATTCTGCAAACTAGAGTAGATACGTCTCCAGCGAGTCGTACGTAATGCGCTCGATAATATATTCAGATCGCATTTATTCGCAGAGCCATAGCCGACGAAACAAGGTTTTGTTTGTACAGCCGTGAGACAATCCCCGTAGGCTACACTTTGACATGGCTTTAAGCAAAGAATACCTCCAACCTTGAAGTATACACTGAGAAAACACTTTAGCGCGGGCATTCACGCACGCTTCATTGTCCGACGCATTAAACTTGACTCGTCTACGTAATTTGCCTAAACAAATTTACTCAACAATTTATACAGGCATTCATAAGAATCGCCATCATTTTGTTTAAATACTTATCACAACTGTAAAGTATTTGACGGTGTAAGTTTTGAAGTAGCACTTGTCCCGTTTAAACTAAGTAATTCAGCCGAAGTCGTAGTAAAGTTTTATTGAAAATTTAAAATTCTAAGCGCTTCGCTGGTTCCGCAGAAGAACGTGAAGAAATGAAATTTTTCCTCGTATTGTATCTGATCTAATAATGCCCGATATGTTATAGATTGCCTATCATGCCAACATTTTTATTATTCTCAAGTGGAAGTTATTTGTCTTGCCTAGCGAGTCTCTTATATCTGATCTTATAATTATTGTTACAATATTTGTATAGTTATAAATATTGTATAGTGTTTCCGTTTATTAAGCGCTTGTTGTAGTGTCTCAAGTTTTGGATTGTTTAAATAGGATTGGCGTTGTTGAGGAGGTTAACTCCATAATTAGAGAGCTACAGAATATAATCCTTGCCTGTTTGTTGTAATAAGATCAACACTGGTTTATACTCTGATAAGAGGATATCCCTCGTTATATACATATCACAACAATGCCCCTAATATGTGTAAGCTGTGACTAAGATTCAATTTAAATGCATGAATGGTGCAAATTTTTATATTCATATAATCTTTTGATTTTTATTCCGGAAATGTTCTTATTTGCTAATATTGTCAATAAATGCTCAATGTTCTATTTTTATACGTTTAAATACTAACTAACCATTCAATGAACCATGAAATCATTACCACAAACAACTTTTCCAAAATAAGTTTAAAACCAACAATATGCCAATGACATGATCCTTACCTTCTACATAATTCAAAGTTATAATTGGGAGAATGAGTGCCGATTACGAGTTCACGCCTCACCCGCGTCCGTAGAGGAGGCTGACGTAAATTAGTTAGCAACTAAGTGATACTTCCATCACTATCGGATCAATCTTCTAACGTGAATATTGTATTTACGTGCAATTAATTAAGCTGTTAAAAAGTGCTATTTTTTATTTTTCTTTGTAATTAAATGACATTATATTGTATTTATTTCGGTAATTTATAAGTTGTTGTTGATGTAATATTCATTTATAGCTTATTTCCATGAATACAAAATCAGCTCGTATAGTATAATGTGAACTTATTTTTTAGAGGAAAAACGATATAAAAATGTTTTTATGAGAAAAATGATAGAGAACAAAATGGCGTTATAATATAATAATGACAGCTTAAATAACAAAAATATACTAAAAGTGTCATCTACTCAAGACGAGTTCCTTACTCACACACTAAAATTAGAATTAATTTCGTTTCGGATCAAATTGCCGACTCTGATAGTGGACAGACGTAAGAATATTGTATAAAGTATTGGATTCTTTCCAACAATCGATTATTTTCACCACAGGATGTTGTAATTATGTGTATTTATATCGGTGACATTAATGTTAGGCTTAAACCTTTTTATCTGGCCAGGTTATTGGTCGAATTCGACAGAGTAAAATATTTTAAAAAAATCCTTAAAACTAGTTCTTTAACGTATATCAATAATTATATAATATATTAATAAGTAGTATATTTTATCACGAAAGTATTGCATATTCGTATTGTTTTATTTTTTTTACTTAGAAATTACTTCCTGACTCTAAAAAAAATTAATACTGTGCTATAAAAAGGTTAACTTGTACATAGATTTTTACTATCGAATTTTCGTAACTACTGTTGTATTCGACTCACTTTTTATTTTCTCGCAAAATTTAAAAAAAATAAAGTCTTCTTCTTATCGATACTGGTGAGTTATTAGCCATACATATATCAATATGGCACCTGTCAACGTATCAAAGATAAGTTTTGACAATTTTATCAATTACATTTGACAAGTACGTACCGTTTGACAATTGAATATCGGTTATCAGACCTTCGATTGTGAGTTCTCTGAGAATTTTTGAGTTTGTCCTAAATTATTTGCTGTTTTAAAGACTATTGTGGGATATATGTATATATATATATATATATATATATATATATATATATATATATATATATATATATATATATATATATATATATATATATATATATATATATATATATATATATATATATATATATATATATATATATATATATATATAGAGATAAGAGATAAGATAGTTTATATATATATATATATATATATATATATATATATATATATATATATATATATATATATATATATATATATATATATATATATATATATATATATATATATATATATATATATATATATATATATATATATATATATATATGTGATGATTTTAGACTTAGATTGTACCCCGAAGATAGTTTTTATTTTAAGCGTATTTTAAAGAACTTACTAGATCGTGATTCTTAATGAATGAAAATAGTAAAAATAGTATGTACTTTATCAGAAACACACTTCTGTATATATTTACCTTTTGTATTACTTATTTAATAATAATTTAATAATGAAATTTTATTGAAATTTTATTATGCCGCGCCGTTACATATTTAAAATGATGAGCATATTTATACGCTAAATATTTGAACGTTTTTAAAATGACAGCACACTAAACTTTTTGTATATCTAAGATTTTTACTATTAATATTAAAATATTTTATAAAAGAATTTATCCTTGATTCTATACAAAACACAACAAATAACCAGCTCTAAAAGCTGTATGTCTAGCTTATTAAAGCGCTTACACTATTTTGAAGAAGCGCGAGTTTGAAAAGCACTATGTTAAAACTTTCAAATTCTAAATATTAATTTTTTGTTTATCTTTACATATTAAGTGTTATTAATTTATTTACAGCGTACAATAGTATTTACTTCGAAAATATTTATATGGAATATTAAATTGAAAAGTTGAACAGAAGAAGTGGAAAACATATTAAATAGCTCATGATGAGCATCCAGCTGTTTAATATGTTTTCGACTATACTATATTTGTGGTATTGTTTAATATGTATATAAAACAAATGTATTTATTATGTTATATTTATATACACATGTATGTATATGTATCTATATATTTAATATATTATAAATGTGAATCGATAGATCCTTTAAGTATGTCAGCACACACACATATATACATATTACATATATACATAACTTCACACTTTATCCTCAGTGGAGAAGTCAGAAGGAACAAACCTCTCCGTATATGTCTCCTTTGCCTCATCATAGTATGTTAACATAGTATGTTACCTGTCTTCCTATGTGCTGGTAGCTCCAGATGAATTATCACAAGATGGCTAGAAGATCTTTTATAATATATAAGTCCACTTTGGTGAACTAAACTGTTTGTAATATTTTTCTTTATTTTAAATGTATTCCAAAAAAATGTATTAATAAACCTAACGAGCTTATTTCGCGTTGCCTATAACTAATAAGATTTTAATTTTCTTGGGTAAAGTCAAATATATTTTTTAGTACATAAGCGTAATGTTTATTTTCCCTCTATCCAACGCCTAATATTGGAAAATGCCGGAGGAAAACTGCCGATAAAATAAACTTTTAGTCTACCAGCAGTCGAATATATATGTATTTATTTGACCCAATACTCTGATAAAAATATAACACAAGTCTATTCAGTAGTGACCTTTAACATATATTGTTAGTTTCAAGCAAATTGATCTGGAGTACTCGTGTTCCAGTATTCTTTTATTAGTTAACAAATTGGCTCTCAAATTGTTTACTTCTTAATCATTGAATGTTGAATTTATTTCAAAATGTTTATAGAAAGTTTTATTCTTTATTTAACGTGCTTTTAAGTTCCAAATTTAGTGGAAAAAAATATGCTCAATATAAGCTTCAATTATTTTCTTTTAGTTGTTTGTGCTAGTATTTACCTACTATGAAATGAACGTAAAAACGATATACAAGATAAGACTATACAACTATATACATAGGTATAAAGAAAACAAGTTATATTTTTTATTTAAGAGAATTATTAAATTTTAATTTGCAAATTTAGGTTTAGAATAAATATATTGTTATATGAGGATGTAAATGTTTATATATAACTAATATATTATAAACTATGATATCATTATGATCAGCCTTGTTAATGAACGGTGCCGTGGCTGCAGACGAGGTCACGATTCATTGCTCTATGATTTGTTCACTCGGTTTATTTATTGTTGCACTTTTGTCAATTAGTATATAATTATGGGATTTTTATTTATGCTTGTTATTTTATTTGATGTTAAAACATAAAGAATGAAAAAATCTATCTTCATGTGTTATGTTGTAGTAAGAAGTGTAAATGTAGAGTTTCCAGTCATGTAGACTGGATCACAGGTAAGCTCTGGTCACTCCCAAAAATTCTAACTGAATTAGCATTATTTTAGTGTTGTACAAGATTTTTTGTGGAAACAATAAAATGTAGTTTGTTATTTTTTAGTAAGTCCTTTAGAAATTATGTAAAATCTACTCTTGCTGGTTACTTACATTTCCTATAGAATACATATAGATTGTTTGACCAGAGAAATAGAATATTATACCCAATATATTTTTTATTTCCTTTTCTATCCATTTTGTCCATAACGAGCAATTATTGGCTGCGTGCAAATAATTAGTAGAGAAGGTTAGGTTAGTGATCAAAATTATGTTCGTGTCTTGATGACGCGACTGTCTGCTAACGTGATATCATTGTTATTCGGGAAACAGGCAACAATAAGCTATGAACGTATTTCTATAGTGATTCAGAATCAACAAAGTAATGTTTTTAATCATTTTATTATTCTTATATTTATTGATTGTCTATAAATTATACAAAGTTAGCAAACTTTTCCTTCTCAAGTCTTATCAAATTTAAATATCCTATTAGGGTTGATAAAATTCAACTACCCAAGTTTGTGAATGAATTGAAATTTTAAGTACAGTTCATAATAAAATTACTTATTATCTCCTATCAAAATTCGGCCGTGACTGGAGCAGTTTTATGGGTATTGCTATCCCATTTACTCGAAGCGAGAAAGTTTGGAAGGGAATTTGTACGGAATGTTACGAAATAGGGAACCGACATCATACTCCTGGGAACTAAGACGTTAAATCCTTGGTACGACCACCTACTGAGCTTTTACTCACTTTCTAAATAGATACGAATTGATAAATGAATTGCTGCTCGGAATTAGCGCTGCTTTAATTATCAATGTTAAGATTATATTTACCTATTTTTTTTATCACAGCACATATACAAACTCACACACTTGACAAAGTTGTATTACATTAAACATGTACATTTTATAGTCCAAATCTTTCTATATACCACAAAAATAAAAAAAATTAATAAAATTTGGATTAACATATAACAAGCAATCAGTTCAAACAAACCAATTCTAGTTCTATCTTGTAATACCTATAATAATATCAATTTTCAAGTTTTTAGCAGCCGCCATGATATGATATGATACGGTCTTGTAAGCAATGCGTCTTCAAATCAACGCACCGTTTGTTCACAGGCTGCCAATATCAATGCATATATTTTCATGACCAACAGATATCACAATTGAGCTACATGGCGACAGAGCTACATAGGTACATGGTGTGTTTAGATAAATATTTAAATTTTACAAAAATATATATTTATATGTTACTAATCGCAGCAACAATTTTATAGTGATTTAGAAAAAACTTAAAGGTCAAGATGCTTTTTAAGAATGAGTTTTATATCCTATTACACAAGTATAAAATGTAGTATGGAAAAAGAAGACAATGACAGAGAAATTTTATAGGTACTTTTTTTTATAAAAACTATTTATAATAAATTGTGTATCCATTGAATTCAAAAATAAGTAATCATTGGTAGTGGTATCTTAAGTTTTTTGTTAGCTTCACTCTTTATCCCGCATATTATAGGATAGGCAGAGAGAACTGCAGGAATCACATGAACTTAGTGTTAAGACGTTTCGTTGCTTAGTCCCTGCTTTCTTCGTCCCCGCTTTCCATCTTTTTCTAGGCATTGCATGTTGAGTGGCGGAACTCAACGCCGCGTTTAGCCTAGTTACAAGAAAATGCCATTTTCCCCAAGTGGGAATCGATCATCCGTCACGTTTATAGGTAGACGCTACGCCTCTGCGCCGCGACAATCCTCAATCTTATATCTTAAATGATATTTATTATCTCTAGGCATATGAAATAATATAAATAATAATATTGTATGTACTGGTAGAGTAATAGAGTCATTGTGCCTGATTGTAAACGGTTGTGAATTCGATAATTTTTTGGGGAGAAAGTTTCTTTATTTTTATTCTCTTTAAATAAGATAAAAATAAACATATTTGCATTGCATACAATAACTCAAATTTAGTCAGTATTAACACTGTGTTCCTTCTGCTTACCCTTCCCCTATAGAATTAACCTTCTGAAGCTACAAATTATAGTAAAACTTATATACCGTGATCGTATAACATTTGAAGGGTTAGTAAAATTACTGTGCTGGGTCGAAAAATCTATTTAAATTGAAAACACACTGAAAATATTCTTTAAAAATGCTACGTGAATTATGCCAACACTAAAAGAAAAATCTTTTTAAAGTTGGCTCCATTCACGTAGCATCCGAACAATTAGCCTAAATAAAAATATAATAAGCTTTGCGATTCCCCAGGATTATTTGTAACTAAGCAAGCATAGATTTATATTATTTGTTTCAAATGAAGTGTGTATAAAATTATATTAATATTTATTTCTGGCTTTATGGTTGATTTATATTTATTTATATTTCTATGTGGAGTAATTAAATCTTGAATTTAATTTTAATTTTTTGTATGTTTTCTTCATTTTATGAGGACCGTCGTGGCGCAGAGGCGTAAGCGTCTGCCTGTAAACCCGACGGGTTGAGGGTTCGATCCCATTCGAAGAAGATGGATTTTTCTATTTCCATTTTCTTTGCTCTGGAAACTAGCCGACTAGCAAAGCCCGGCGTTGAGTTCCGTCATTCAACACGCAATGCCTCGAATAAGGCGGAAAGCGGGGACGGAGAAAGCAGGGACTAAGCAACGGAGTGTCCTAACACTTTTAAAGTCTTTTCACGTTTTTATACTGTCTAAAATTTTATCATCGCTGTAACTCATGTCACACTCAAAGCTAATAGTTTTATAGGTTCTATATGATCTACATAAACAGTAGCGTAGATATGATATCCTTTACATATGTACATATATACTTTTTAGACATGGCATTAATAATAAATATGTTGCCGTCGAAGACCGTCGTGGCGCAGAGCCGTAAGCGTCTGCCTGTAAACGCGACGTTTTGTGGGTTCGATTCCCATTCGGGGAACATGGATTTTACTATTTTCATTTTCCTCGCTCTGGAAACTAGGCAAAGAGCGGGGTTGAGTTCCGCCACTCAATACGCAATGACTCGAAAAAGGCGGAAAGCGGGGACGGAGAAAGCAGGGACTAAGCAACGGAGTGTCTAAACATTAGGTTCATATGGTTCCTGCAGTTCCCTCTGTCTACCTTACAATATGCGAGATAAAAGTGTGAAGCTATATTCTTCTTTTTATTTTGAAGAGCAGAATTTGTGAATTAAAATTAAAAGCTAATTACTTATCGCACATTTTAATTGTATAACGTGAATAAAAGTAAACGGTGTTGCCAAAGGTTGTCGTATATTTTCAAAATGGCTATAAAACCCATATTAGTGGTTTTCTCGATGCAGAAAGGCCCAACACATCCATCTGTAAGGTACCCGCAAGACATCTGCTCTACCTTGCGTGAACCAAACAAATTTATTGCTCTACGTCACTGGACTTAGCACATCCTGCCAGACGCTTTGTTAGATGAAACCACCGATTTAAAATAACCTTTTATAAATGAACTGGGTTGACAGTAACAAGTAATGCGGAAGAAAAAACTTTGTAGATAAGCGCAAATTAATTAGAAATGCACTGTTCATCTCGATTATTTTTCTTTACAATGCTTGAAATTTTTACTAATAATACTATTATTAATTGTTTTAGCATAAATAAGTGAAATTTAACATATTTTATGTATTATTAACAGCCATCTGCTAATCTACTTACATACATCTCGATTTAATCAATTTGTAGGTACATACTATACGACTATATCGTTCATATCGACTAATGTGGGTCTAAAATAAAATATTAGAAGCAAATATTAGAAACCAATATACTTAAAATAAGCTTGCTTATATGCTTTTTATTCCTTAATACACTAGATTTAACGAATGCTGATATTATTGAAATACGATATGTTTAACTTCTAAAGATTAGAGTTCGTATAGGATTATTCCAACAGTGCGTGGGCAAATAAACGCGTAACAAGTATTTTAGCAACAAATAAGCAAGTCGACGACGAGGTCATGCCGTATGAAGTACAAGTAATCGGCTTAAGTTTAATCCTCCTTCTAATTAAATTAAGCTTTTTCGTGTAGTTTCACTCAAATATTTTGATATTAAGATTTATAATATTTTGGTATAATATCTTGTTATTTATTGAGAATATCTATAGGCTTATATTACCTATATGACTTTTAGTCATACTGAAAAGTTTTGACTTTATAAGTATAAAATCAATTTACACTGTATGTTACTAGATTAATCCTCCTAACTTGTACAACAGTATATTAGCATTATTGATAATACAAGAGAAACTGACTTTAAAACTATAATTATAGAATCATAGATGAACAAAGGCTCAAAAATATGAAAATACTAAATAAAATTGAAATGATAAGAAATAAAGAACTTCTATACACTATATATTTATCTTATATAAACTTTTTAAATCTTTTATTTTTGCATTTTGGGTATTTTTTATCAGAATTTTTTAAATATATTTGTTTTGTTTATTTTATTTAGTAGTGATTATGTTTTGGCTATCAATGTTAATGAATAACACCTTTTCGCTTTAAACACTATACTTCTTATGATTGTAATATGCATTACAATAACCATAATATGTGGAATTATCTACCACTAATTGTTTCATCATGTTAGTTAATTAACCAAACGTACAATGCTTTGGCATAGGGCTACCAAGCGCTCGCTATTTCAGAAAAAAATAACATAAAATCTATTAGTTTAATATTTTAATATTTTTAATGTTATTGTATATTTAAGAAACACGTAGAAGTTGTTAAATATTTGTAAAAGTGTAAAACTATCCTAATTCTAAGTTTGATACTCAATTGAAAGAATATTTACAAAAGATTTCCGTTTTTACGGTATTTGAACAAAGCTACCGTGTTACGTTATTAGACGTTAGTTGGATTGGATTAGAGTGTCGTTCGATTCTATTACTTAACAGGTGATGGAAAAACTTTTTTCCTCTATTTTACTAAACATAAGAAATACATGAAAACAGAAAAGGAATATACGTTTCTTTACTTACTTATATTTAGTAGAGGCTCGATTGTATAACAATATAGTAGCTTCAAGCTTTTATCCCTCATATTGCAGGGTAGGTAGAGGGAACTGCACGAAACATATGAACCTAGTGTTAAGACACTTCGTTGCGTAGTCCCTGCTTTCTCCGTCCCCGCTTTCCGCCTTATTCGAGGCATTGCGTGTTGAGTGGCCGAACTCAATGCCGCGCTTTGCCTAGTTTCCAGAGCGAAGAAAATGGAAATAGAAAAATCCATCTTCATCGAGTGGGAATCGAATCCTCAAACCGTTGCGTTTACAGGCAGACGCTTACGCCTCTGCGCCACGACGGTCCTCAAAGTCTTAGTATGTCAAAATCTCGTCAATATCTTAGTATATATTATAATAATGTAGTAAATATTATTAATTTAGTTGTTATGGTGTATTTCAGTAACGACAGCCCTGTTTACTAGCTGTACCGTATACCTTGTAGTGGAGCGCCCTTGTAACGGAAAGATAACGCAAGGACGACATAATCAGTTACCCCATCCTCATTCTATAGGTAGGCCCTTCACATCTCAGACCCTAATGATATAAGATTTACACAATACTAATGAAAAACACTCGCGTCCAACTTAATTAAAGCTCAAAGTTAGTAATTTTAAATAAACTTTTATATTTATTTTGAATAATTAGGTTATGGGTAAGATATTTTATATACCCGCAACTGAAGTCAAACAGGCTAGTATAGTCAATACTGCCTAACAAAAGAAGTTAATCTTGTTAAATCTAATATATTAACATAAAAATTACATTAAGGACAAACTACAAACCTTAAAAACACTGAATATTAGATTACAAGGGATTATATCACACTTAAATCGGACATGGTTTGACACAAAAATAATAAATGCTTCTGACTTGTAACCGCTTGATCGATATCAAGACTCATCTATGCTAATATTAGAAGGCTTTACGCTATTTATTTTCTAACTGGGCTTTTTCATCCGTCAATCGTTATGATTATACCTTTCAGGGGTTTTTAGTATTGCACAAAAGCGATTTTTTCCCTTACGTGCATTGAACAGGATATTCCAAAATTACTAGATTAAGTTCATTGATAATTTTTCTGTCGCATATCATTTAACTTATATCATATCAATAAACATGTCATCAACAACCAGTCTTTATTTACGTATATCTCTGAAAATAAAAGAGATCATTCATATCGTTATATCAGACATCTTGAAATTTATCAGTATTAGTAATCGGTTATCGTTAATTTTAAGTTTTATTTATGTTTAAAAACCTTAGTATGTATTATAATAATATTTGGTGAACGTGTATTATATATACTATGGTCTGGCAAGGATCCATAATTTAGTATTAGCGCGTCTCAGGCTGCTTGTCATTGAGATAAGACAATATGTAGAGTAAGTGCTATCCTCATAGACTACCTCACAAACACCCAGAAAACTAACGGTAAATATTAATTATTCATTCCATGTTTAGTATATACTGACTTTGACCGCCACGTCTTTTGTTATGTCACAAACTCATGTAATACTACATACAAACGATGTAACAATACAATATGTTACATCATTTTGAATCTGATACTACTTTCATATCAGGAACGTAAAATGAACCTCAAAAAACTGCGCCTCACATTTCTTTAAAATGTTGGAGAAAAGTTTTAATCAACTGTTCAGGTTTAAATGAAAGATCTTTTATATGACAAAAGAGCTGCTTGCCTCAACGAAATCGATAGATATTTGGGTCACATTCTAAAACGCTTGGTCTCATTACATTTTAATAGCATACACAAGCGATAACAATGATTGGATTCGGAGGAGCAGAAACCATAAAATTGAAATCAATTTTGCTGTAATGGTTATAGGTTCTACATAAAACACGTTGGTGACCAAAAGAGTTTCTTTATCTTTATTGCTAAGAAATTTTTATGCGTTTAGCCATTAATTTAGATTTCCTTGTTCAGAGTTTTGCGCGAAAGCCCGTATTACGACTATGTTTTGTATATTTTAAATAACGAATTCGTGTACGAATATAAAATGACTGGTCGATTTTAAAATAAGTACTTGATTAGATAGTGCAATATTTTACTTTGTTTTCAATTTAAAAGTATATTTCATATATTTTAAAAGAGCCTTGAATATAAAATTTTATAATAGTTACATATTCGCGTAATAAATAAAATATACATAACTATCTTTAACTAACATCGTGATTTGTAAAAACATATACGTATATCCAAGGTTCTTTGCGTTAAAAAACAAATTTGTGCCGCAAATGTACGAGTATAGGAGCGAGAATGGTGTGAAATAAATGGTTGAATTTTCCCTTTTATTTTGTCAAAATAGTCGGTTGAGTGAGTCTAGTCCGTAAGTAGTGGATGTAAGGTTGGTTGTTTCTTACCATATTATAATATATTCAGTTCACAAAATGAATTGAGAGTGTTAGTAACTCGCAGTGAGCTCGTGAACATATTCGTGGGGATCTGTTGCTTGACTCTACTACGATATTGGAGACATGCCTTAAAGACAATCCTGAATTGTTTTCTCATATCATTGAAATTTTTATTTGCTTGTTACAAAATGTTACAAAACAAATCGATCACTTACATCTTTTATCTTAATATCTAAACTCATTATAACAAATTGGGAAAATAAATATCCCGATATAAATCAGAAAGCGAAAATTTATTGTAAGCCAAAGCTATGGAGTACTTTAAATATAATATTACACTGAAGCTAACGATCTTATTATGCGATTTGCTTTGCTAAACGAGAGCTGCTTTCCTTTTATCTGCAGCACCTACACTATTTATAAAAAGAGGAGCGTTTAGTTTTATATTTTAGATTATATAATGATCTAGTAGCGTACATTTCTGTTCGTTCTTTCTCACTACGATGAATGTGATACGATAAAACATATTACAAATATTTTTGATTTTTCTATTATTTTTTTGGATAAAACGAATATGATCCTTTCAATACACACTGCTTTATATTTTTCAATTATTTTTTAATTTTGAACAAAATTGTTAAAGATTTATTAAGCATAAATAAGGTTTATGTTTTATATGAAAGTCGTTTCTATGAGGGGTTTCGACTAGAGGTCTGTACTAGTATGATGCAATCCAAAGCTGTAATTCTTGCTTATTTACACATTAACGAATCATCCTTGGCATCGTTATTTAAATACCTCTTTCGATGCTAGTTAGTTTCCTAACATGTCAGTGAAGGCTCAACAAATATTCACATGGAAGTTTGAACAACTAATGGAATTGTTGAACCTATATATGCGTGAAATATGCTTAACGCTTAGTAGCACTCACCAGAATCACTAAGTAATAATCATTAATTAACTCATATACACTTACTTACCCATATATATTGCACTATAATTATATTATTCATTTAAATTATATTATGTTGATTATGTAGAAGACAATTGGGAAATTTTCTATGTCATCACGTTTGTAATTCTGCGAATGACAGCGACGTCCTTTTACGTAATAATTCGTGCCGTCAAAACCGCCGGAATATTTTCCTACGCAACGATCTTTTATAATTTACAATTGAATGTTTCGTAACGAGTTTAAGGGTCATCTTTTTAACATTTTTGTAAAATATTACATTTTTTCTGTCATTAAGAAAAATGTTTCACAAAGCTAAGAGCTTAATATATTATGTTTTTTTCCCGTTATTTCGTTAAATCATTCGTTTATATTATATTTAACGAGAGCCCCGAGGATTGTTTTATGAAAGCTTTCTGAAGAACTTTATACATCCATAGATCTTTAAATAAACTTTTTTAGATATTGACAATAGACGAGAATTTTATAAGAATTAGCATGAGTCTAAACATGTGAATTCGTACGATATTGGAACGTAGAGCGTGTGGAAAATTTAATCACGGTGCTAGGCTAGTAGACATTCATCATTGTTATTCGACTTGCGTTTGTCTGACCGCCGGTGACGTTATATCGATGCAGACCGATGACCTCTGTACTGTTTGTCTAATCTGAATTCTGTCTGTCTGCTGTATTATAAAAATTATATACATAAATTATTTAATATTTTCTTTATCTCACAAAAAAGTCTGCTTGTGACGCGACGGTTTCTGGGTTCGATTCCCAGTCGGGGAAGATGGATTTTTCTATTTCCATTTTCTTCAACACACAATGCCTCAAAAAAGGTGGAAAGCAGGGACTAAGCAACGGAGTGTCTTACTTAATACTAGGTTGCCACGGTTATTCGACTAATCCGGTTCCTTGTGCCTACTCTGCCATGTGCGAGATAAAGCGTGAAGCTACAAAAAAAAAATCAGCCGTTTTATAATTGTATCATAGTTATATACTATAAGTTTATATAAAAAATTAGGAAAATTATTCAGAATAAGTTTCAATAAGCTGTTGGCGTGAATTATACTTGTATTGCCATTTAAAAATCAAGCATTCTACCAAAGATATTAATGTTATTTAAAAAAAGCCAGCAACAATTAACGCGCTAAGGTATTTATCGTTCTAAATCGTTTTTAACACGGATTTAGGATAAAAATGATGTATAAATTTATTATCTGTGTCCGGCAATAAAGCTTCCTTTTATAATTATTTGGTTGTACTGAAGAAATCTCAGTTAGAAACATGCAGATGTCAGCCATTTGTTATTCAAATTCGTACAGACGTCGCGTCTCAAACGCACCTCAATGAATATGTAAGAACGATTATGGAAAACTTTTGAATAATATTAAGGGACTACTTTACGTGTCTATTTTATTTGACGTTGGAGTAATCAGGCTTATCATATTACAGTATTTAATATTATTATATGTAAATTTGAAGATTTCTTGTAACTTTACAAAATTTGTTTATTTAATACACTTTATGGTCAATGGAATCTATAAATGTAATTTTAAATGAAATCTGTCCAGAATATATTCTTATGGAGATTTTTTTAATTAAAACGATACTGAGGCTTAAGCAGCTCAATCTTTTCTGTCCATTGTTGTTGTGCGCGGCCCGTTTTCGAGGTTTCATTTTATTTGAATGGCCTCTGCCCGATAGATGAATTTTGAAGTGATGAGGGCCACAGCCTATTTACAATGTTTACGTTTTGTAATAAAAGAATAAATTAATTACTAAAGGAGGACGAATAGCTGTTATAATATATTCATATTTTGCTTTTATTATTTGGTAAGTCGTTATCTTATAAAATATTAGTCTAAATATTTTACAATATAATTAACTTCAATTTGATTATACATACAATAATACAAAATTAATTACAATTTAAATATTACAATTGCAGCAGAATGGAATCTAAGTATAAATAAAAATGTTTCCCGATGGGCATCGTAATCCGTGCCCATACGTCTATGTTAATGGAAAACAATCGTGTTTTATTGGACTCGTAAGGTTTGATGGGCTCACCTCAAGGAAAGGGTCTTGCCTTCACGATTATAGCGGGTTTTCTGTACTTAAGATGGCCTTTACGAGCTAGTCACAAAAAGTCATTTCTTTATTCAACCAATATTGAGCCTAATCTTGAAATCCCCTGTAAATTTACTTAGGATAGCAGAATAAATAAATTCTGAATATTTCGTAACGTTTTAATTCCTTTTCTCAATAATGTGCGATATCGATATTCTCAGGTTTTGAGATGAAATTTGAATTTAGAGTTTGAGTGTATGAAAGTACCTTTTTGTTATTTTCATTCAGTAAATTAATCAGTTATTATGTCAAACTATCAATAAGATTTTTTACTTTCTCTGATCTTGTGTAAAAGCCGTTGCATCGTTGGAGTGGCTTGAAAAGTTACAACAAATTTAAGGCTAGTTTTGCAGTTCGAGAAAGTTTCAGGTCAAGGGCCTAAGATCCTTTGAACATTCCAAGAAAGTTAGATATCGAATGAATGTCGGTTTAATAGCTAATCGTTCTTAACTCCAGAAACTATAAAATTTCATTAATATTATTAATTCAAAAGTGCAAGCTCACTGGAGGTTTAAAGCGATTACTTTAGATATCTTATATTAAAAGGTACAAAAATTATAACTTATATATATATATATATATATATATATATATATATATATATATATATATATATATATATATATATATATATATATATATATATATATATATATATATATATATATATATATATATATATATATATATATATATATATATATATATATATAAAGTTGTAACGAACAAGAAAATCTATAAATATTTTTTGTACATCCCAATTACTATTTATTTAATTATTTATATAATATTAAATTTTGTGTTTTGTTTTTAGTTAATGTAAATGTTTTCATGATTTCAAGGTTAATATTGTAGAAAAAAAATATTAATAACTAAATAATGTAATTAAAAATAAAATAAGCAACATATTTTCATTTATAAACTTTACTTACACATAGGTATATGTTTACTTTTCACATATAAATAATTTAACAAGTATTTAATAACAAAGTGGCAATATTCACAATAATTGTTTTATATTTGTGTATTCCATTGTAAATTAACCTTCATTGTTTTTTTACAATACAATTTCATATCTGTACGAATTGTATATCTGGTTGCTATACGAAAAAAAAGGTCAGTATATTTCCTTCATACATTACATGCATCATATATGCAATGGCACTATAAGTGAGACAATAACCTATAACAAAGTAAAATATAAACTTTTAATATAGTAATGCATCATTCCCTTAGTGTGAGCCCATTCAGGTTCCCTACAAATGTGTGTTTACTACTAGTTTGTTGCGCGGAGGTTGTGTACTCACTTTATATTCAGCTTGTACGAGCCATAATATTTTATTTATTGAGACGTTTAGCATGTTATATTTGATATATTATGTATAGAAAAGGGAAAAGTTTATTTAAAGATGTTTAGATACTGTTTGGAGTAGACGGTTTGTGATTACTTAATTTTACTAATAAAGAAATAACTTTACGAGGCTATAGTAATTTTTTAAATACTTTTCGATAATATTCACCTACGCGCCATAAAATATCCAATCTAATCCAACCACTTTCAACGCAATCGATTTTACTAAAAATAAAACACATTGCATTCTAACTATACGGAACTTTTTAAATAAATCTCAGAACGCTGACAGGGGACTAAACCAGTACCGTCCATTTTAAAGCTCCCAAGACCGGCTTAATTGCAATTTTCTATTTATTTATTTTTATAGAAACTTGCTGTACCATCTAGCTACTACAGATTGAATTCCAATGACATCGTAATAAGACGCATTTTGGTAGTTTTCGTTCAAAATTTTGGGAATTCTTACTTAAATTGAAGTGTATACTAATATATACTTATATAATCAGTATTAATGTTCATTCTTTTACTTTATTTATTCGTAAAACGTATGAATTTTAAATTAACTTATAAATTCATATTACATAATTTATAACATAAATTTAAATGGATATGTTGCTAAGTATATAGTTTAGTATTAACGTCGTTGCTAAATCATCTAGCTTGGCACACTCCACGTTCGGTCGTTGATGAAGGTTGTCACGACGGTCATTACGCCTCGGAAATAGGCACTTTTCCCCTTGTTAGCGACTCGTTCGCTGTTTTACCCCGTCAGTCTATATCTATCGTAGCGTGCACTACTATATTTCCCACACTAACATCCAATTCCTGCAACACGATGTAAGATTGTAGTCCAATTGAAAATCTGTCGGCGCTAATGCCAACATTTTTTTTGAAACCACAATGTGTTCGGAACAAATTGTACAATTGTTTCAATTGAAATCGGCTTTTGTTGGAACAACGTAAGATTGAAATCTTTCGAATCGCCTTGAGACCTTTTAATGTTCATCGTTTTCGTCTTAATTAATGTTCGGAACAGCACAAAGCTTGGATTGTATTTTTTGTGCACTCAGTACTTCACGTTTATTGCAAGAGTTTTAATATCTGTAGTATTAATTATAGAAGTGTTGGAGGTTATGAGTTTTAATTACCGGCATTGTCCAAAACAAACAGTAGAAGAAGATCGAGAAGGAAACACGCAAAATACTACTTTAAGATATTAGTATTTTTAAGTGCAGTACAATTTTGAAATTGCAATGCTTACAATAACAGCGATGTTGATATAACATTGCTTCATATTATACTTAAGCTGAAATATAATGTTATTATATATATCTGCTAGATATATATAGGTTCCTACGTTCACTGAATAGGAGAGATACAAAAGCAAGACAAGAATTACCAGCATTTCGGACCGTTCGGTGATCATAACAATCCGTCATACAGCTGTGAGACAGCCAAAAGAAATCCAATAAAGGAGACATTCCGATGCTACTTGCGTCTCATCCGAAACCGGTTAAACCGAAGTCCAAGATGGCCGTCGTGGCGGGAATACAATATTTACATTGACATTTTCACGTTTGTTCGCGATGTTTCGGTTAATGCGAGACGCTCGTGACCTTAACCTCGATGCGAACGCAGGTGGACGCGCAAGAACCAGTCGGTATTTTTACGTTTTAATTTATTCACTACAAATTTATTATTTTTTTTAATGCTTTTTGTATGTTTTATTTAATACTTTATGTTCTATTTTATTTTTTAATGCTTTCAGTCTTATTAAGTACAATATTATATTTAAAAAGTTTGATTTTAAAACTACACTGTATAGCATTAAACCTTTAAATTATTTATTAAATTAGACAAGTATGTAGTTTATAAAGAATATATACTAATATTCTGTAATGAAATCTTTAAATGAAAAGCACAGATTGATAAAAAAAATTAAATTCATAAAGCCCGTTTTACTAAGTACTTTTCATATCTCACTTTCACAGAACGCAAAGTCGCAAAACAAAACGATGACTTGATCAAACATGACATTGATGTATGAATATTTAGAATGACATAGTGTACTTACACGTAAAATAAATCAACCGCATCAAATTCTCATATCTCATAACATTATAAATAATAAAATGTATTGAATACTATAAAAATGTAATATTTTAAATATTTTCATTGACACAATAACCGACATCAAAGTTAAAAACAATAAAAAAAAGGGTTCGTTAGTCACCACGTGTTTGAAAATTAAAACGTAAACATAGCTAACCTAAAAATAAATCGCGGTTTGCTCAAAAACGTTCACAGTTGCAGTAGCGCTGATTGAGTGTAAAACAATGGAACGGGCAGTGACAACCGCTATTTAGCCGCTCGTTACCAATGAAGTTTGATTTTGAATTAACGTTTACGTAATTAATATATATATAAATATATAAATATATATATATATATATATATATATATATATATATATATATATATATATATATATATATATATATATATATATATATATATATATATATATATATATATATATATATATATATATATATATATATATATATATCCATATGAACATAATAGACGAACTAAAACCTCATGGCAGCTAAAGTTTCTAATAAAAATTAAAGATTAGGCAATATTTAAGAGAAGGCGAAGGTCTTTTCACACGTGTAAACAAGTTTGGGGAATTATTGGTTATAACTAAGTGTATATTAAATAAACAAATCGACTTTTTATTCAGGGTTTATTAAAAGTTATTCAGAATATACTAATATTATATAAATTTATGCTTATTTGTAAGCGACGTCACAAATTGCCAGATATCCGGTTTTGAAGCTGACAAAGCCGTCGTCCGTATCTTAATGTTGTTGGGTAGTAACGTAGAGTAAATGTAATTTTCGTATAAATTTTCTAAGGATTTTAATTCAAAAGTTTACACAAATTTCCATTTTAATATGTTTTAAGAAAAACTCATGTCACACGATTTATATTTATTACTTAAATTTTTAGATATATTTTTAAATTTTGCATTTTTTGTAGTATGTACCTAAAATGCTTACAATATTACAAGTTAACTTTTTTCTTCGTTCAAAAACTGATTTTCCACCTGATTGAATTAAATGAATTAAATATTATTAATATCAATCACTCAGCACGCAATGCCACGAAAAAGGCGGAAAGCGGGGATTCCCGCTTAAGCAGGGACTATTAACAGGGTCAGGGAGCAATGGAGTGTCTTAACACTAGGTTCATATGGTACCTTCAGTTTCCTCTCCCTACCCTGCAATATGTGGGATAAAGCGTGAAGCTAAAAAAACATATTCGTTACAAAATTGTGTATAAAAAGCTTGATTCAATTTGTTTTAAAGGCAGCACTGTCACTAATTGGTAATTAAAAATATTCAATTTGAAAGAAAAATTCTGATTTTTTGTGCCGATTCGTTTCAGGCCAAGTCTAATTTTCGTGAGTTGGTGGAAATGTGTTTGACAAAAAAAAATATATTATATCTTGTTCTTCTAATTCTTTGAAGTTAAACGTTTAATTAAATAATAGTTATAGAATAAAACCAATTATTATTTCTAAGCGAATACATAAATACCATATTACTTTATAAGTTACATTGTTTTGTTGATCTTATTATTAGTTTTTATATGTATGTAAGTTTACTATGTAATATTATGCAGCGTAATAAGGTAAAAGCTCTATCGAAAGCGTAATTAAAATTGTTAGGTGTATACTGTACACACTGTGGAAGTGGAGCACACCACAAAACATTCCAGTAAAAGTCGATGCACGAAGCTGAATTTGATATTTTTTTAACTTACTAATATTTTTTTACTTTTACGAATAGATACATCAAGAAGAGATCAGAAAGTTTTTATTTATCAACTGTATATGTATATCTCAAAATACTGTTTCGTTTTTGTATTAATAAACGTGTATTTATCTTGAATTTTTTAACCAACCAACATAGGGACATATTATAATTTCTATGAAAGTGTAAATTTCAGACAATATTAAAACATATAAATATTTTTTTTAACAAAATCATGCCAAATGCCGAAGTAAAAAATCGGAAGGACATCATATTTTAGCCTCATATCGTAGTAGCTGCTTCCGTGCACTATACACTTACTCGTTCCACCGCTATCTTACGGTACATCGAAATATCGTTACAGATAGCACTACTACTGTATATTTGTAGGTGAGTGCTACACTCAGTAGCTAGTTATTGAATTTTATATTCTGGGTCGCTGATATTCTATTTCAACAATCCCAAAGGGGCACCAAAAATAGTCCCACAGGGGCTGAATGTTTTTAGTGTTAGTTAAGAGCCATTTTCGGCGACACAGGTACTAGACGGTGAATGTAAATAAGATTTAAATTTTAAAGCAGCGTATAGGTAACACGAGACGCTTGTATAATGCTGGCATACTTTAAATATGTTACTGAAACTTGAAAATTACGAAAACTATTAATTAAAATAGGTTTTCTAGTATTAGATTTAAGCTTATGTATTGCACATTATGTTAGCTCAAGTATTTATTATGACTTGAACAATTTGGAAGTTAAGATATAATTTTAAATTAGACATACACAGTGCTAGTGGTTGGCTTTTATATTAATAAAATATTTATTTAATCTTAATATAATTTACTGGATGGGCATAGATAATATCTAACGTAGAGAACCCAGTCACTTGAAAACGCATTGCGAGCTGTGAGATAAGTAGACAGCGTTGCGCATTGTCTGGCAGCCACTAACAAGATATTTGCTTAAACATTATTATTCAAAAATACTTGTACATATCTATAATTATATTACCAGTTATAAATTTACCATCTTTAGACATACATATGTTAAAGGTACCAGCGAGGATGTCACAGTAAGAATGAAGAAGAACGTGCTCAGGTGGTTTGGGCACGTCGAAAGAATGAGTGACGAAAAAATGGTAAAAAAGATATATGGTGGAAAAGTGAGTGGTAAGAGAGGTAAGGGGAGACCTCGGTTGACTTTCGAAAACACAGTATCGATGATACTGGAGGAGGGTCACGTAAAAAGGACTCCCCGGAGAGCATGCATGAAGAGGTTAATGACAGTGGACGAGGCGAAAGAGGTATGCAGGGACCGCAGCGTTTGGCGCTCCGTTCTCTCTGACTACCCCGCTAGGGATAGAGCGTGAAATTATGTATGTATGTATGTATATGTTAAATGTAACATAAATTAATTATTTGAATGACAACACTATTATTTAGAACTTATTATATAGAACATGATGGCTGTGAGTTCAATTTCCAGTGGGAAAATGTAATATTTTTAGTTTTTTCGTTTTGATAAAATAAAACGCAGATAACTTCTGCCACTGAAGATTTAATGAATGTTGATGTTGTTGTTGTTCTCTCTGCTTGCCCTGCATTATTTGAAAAGTGACTCACATCACACTAATTCATGAAATATTTGATTTAATATCAAATAAAATGTCTACCACACAAAAGTAAACTTTTATACTTCTATTATTTGTACATGTTGTCGTGTGAGTATAGTTTTTAACACTCGCTGTCCAATGAAAACTGGGAACAATGTTGCGGCGCGGCGTGTCCGCCCGCAGGCGTTTTGAATTTTGATTTGTTGTGCCGTGTACGCTTATCGTCCGCAAAATTTTCAACAATTAATAGCTTTATCTAATGTTTTTATTAAATTATATAGTTTATACTTGCAAATTATGTTGGAAATTGTAAGTTCCCAACGTTATCACGCTATATTGATATAAATCTTATATTGAATCTAAATCACGGTATGGTTGTAGGTTTAACAATTGCTCAGTTACTATTTGTATCTATTATATGTATGTAGAGGAGACACATTTTATATAGCTCATCGTTGCGCTCTACCTTATTACCAGATTGAGAAAATGCAAATACTTCATTCTCCCAAGCGGAAATCGAACTCACAATTTTCAAGTTTTTAGTAAAAGTCCGTTCCGCTATACTGTTCCGGTTTTTTAATTCCTATTTGATTTTTTTTTAATAATTAGGGAGAAGCTCGTCATATCATGTAGATTTCTCAACACGTCAATAAATAAATATTATTTATCCATTACATTATACTTCATTCAGTCGCTGAAATTTTAAATAAAAAATTTCGTCGCCAGTTGACACTAATGACGACAAACCTTACATTTTTGTACATTATAAGTGTTTTTAATTCCATAATAAACACATGGCGGCAAGTCTCTAGTGTGCCATCAGGACAGGGTGAATGTAACGATTAAAATTTCAAAGACTGCGTACTAGGTTGAGACCGAAATAGACCCTTCAGTGGATTGACGCCATACACGCCGTAATTTAGCTGTACTGTCGTCATGACTTGTGAATTTTTACTTTATGTATGTTATCTTACAGTTGAATTAACAGAATCACATGTATATGCGTAGTTTTTATATATACTCGTTACGTTACGTATTGTGCAGGAAGCGAGGGGAGATATTCTGCCTGGTGTGTGCGGCGAGATTTAGATCGCGCGTTTAACATTTATTTATTTGTTGTATAACGATTTCTGCGATGATATCATATTTATGATGGGCTTGTATGAGTAATAATGTCAAGGATATTAATGTGTTTAAATAGCCTAGTTACAGCAAATTTGATTTATTCTATCAAAGATATATAAAGTTATTTAAGTAAAAATATTATTAATTTCATGTGGCTCGATATTAAAATTAAAATTTGAAAATTTTTGTATACAAATGGATATATTATACATATGTTTATATATTAAAATTATTATAACCTAACTAAACCTAACCTAACCTAATCTATATCTGCGTAAATAACTGTCGCAAAATATTAAGACACTATCAAGATTTTCATTTTTATAATAAAATATCTATCATAAAATATCGATACTTAAAGGCTGAATATAATTGTAGCACGTTAAGTATCGACAAGAACTAAATTGTGTAAAATACATTAATACATTAAGACTACTTCTTATTAAAGTAAATAAAAGGGTAATCTCCTTCAAAATGGAGTCGAAATTAATGAAATATAATAAAAATAGAAAAATTATTAATAACATAACCTTGAAATGCATACCCCTAACTACTTACCACATGTGTTCCAATATTTATCAGTTTGATCTAATTTCTCGTTAAACATTCTTAAGCGCCACCTTCGCATGATATTGCTCTAATCTCCCACCGTTTTGAGGGTAATGGCGTGCGTGAGCTTCACGTGTATTGGAACAGAACTTACCTGTAAAGTGCTTGGTTCTCTTTTTAGTTTATAACAGAAAATAGAGTAATTTTTGAAATAATATTAAATATTTTAAATCCATATGTTTTTTAATATTATCTGATATATATGTTAATAAATAATCTTGTACAGTTTGTATAATTATTTTACAACAAAATATCGTAAGAGGATGTAAAAGCTTATATCAAGACTTATTTGTATATGTTTGGACATTTTTGAGCAGATTTCATTTTAGTCGCATAATGGATACACGTGTAATAGAATGGTTATAAGCTGACAAAAAAAAATAAATTGGTGGTTCAGTGTATATCTTTGACAAATTGGTCTATATTTAAAGAGAATATAAAAATTTTAATGCAGCGTGATTTGAATCCACGTCTCTTGCAAGTTGAATTAGCACTCTGACCTGACTGACTGAGCCATACGTTCTTCATCAAGCTGCGTCGAAATCCTTATACATCTTATTGCGTTGTTAACATCTCTGTAGAGTGATTTTTAGAAATTTACGCTACCCAAAGATTACTTATTACAAAGAATATAATTTTTATTAAATATTTTTGTGATTTAAAATGTAAGATTCGATAAATACTTAAAGAAAACATACAATTTAAAAAAAAAATGATTTAAATGAAAATTTTGTTTCTTCGTTCATATTTTTATCTATATATATAAAAATGAATTGCTGTTCGTTAGTCTCGCTAAAACTCGAGAACGGCTGAACGGATTTATCTTATTTTGGTCTTGAATTATTCGTGGAGGTCTAGGGAAGGTTTAAAAGGTTAGAAAAATTCGAATAATTGCCGAAAAAATTTTTCTATTTCCCATACAAATGTTTTCTAAATAAAATGAATAGTCAATTTGTAATTTATTACCGCTACATAAAGTTCAAATTCGCGTGCGCGTTGGAGGATCGCGTTCTGAAATTCAACAGAAGTGAAAGTGAATTACGAACGCGACAAAATTGCATAGTCTCAAAATACATAGTGGTCGGCTAACTTCAGCTAACTTCAGATGTTAATCTGTCCGATTTTTTTTAATAAGACTATATTGAGATCGAAAGATAAATCTTAAATTTTGTCACAAATTAAATTATAAATCTTAAGTTAAATTTCTGAACGCAATCATAATATTTGACATTGATTTGACAACCAACTAATATGTCAATCCATCCTGTCGCATTTCAGAGCATGGAAAAGTATTACGATATTATATCTATCTTTGTGGATACGTGCGCGAGAACTTTCTTTACTTTGGTGATCCTATGTGATAGTGACATTCCAAGTAATGTGCTTTTTTTGTGATAGTGACACTTTACTGCTAAATAAGCGGGAAATTTTCTCACTTTGATTAATTACAATTTACGATGCCGAGGAGAAGACAACCTGACTTAGGTCGTCGTAGTCAATCAAATGTGCGAAGAGCTACCTCACGTGCTAACCGCACTGATGACCGGAGACAGACAGATCAAGAAAATAGTCGTATTGCTATGTCAGAATTGCGTTCTTTAGTGAGTGACAATGTAGGAGATAGGCTTAGAATGCAACGAGTTCGTGCACATCAAACACAACAACAGCAACCTAGACATAATGAACTTGAGCGAATCCGCAGACGCAGTGCTCCTGTGATTCTTGAACGAGCTGCATTCCACTATGATCCGGCAATTGATTATTGTGCCGACAAATCGGTAACAATTAGGGAAATGAAAACAATTTGTAAATATTGTAAGGCGTTAAAATACACTGGTGAATCTACTGGATTATGTTGTGCTGAAGGCAAAGTAAAATTGCCACAATTGGTCCCACCACCAGATCCTTTACGCTCTTTAGTTTCTGGGATTGGAAATGATTCTAAACACCAGTTGAAGCACATCCAAATGTATTTGCTTCAGATGCTCTGGGTCGCATCTACACAGTACATCCAAATAACGATGAATGTTATTATTTGCGGTTGTTGTTGGTGAATGTTCGTGGTCCGACATCGTTTAAACAACTGAGAACAGTTAATGTACAGCTGTGTGCGACTTACCGTGAGGCATGTCAACTATTACATTTACTTGAGAACGATTCACACTGGGATGATACGCTCAAGGATTCCGTAATATCTTCATCGCCGCATCAAATTCATACATTGTTTGCGATTATCATATCGACATGTTTCCCCTCGAATCCAAAAGATTTGTCTCCCGGAGGAACCGGAAAAACATTTTTAATTTCATTGCTTTTGGCGAGGATCAGAACGCGAAATGATGTTGCTCTAGCATTGGCTTCATCTGGAATAGCTGCAACTCTGCTAGAAGGCGAGCGAACTGCACATTCTGCCTTGAAATTACCACTAAACATGCATATCACCGACACACCAATTTGCAACATCGCCAAAAATATCGCAATGGCCAAGATCGTACAGGTATGCAAATTGATTGTTTGGGATGAATGCACAATGGCCCATAAGAGGTCACTGGAGGCACTGGACAGAGCGTTGAAAGATCTTCGTGACAACCAAAATATTTTCGGTGGGGCCATGATTCTGTTGTCTGGTGATTTTCGTCAGACTCTTCCAGTTATTCTCCGATCAACTGTTGCTGATCAACTAAATGCATGCCTAAAATGATCAAATTTGTGGCATTACGTAAAGACACTCCACTTAACAACTAACGTGCGAGTATTTTTGCAACAAGATGAAACTGCAAATGTGTTTGCGAAGCAGTTGTTAGACATTGGAAATAATAAAGTTGCAGTGGACACCTCGACCGGATTCATCACATTACCTACAGATTTCTGTCACATCACAGACTCAAAGTGGAGCTTATTCAGCGAGTTTTCCCAGATATAGCGCAAAAGTTCAATAACCATAATTGGCTGGGTGAACGAGCAATATTAGCAGCGAAAAATAAATATGTCGAGGATCTTAATGCGACCATTCAGAATTTTCATCCAGGACAGTTGGTTTCCTTTAAATCAGTCGACACCGTAATGAACCAGGATGACGTAATCAAATATCCCACTGAGCTTTTAAATACACTGGAATTGCCTGAATTACCACCTCACAATTTGCAGTTAAAAGTAGGATCAGTCGTCATCATGCTCCGTAACATTAATCAACCTCGACTATGCAATAGAACAAGACTGGCTGTGAAAAGACTGATGAATAACTTCATTGATGTGACAATCTTAAAAGGAAAATATAAAGGAGAGGATGTCTTGATCCCGCGGATACCGATGATTCCAATGGACTTACCATTCGATTTTAAACGCTTACAATTTCCAGTACGTCTGGCCTTTGCGATGACCATAAATAAATCGCAAGGGCAGTCGTTAGAAGTTTGTGGAATCAACTTGGAATTTCCCTGTTTCGCGCATGGACAATTATACGTCGCGTGTTCGCGCGTCGGAAAACCGTCTTCTTGTTTATTTACGCACCACAAAACAAAACAAAAAGTATAGTTAATGAGAAAGCTTTAAATTAATTAACAGACTGTATTTTAACAGTGTGTGTCTGTGTATATCAAATTTAAACCTTATAAATAGCCAGTATTTCAGGTAAACTCTGTTTTCTAAGTAAGCAACATGATGTATCGAAAATAATAATAAATCTTTATGCTTTATTCAATAAATGCTTTTTTATTAAATATGGCTTTTTTATTAAATACGATTTGTTTGTTTTAAAATGATTTTATACAAAAGATTAGGTTTTTTTTTATCGATGAGGCAGTACGAAGTCTGCCGGGTCAGCTAGTTTGTTTATATATTTTTACTATCCTTAGTATGAATTAATTCTCACAATCTTAAAAAAATATATGTTTTACCTCAATATTAATTTCGTATAAACCTCAATATTATTAATACCTCAATATTTTATTTCATATAAAATTAATATCGAATTTAATTATGAAAATAAGATATAAATTAATGAAACTATTTTCATTTATAGATTCCTATTTTAGAATCTTAAGTCTTAGTCCTAAACTATATATTCTTGGCAAATGCTGTAAGACAGCCTTCACGCCTATATAGCACTCGAGTATACTATTGATGGGACGGACATCCGCTAAGTCACGGTGTATTACAATCAACTGTCCATGTAGTACATAGGTATGTATATGCTGTCATCATCATCAAAAGATGTCATTCATTATGATTAGTCAAGAGAAGCTTGCAAGTTTGTTTAGTTACATACGATCATTTATACGGTATTTCACTAGTGCCAACTTATATTTTGTTATTGAAATGATATTTTTGGATTTATTTAAATGTATATTATTAGGGGCTTATTAACTTTGATTTTTTGGCTATAATAATGGCTTTTTCGTATTTTATCCAAAAATAGAACAGTAATATTTATTATCGGACCGCAGTGGCGCTTAGGCGTAGCGTGTATCTGTAAACGCGACAATTGGTGGGTTCGATTTTTACTCAAGGAAGATGAATTTTTCTTTTTCCATTTTCTTCGCTCTGGAAACTAGACAAGGCGCGGCGTTGAGTTCCGCCACTTAACACGCACTGCCTCGAAAAAGGCAGAAAGCAGGGACTTAGCAACAGAGTGTCTTAACACTAGGTTCCTACGATTCCTGCAGTTTCCTCTACCCTGCCACGTGCGGGATAAAGCGTGAAGACATAAAAAAATAATTAATAAGCATATATATATTTTAAACATAACATCTATATACTATATTTAGCATGGATATTATCTACTTCTACCAATGAAGCTTTCACAGTTATTCCACGGTTAGTATTGTGAGTACCGGCGTTCGCGCCGCGTCGAGTGTATCATTCAGACGACGGACATCCGCCACGCCGCCGTGCTCCGTCCCCAGCTGCCGTACCACAATACACCAAGTTTTGTTTCATTAAAAAGAAAATTTTCGTTATATCGCACCCCATTGTCATGCTAAACACTGTCCATCAATTGCTATAGATAAGACTGCTTGCTATTCAAAGTTGCGCCGCGAACGTTTCAACCCAAAGCAAATATTCTTTTACTTAAAAATAAAGCCTTTTCGTTTCGTTTCGTCCCCCTCTTTAGTAGGAATTTCATTTTAATATTTACTGTCGAAATAATTTTTCTTAATACTCTAAGAATTTTATTTATTAAAAATAGTTTTAAAAATAATTTCAAAATCTCTACATTTATTTATTCATTGTATATTTTGCTAACTACTTTTATAAGCCACGCAAACATACATATTGCGTAATAAACTGAATTTATATATCAATTTAAGTTAGATTATCTCGCAAATTGCACTATATAACGATAGAAAGCTATTGGAAATTGCAATTAGTATTAGTTAAAAATATTATGAGCATGACATGTATGTTCAGTATACGTTAATATATCGTAAATATATGTCTATATACGTGAATATATCGTAATACGCACAACACTGTAAGTTCCGGTGAACAGATGGCTATGAACAAAACATTAAAATGGATATCCAAAATTTATAATACACACTTTTTTTTGCTTTTTTGACGAAATATAAGAGATTTAAATTATGTTAACGATAGCTAAGTATGCAATCTTTAATATATGATAATTCATAAAATATTACAAACATGCATTATTATTTTACTTTTTTATGAAAGAATTAAATTAAATTTTTTTATCACTCAATTTTTAACTGAAATTTTAATAATGAAAATACATTTTAGTTGAGAGAAAAATGAACCCAACAGAAAATAAACACATCAGAAATAACTAAAAATAATAACGTTATTTGAACTCTTTGAAACAAAACTGGCAACTAAAATTATTCGCTTGAGTGAAAATTTACTAAATGTATAATTTTCATTAGAAAATGTAGGTACTACGGAGCAGCCAGAATTTATAGCTCTCAACGCGCAGTAAGTAGCTGCCTCTACTTACTAACTTGAAAACGAGAAGAAATTCATTTCAATTTGAGCTTTTCGCGTTAAAATAATTATAAAATAGTGCCACTTTTCATACTTGAGACATGGAGAACTGTTGTTGCTTTATAGTTTTTACAGATTATAGTAATAAATAACAGTTTTTGTATTTAATGGCAGTGTAAATTTGATTTTTTGACTGTTTTATAAACATCACACCAAAAAAATTATTGTAGGCGTCTTTTAAAACTTCTATATACTCGTATTTATTTAATAGTAACCTTTGTTGCAGAATGATCAACATTTCATAAAATATTTAATTGCATAATGATAAGTTGGTTGCTCAAAGTTGTCATATTTATGTCTTGCTATCGTTGCAAGTCGTGATATTTTTTTACTAAATTTTTACCGACAATATTATGTAATTAGTTGACGTTTACTCCACAGTAAAACATTATTCAATTGTGTGACGTTAATTTAGAACGAAGACAATTTCTAAAATAAAATGACGATTAACTTTATTGAGGTGAACTGACAAATAATAAAGTCGCTTACTTTGGGAAATGAATTTTTATTCCATTCAAATGCAGTACTTGTGAGCCCGCACTACTTAAACCTTGTTGAATTCGAAATCTGAGAGAACTTGTGTGCAAAAATTAAAAAAAAGTAACCGTCTATATTTTCCCTGGAGGACGAAGAAAAACGGTCCTTATTACCTAGCTAGTTGAAAGTAAGTCGCCATTGTTGAAAGTTACAGTTTTCAATCTTGAACAACTTAGTTCATAATTCAAGCTCCTGGGACAAAACTACGACCACGGTCTGCCACTGGGAATTTGTAAATTCGCGTAAGAACTTATTATACAAACACAAACCGACTGTCTGTTCGTCACGGGCTTTGAACACGCAATTCCCTGGCCAGAGTGGCTGCGGCCACGGCTAACGGGCACGCACTGTAATATTATTTACTTAAACTTCAATGTACAATGTATAAACGTGTATATCTTTAAAATTGACGAAATATACGAAATAAAATATCATATTTCATCAATTTTTCGTAAATAACATGTATATTTTTATATATAACTTTTATACAAAGTTTTAAATATATTCAATAATAGTATTTTTTAAACAAAGAGAATGACATATACATATATATATGTATATATATATACATATATATATGTATATGTATGTATATATATATATATATATATATATATATATATATATATATATATATATATATATATATATATATATATATATATATATATATATATATATATATATATATATATATATATATATATATATATATATATATATATATATATATATATATATATATATATATATATATATATATATATATATATATATATATATATATATATATATATATATATATATATATATATATATATATATATATATATATATATATATATATATATATATATATATATATATATATATATATATATATATATATATATATATATATATATATATATATATATATATATATATATATATATATATATATATATATATATATATATATATATATATATATATATATCCATCATTCTATCCTCACATTTTGAGGTAGAGGTCTACTTCATCGTATTGATCTAGTCATTAGATAAACAAACAACCGAGAAAGTTTTATTAATTGTGGTACTTTATCCCCTGTCATCTCGTAAACAATTTTATTTTTGCCTTAATAAATACGTTCCTAACTTCTTAGAAATTAATATTCATTGTGTATTCATCAACAACTGTCAACAGAATTTTCACGTTTAACGTAAATATGATGTATTACATTTTGTTTAAAATTATATTGTATTTTATAGTCTATGAACGTTTAGGGTGGGACAAGTTGAAAACATTGAGATTTTTATTAATGCTAAAGCTATTGTCAGTACTACTAGCTCATATGTGAATGTGTGCGAAATAATTAAAAAGTTATTAGTTCTAGTTTAAGGTGCTTTCACTGTTGTAGTTGCCTAAAATAGATACATATTTACCTCTTAATAGTAATAAACATTAATCAAGCAAAATGTAATAACGCATACTTTTTCGTATTCTTAGATTAAGGTAACATTTAGTAAAAATCTTATGTTACGATAGAGATTTATTATGCATTTTAGAGCTTAATATTTTGTTTTTTTATCATTTGTGAATTACATACATAATAATATAATTCATAGATGACAAGAAGATAAATTAATATTTATTTACAAAGGGTACGGATTTCATTTCGGACATTTCAATATAAAAACTTATAACTTTATATATTTGATATTTATATGTATGTATGTCATCACACCAAAATAACATTATTCAAGTATTGACGCACAGAGATATCAAGTAAGATACAGCCTCGTTCGTCTTAATATGACAGTTTTATACCAAAATTGATCTTCACAATTGATCTTTCCAGCTTCTATATTTCATATAGGTAATGATTTTGATAACAGAACGCAATAGATCGTACGCAGAGTGTATTATAACTGAGTCAACATAATAGGCGTGCATCTCGGTGTTAAATCCGCTTCGACCGGGTGCCGTCGTCTGATAAGCGTCCGATGGGCCTAGCCATCCAAAGCAAATGCGAAAGCGGAAAAGCGAAAAAATTTCCATGAGCCATATGGAATGTTATGTAAGCGAGGTATATCATCTTTTTAGCTTTAAAATTTCAGTTAATATTTACACCGCCTTTATTTACTATATTTAAAGTTGCATAATATACATAATATATATTCTATAAACATGAAAAATAAATATATAGTGATTTGTAGTGAGTGATAAGTTAAGTTCTAATAAGTTATATTTTAATCACTTAATGTGAGTAACGCTGAGTTACATATTATGATTGCAACACCAAGCCACATATGCCATCGAAAGCCACACCAACCAGGCTAGCTAATGCTTCTGTTTATAGTCAACCTGAAAACCCAAGTCAAAAGGATAGGGACAAGTGTTTAAATTAGCCGTCGATCACATTTTGGAGTTAGTCTCATGATGAACACTATTAAGCTGTTATGTAATTTATAAATATAGAAAAATTCTCTTATTTATCGACCGAGAAATTATTCATAATTAATTCAAAAGAAATTGTTTATTATTAATTCATTATTTCAAAAAAAACTCGAATTAACACAGTCTTAAATTATATCTCACACTTTAAGTTTAAAATTTAATATTACACAAGTTTAACCAAGTATTAACATATTTATTAAAAAGGGTTTTTGTCCCTTTTATGTGCTATTACAACTTTATGATTATCAAATTAACATCCAAATATATGATTATATTGTCAAATTAGAAAAATAATATAATAAAATATCTTATGTTTATAAACTAACGTAGTTTTAACGTAGTTATAAACTAACGTAGTTTGTATCATTTGGTTCAAATAATAATAATTAAAAATAATTTTACAAAAAAATAAAAACAAAACACTAATACACACAAAATAAAATATCATGGAAAATAAGTTTAATTGCTCGAGCCATTAATATTTCCACAGTGAACCGCATTCTCATACAAAACCGACATCCATAATTCATTGCGTGCCTAATATGAACCTCAATCTATTATCTCTAAACGATTTCGCACTGAATGAATATTCATTTAAAAGTAATACCGCCGAAAATGGCATTAGAGAAAAAATACTCCCCTGGATCGACGATCGACGGAAGCTGATTTAAATTTTTGATTATGAGGGTAAATGCGGTTAGCGCTAAGTGCCGTAATCTTATAAGCAGTAATATAAGAGATGAACTATTTTATTTGTTGACATGTGAATGTATAAATTAGGTCTATTGAAGGATTTATTATATATATATATATATATATATATATATATATATATATATATATATATATATATATATATATATATATATATATATATATATATATATATATATATATATATATATATATATATATATATATATATATATATATATATATATATATATATATATATATATATATATATATATATATATATATATATATATATATATATATATATATATATATATATATATATATATATATATATATATTCTATACTACTATATATTTTATAGTTTAGGTATCTTTTTTAATAAGAAAGATTTATTCAGTTATTGCTTACTGGAAACGGTTCATATTGACAGGTAACTCTGAAATAATGTTAGTAAGTGATTTATGTAATTTAAAGCAGTTACGCAGAATCTCTGTACGAATAAGCTTGAAACATATAAATACGCTCTACGTGTATTTCGGTGTTGTTATTTTGATAAAACTCACTTATGGTTTCTAAATTATTTATATTTTAACAGTATATTTATACTTGTATTTGTCATCCAGCGTTAATAATGTTACAAAGAAGGCAGTATATAAAATAGGCAGTGAAAACTTAGAGATAAGATATTTTATTCTACTTTCTCGACCAAATTTAGGAACAATGTATAAGTGGATGACTGGATGTAGATGTGAGTCACTAGCCTGGATCGAACCTACTATTGCGTTTATTGTCCTAATCTGTATCACTGTACCATGATGGCCTCATTTATATAGGTCTGATGGTGCATACCTTATATTTAGGTGTAACTAAAATGTTCAAAAAATTCTCTGATCTCTCGGACCTATAGCTGACATGTTTTGTCACGCTTAGTCTATGTCTAATTGTAGTATTGAATTATTTTATTGCTACCGTAAACAATAACATTTTAAGACATACTACATGAATAAGAGAAAAGCGAAACGTCTGCTAACGACAACGGCTAGAAGATGAATGAGCACGTGTGGCACAAAAAGGTATCTACTTTGTCATTAGCAGTTAATTGCAACTAGCAAAAGTTTGAATGGAACAAACACTCTTAATGACGTTGTACTTGCAGGTATTTGTGAGGTTATAGTGATTAACAATTACATGATGATATATTGAAAAACATACGACAAACAAACATACTGTAAGAACGATTTCTTGTTATTCTGTAAATTTCACTATATTCTTGGTTTATTGTATACATTTTTTAAAACATATTTTTCTGAAACATACCTTCTACCAGACACTGTGTGTCTATTTTTTTTTCCTATACATGTTTTTACTTGACATATTTATGTGTCAAGGGATAATGAAATGAAATATCATGATAAGAATAAGGTATTGGTATACTTGCACTATTGGATCCGACAAAGTGATGAATTTTAAAAAAGGTTAAACAATAGAAATGTTTGGATTTATGTTACTTCTTAACGTTATGTCATGTCATTTATCAACAAGAATTGTCATTGTAAACAATCTATATGTTTGTCTCTATATTATTTAAATACGTCCTTAAATGTTATATTTTACATGCAATATAATTTTTAATCTCAGGTAATAATAAGGATTTTCCTTATTAATTAAATAAGGAAAAACTCCGATGGTGACAAAAAAAAACTTAGTCCACCTCGTCGAATGGACAATAATTTGATCCATGTGGCTTTTAAGTATATGCATATACTTTTACTTTCGTTGTCCGGATTCCTCTCTCTATCAAATTAATATAAATATGTAGGGAAAGGTTGGTTAAGCCTAACGGGGATTGTAAACCAGAAGAACGAATCTAATCACAATTCAGTAGACTTC
Organism: Dione vanillae; assembly: GCA_037178615.1. NCBI lineage: Eukaryota > Metazoa > Arthropoda > Insecta > Lepidoptera > Nymphalidae > Dione > Dione vanillae. Next base: position 604,609 of record JAZFAU010000159.1, read on the forward strand.
AGAAACCTGAGAGTAAAATATAAGTCGTATACAAATTCGTAAACAAAACTTGAACAACATTGAATAACAAAAGTTAGCCTATGCTTTTAATTTGCAAGAATCGGTCAAAATATAAAAAGTAATATTATTTTTTATAGGTTATTTATTTACAGTTTAGTTGAGGTGTTTGTGTGTTATATTACAAGTGCCTGACCCTCGGCTTTTATGTATGTACTAAAATACTCGTCAGCTTGAATATTTTTTTCCAAGTTTAAAAGGATATGTCTTATTTTTTAAGTTTAGCTGGGTGTATTAAAGCTCCATATGTAATGTTCCTCCTCGATTTATGCACATAAACAAAAAATGCTCGACAGACGGCAACATATTTATTTTAGTGCTGTCTGCTAGAATTCCACCTGAGGTGTTTCGGATTTTCAAATAATTAACAACATCGTATACCTCATATTTAGGTGTACCTAAAATGCTTAACATCTATTTATCATAACATCTATTTCAAATATGCAATTTTTTGCAGATCGTGCATATTAAGTTCATGAATCACCTACCGATGCTTCAAAATCAACTCGAAATTATTTTTGAAATACACAAAACTGAAATACACGAAATTCAAATACACAAACAATATAACTATTTCACGTACAGAAGAATTATATATACAAGACAAGCATAGATCCAGAATCTGAGCAAGATTTATATCCATTAGTACACTAGAGATACATTTAGTCTAGAATTATATTACCTAATATGTTTTCAAACGAACTTCGAAGTTCGTGAATAAAAGTTGTTTATGTAAACCAAATTGTCTATAAGACAGGAATGCTAAGATTAAACTACAATTACTTCAATTTATTTCAAACGATAAATATTTGGGAGACGTAATGTTTTAAAATATTGAACGGTGAGCAATTGGGACGGGTCGAGTGCATAACCTTGATTTCATTTTGTATTTAAATTGTTTTGTTAAAAGCATTAATGCTCGAGAATTTTAATCGGCAACGATATTTGTATGTACAAGTATTGAATGTATGCCTACACTGCTCACGAGTGATATTTAGAAAATAATTTTTGGTCCATAGTGGAGAATTTATAAATTTGATATTTGCTATTTATATTTGATATTTAAGTTAATTTATCTGGCCAGCTTCGTCTTCTAAAATTTTGATTTTTTTACCGAAATTAACGTTCACACTAAACACCAATAGTATTAATGCAGTACTGCTATCTTACTATTTTCTTACTTACATAAAATGGGGGAAATATTCAATAAGAAGTATAAGTAAAATTGAAAAATGATTGGCAGAAATAACGGGGCATCAACAATGAGAGAAGTCACTTGTCACGCACTTCCTAATCTTTTGAACCGCTTATGATGTATGAACCTTTCCTGTGACCTTCGACGAAGGCACGTCCCCGTCTCGAGAATTATTTTCAAGGGTTCGCCCCCACTTTACGCATCGTTTACTGTTCTTCAATTATGTGATTTTCTTTAAGTGGTCAGTCCCTTTTTTCCTTTAAAAGTATTTGAGAAGGCTTGGCTGTAGTTATTCCCCAATAAGGTTTGGGACCTCACCTAAATTGAATAAATGTTGAATTGCTTTAGTGATATTTCAAAATTCGAATTGTAATAGATGAGATGTGTTTTATTGGTTAAATTTTTCTATTTCAGATCATATTTTCATCATATTTTCAGTGGTCTCCATGCGAGACTGTAAAGAGATGTTTCTCAATAATTCGTAATTTTTAAATTATTTTCTTAAATTGAGAGCATTAGAGATATTTATTTTTAGTATAATTTTATTATTAGAGGAAAAGTCTAATTTGTTATATTAACCAAGTTGACGTTTGATCATTTCAATGTTTCATAAAGTATATCTTAACAATTGATTCACCCACTTACAACCACAATGATTCGTATCAACAGCGCAGTCAATTAGGAGCAATGAATTCGACCTCCGTACTCCGCGCGTCACTTGTGGAGCACGGAACTCGCTGATACTGCAATGATTATTATTTTTATAAACATTAATTGATACATAGTATATATGAAGACTCATTAGTTGTCTGCCAATCATTATATGTCAATAATGAAAGATTTTTAATATATGTATTTTTTTTTAGTTCCTGCTTTCTCCGTCCCCGCTTTCCGTCTTTTTCGAGGCATTGCGTGTTGAGTGGCGGAACTCAACGCTGTGCTTTGCCTTGTTTCCAGAATATAATATAAACATAAGACAAAGGTATTATTTTATAATTTTAATTTAAACGTTAACAGCGTTTAAATTGTATTTTTATTCAATATTTCGGTTACAGAATAAAAATTACAGACACTTGCGTATAAAAAGAGACAATTTCAATAATTTTCTGTAAGCCTTTGGCATAAATTAATTCTTAATGGGTTACCAAAACAATGCTATTCATTACCAGTAGGATTAAAATGTTATTGCTTTAGCCTGAAACAAAATTAAAAAAGTACCCGATAAAATTTTTACTTTTAAGTTTTTTTTAAGTAAAATAAATTTGGATTATAAGTTAAGTTAAGAATAATATCAATTTATTTTTGTTTCAAACATTTCTTAAAAAAAATCACTTAATATACAACAAGTAATTTGCTTAATAATTATTAAATATAGTTGTTAAACTATCATTTATATTAGGGAATTATTTTGTAAGTTGATAAAACGTTTATTTCGTAAAATTGAAGCAATACGATTCTTAGCAATACGCAAAATTTTTCTACCATTGTCTCTCTTCGTTTAGATGTAGGCTGACAGGAGGAAGGGTCGTGACATTATAAAATTGTAATAAATATAAAACAGGGGTGGCATTAGAATTAGGGTTGTAAGGGGTGTCTTGAAAAATAGAACATTTTTATTGAATTATCAATGAATTTATCATCCTGGTGTTGTCTTACAAACCGATAATAAATACATTTATTGAAATATTAGGAAACTGTACTTTGCAAGTTTCATATTATTGAACTTCTATTACACGTGTCTATTATAACTAACTTAAAGTAATCCTATATCCTATTGTATACAGGATTATTTTAATTTAGTGACCAACAACACGATGAACTTAAACAATGTTAAGGCTAATACGGGAAGTTGGTAAAGTTTGATTACGGACGTTTTGTCGATAGTCCACCTCATCGTAACTGCTTTTGACGTTTTGATTTGTACTATTGAATTTTCAGGTTTGTTACGCGTTTTACCAACATTAGTTTGTGAAATGCAGCGTTAATGTATTATTTGAATGATAATTATTATCATACAGCAAAAACGTCCGAATGTACCTGATAGAAATGGTCTTTATTTTTTTTCAACGCGCATGAAGCAACGCGCGTAGTGTTAACACATTATTTCTATGTTTTAATGTTCCCTAGTCAACCTACCAAGTATCTCCATATAACATTGAAAAAATAAGTATTTGAACATTTTTATCTTCAAAATCTTAAACGGTTGTTCAATTTACAGCTCAATAGCGACTTTTGTACTAACCTACAAACCTATTTATAGTTTTATTACGCATCGTTTCGTTGATTGTTGACCATTTCACATAACTGCTTATGATATATGCTTACTGTGATTTGTTCCACCTTATTCATACATTTAACACAGGATATGATGAAGAAATAGTTTAAGTTATTTAATGCACTACTTTATTACTAGATTACGAATATTTTTAATTACGTTTAAATATACCAAAGTAAAAAATTCTTATTTTGTTTTAAAAGAGCATATTTCTAAGGCGGTCCCAGTGGAATATTGAAATGTTGGAATCTAAGGGAATCTCAATATTTGATTGGCACGTACAATGTGTTTCATAAAATTTCTTATACAAACATATATTTACTGTACCTTAATGATTAAGAACTGGTACAATTTTTTTAACTTAAATGGTAATAGAAGGCTAGTGGAAGGTGAATATTCTTTAGTCTTCGTACTACTTGCTTACTATTATTACTTATGTACTATGTAAGATTTTATAAATGCACTCACACACATAAATGTACAAAAGTATTATTTAAAGTTTCAGTTGATTTCTGAGCTAAAATCAATCAGCTTAATTTAAACTGGCTTATACAAGTTTAAACTTCTCAATTCGATTGTGTGTCTGTTGGGGGTAGTACTCTGCAAGTAATGAATGAATTATAAGTATTTTAAAAAAAATAAAAAAAAATGATTTTTTATCATTTCAAATAATTGTACAAACATATAGAAAAGAGTATACATATATACGTAGTTTATATAACAAGTGGGTCATATATATCAAGCACCAAACGAAGTTCCGAAAGTGAACTCGTATTGACTAAAATACTTTATACTGGAATAAGGTATATTGTTTTTCAAATTCGCAAAATGATATATTTTGTCTGTGTAAGAGCCCGATCTCCGCCGCATCGTAAATCGTTTTAATCAATTTTGTATAAGGCTATCTTCATGATTGCGGCTCCATCTTGGATCATAAATTACACTTAAAAAAATTGTTACTAACCAAATTTGCTAACGGGGTTTTAAATTAAAGAAATTATGAAATATATTCATTTAGTTATTAATTACAATTTATATATATATATATATATATATATATATATATATATATATATATATATATATATATATATATATATATATATATATATATATAAATATATATATATATATATATATATATATATATATATATATATATATATATATATATATATATATATATATATATATATATATATATATATATATATATATATATATATATATATATATATAATATATATATATATATATATATATATATATATATATATATATATATATATATATATATATATATATATATATATATATATATATATATATATATATATATATATATATATATATATATAATATATATATATATATATATATATATATATATATATATATATATATATATATATATATATATATATATATATATATATATATATATATATATATATATATATATATATATATATATATATATATATATATATATATATATATATATATATATATATATATATATATATATGTACGTACATAATAATATTAATTCAATACAATCAGCTGTAGTTCGTTTCGAAAAGGAACAGCTGAAAGCACTCACAAAATTAAACTCTATTAGAAGGAATACTCAATATATATATATATATATATATATATATATATATATATATATATATATATATATATATATATATATATATATATATATATATATATATATATATATATATATATATATATATATATATATATATATATATATATATATATATATATATATATATATATATATATATATATAAATATATATATATATATATATATATATATATATATATATATATATATATATATATATATATATATATATATATATATATATATATATATATATATATATATATATATATATATATATATATATATATATATATATATATATATATATATATATATATATATGTACGTACATAATAATATTAATTCAATACAATCAGCTGTAGTTCGTTTCGAAAAGGAACAGCTGAAAGCACTCACAAAATTAAACTCTATTAGAAGGAATACTCAGCTAAATCAATTGGACCATGTGGACCAATAAGTGCTAAGCGGGGACCGATTTCTTAAACTATTGTTGCGACCACTCTACCCGTCATGCGGATGGAATTACAATTGGCTACAACGTAGAAAGAATTCTCACTATAATTTAATTAGAAGTAACTTTTTAAATTTATATGGTTTTAAAGATTTTTTATGTTTTCTTTATCTCGTATCAGAGTAGGCAGAGGGAGCTGCAGGAACCTAGTGCTAAGACACTCCGTTGCTTAGTCCCTGCTTTTTCCGTCATCGCTTTCGCATTGCGTGTTAGGTGGAGGACGGCTCAACGCCGCGCTTTGCTTAGTTTTTCAGAGCGAAGAAGATTGAAATAGAAAAAATCTTCCCCTCATGGGAATCGAACCAACGAATCTTTGCGTTTACAGGTAGACGTTACACCTCTGCGCCACGACTGTCTTCCTCTGCGGATCATTTTTTAATTTTTTTAAAGTAATTTCTATCTTTAGTCTTAATAAGTTGATATATATGAAAGGTCATAATAATTATTAGGTGAGGCGACTTTCGTTTTTACTTTTTTTACTAATATTGCACTACGTATAATCTAAATTTGTATAAAACAAGCTATACAAATCTCATCGTATTAATGCAACGTGTACTTAAATTTTCTACCAAGCCTGTGACTATATTATATAGATAAGTAGTTCGAAATTGTGGACACTGTATATTGGCAGGTGGAATTAAAATTGTCAAGATGCAAAATGTCTGCCAGAGCGAGGAAAAAAAGATAATTGTAGAGGATCCGACTCACAATCATTTGTTAACAGTCATACACATTGCTACAGTGCCACAAAGACCACGTACATATTTTCATACTTGATTTCGTTTAATAAAGACAATATTTTACATACAATGTTTAAATTCATTTAAATTTAAAATTCAAAATATTATCATTTTATTTCCGTATACGAATCCATTGTGTATGAACAAAAATCTCGTTGCGTTATGAGAATAAATTAAGGAAGTTTATAATTAAGCGAAGATGTTGTTTAAGATTATTGTTTTAATATTGTTGCCACATTTAAATATTCAATTATTGTAAATTGACACACATATACCTTGTAAGCTGTATTTGGTTTTTGTTTTTTTTTATTTTTCTTCGAAAAATAAACTAATAAAGATCTCTGTGTTTTAATTACACATATAGTTGCTCGAAAAAAGAAGCCTAGTGTCACGCCACTACGTTACCCATTATTCACCAAAGTATTTCAGATACATATATTTTGTTTGTATGAATTAAACGATTTACGGGAATAATATGGGAATAATTTATATGTAAGAGGCAGTTGTAATCCTCAGCTTTATGCGTAGCAAGGCAAATGTAAGTAACATTGGTACTTACATTCACACAAATCTACATGAACAGATATAGGAGTACATAGTATTAATACTTAAGGAGCTAAATTGATATTAATTATTCGGATCGGTATATACCAGTCAAAATCTAGCGAATTATTGAGAAGTAGCAAACTTAGTTATATATTTATTACAACTCTGTTACACAGAAGGCAAATATAGAAGCCTTATAGAATCACTTTTTTGTCCACCTGTCCGTCTGTCCGTTTGTCAAAACGATTTTACTTGAGATTGCTTGGAGACAAGCTAAAATGAATATTACATATCCACGTCTATTGATGAATAGAAAAAATCTAGCATGTTTGAAACTTAATTTTGATACAAGCGTTTATATTTCGTTGACATATCTTGTGTAAATATCGTCGCAAAAAGAAACTATAGGATACTGCTCGTTGACCTTGAGTTATGAAGCTTGGTAAGGAAATAGGAAAAAGAAATATCTAGAGCAGAAAACAACAGTTAATATCTATAAGCTGTAGTTTATTTCAAACAAAATAAGTGCAAATTCAAATTTAATCTTTTTTAAACATTGATTCAAAACACACAATAAACCCGATCTTAGACAGATCGGGTTTACTTACGGGTACGTCTAATAGCTAATGCAGTAAAAGCACTCAATGCTCTTCTTACAAATATTACCTAAATTGAACTCACCAACTAGAAGCATACTTTAAAACGCCGTCATATTTTGAGGAACATACGTGATTCGACTTATTTATGCCTTTTTAAGCTTCGATACGCTTGGATATTTTTCTACTTATACTTAAAGATATTTTAAAATTGTGTTTATTAAACGTATTTTATATAATGTTTTCTGTGAAAAGGAAAAATTTTTTAAGCAATTTATTTATTTCTTCAACTGTAATATTATCTTACGGTTTGATTTTCCTTTGTGTATAAAATAGACGTAATAACGCTCTTGCAACTTTATTGCTTGATTAAAGTTTAGATACTTCAGGGACTTGCTGGTAGTGGTGCCTTTGAAATTTAGAAAGCAATAAAAGTACTTTATAGAGGTTAAAAAGGATTTCCGCTTTTTGTTTTTTGTCTCACGTTGTATCACATATATATTGAAAGAAGCAAGTGTTAAGACACTCCACTCCTGCTAACTGCTTTTAACATTTTCCTCTTGTAGAAATAAGCCCCCAACAGCCATGTTTAGTCAGACGCTATGTCATGAACTAATTAATTTATAATAAAACACCAAGTAATATGATTTTGAAGATAAAATATTGCTCGATCAGGTAAAGAATTGTTTTTTGTAAATATATAAAGGGAAAATATAAATACAATAAGTTGTAAGTGTTTATGTTACATATGTACTACATTGGTAAGCTAGATCTACCACTGTTACGTTTGAAACGTAAAGCTTTGCTTCTAGGGTACATGAATATATCCCATTTGGATAACCAAGTACCCTCACGGTTTTTATACTATTTATCATACATGTCGATCGTTTAGTATATATTATATGTATATTTCCTTTGCTATTAAAACTAATGCATAGTTCACACATAATTTGTAATGTTTAAGTCCCCTCTTGTTTTGGCTACTACCTAAAAGTACTACTCTATAAATAAGTGGTTAACTGTTCCTACCAATACCTTGCAAATGTAACAAGCTATGAGTAGGAGAATTAAAACGTTTAAATTTATACAATAACAGAAAATCTCAGAAATTACATCCAATACAATATTTATAACCAACCATTTATTATTAATATATGAAATCAAATAGTTATTATAGTTGTTGAACGTGGGCCGCCCGCATTCTGTTACGACATGCTTTTTGCTACGAAACCGATATTTATGACTTCCAAGTTATATATCGACTCGTAATTTTCACTCGGACATCCTCAATATCGAATGCCAGGTTCGAGAGCAAATATCTCCGAATGAATATAAAAATATAGTATGTTTCTTGGTATTTTAGTATATGTTTATTTTATTTTAATGCATAATTTATGAATTGGCTTATTGGTTGTTATTGTTGTATTTTCAGTAGTATATTGAAAGTCATGTTCTTCCTTTCATATATGTGTATATTTAAAGAACTAAAAATAAATAAACTAAGGCAGTAAAGCAAACTTTAAAACTAAATGGAACACATTCAAGAATTTGTCAAGTGACGTTTTCAGATTTGATTGCATAATTAATATCAAAACACCTTTGATATGTGTAAGGTAATCGCTGTGATACATCTTAATGTAAGCAGAGCAGCCAGAGCAGCGTTAGACTTATTTAATATATTTCAAACGCCTAATTTCATTAATTGCTTGCAATTGCCTTTTCAACTTTTATATGAGTTGTGTATTCGAAATTAATTTTAATAAACTATAGTTATATTCCAGAAAATATAATATATATAAAAATAATGAAAAATTACTATAACATAATTTGGCTAAAAATGTAAATAAGATACAAAGAACGGTACAAATTACATTAATTCTAACCATTATAAACACATATAGTTTATATTGCATTATTAATAAGGACAAGTGGATCCCACATTTGGTAACAAATTAGTTTGATACTTTAGACGTCCGTTGCCCGTATCTGTTAGACAACTGTCCAAGAGACCCTTTGAATATATTTACTACTTAACTCATACAAATTGAGGCAATTTAAAGTAGACAGATGAATAATAAAACAAAACGAGCTTCAAGACTACAATGACAGTTAACGGTTGACGTGGATCAAGTGGTGGTAGACGGCGAGGAAACTTTAAGGGTTCTGAAAAACGTATTTAGTTGTTAATAAATAATAAAATATTCAGTTAGAGTAAGTTAGTTGGACATTTATTGGGTTTCTACGAACATGACGATTAGCATTACATAAATACTATTCCCATCTCATCAAGTGTAACAAACAAAAAATATACAAAAACATATAAACCAATTTAATTTACTAACATTATAAGCTAATTTACTAGAATTTCAACGTATCAAATTACATCTAATAACTACAAGCCATAGAAACGACATTTTGTTTCGTAACAAATAACCGTCAAATACTTTGGCCTATATAATAATTGAATAGATGAAGATCGGTTTAACAAGATATATTACTTGGGTGCGTTCGTTATAGCCAATATAAGGCAATTGTCGCATCCTGCAATAAACATCCACAGTTGATGCCTGTTGTGTCCCCTATGGGACTTACTAGTACATATTACATTTAATCAATAACTTTGTGTACCCGTCGATCGTGCATTAGTAATGAATATGACATATTGTATATGTATATGGGTGTAAGTATATGTATATATGTTATTGAACGATCATATATTGACCAGAGACGATGATAAAATCATATGTTATGGACAAAGTGACGTGAAGTGCTAATTAATTTTTGTCTGTCTGTGCAAAAACGCTTAGTCAACTATGTTGTATGTTACATATATGTAACTAAACTTTTAGATCTTACTGCAAGAAAGAAAATTATTGTGGTGGCTTTTTCTTAACTTCAAATTAAAAAATTTAAATGTCATATCCTCCTTTCAATATTATTCATAATTAACACCGTTGTCATCACTTAATTGGTCTTTGCTTTATTTAAACATAAATTATATTATATTATATTTATAAATAATTAATTATTAATTATTTATATATAATTATATTATATTATATTATATTTATATTTGAACATAAATGTGCAAGTATATTTAAGATAAAACGCGTCACATCTATTAAGTTTCAATATTGATCCCATATGCTACCAGTCATTAACCCTAATCAGAGCGTCATATAACAATATCCATAAATTATTTATGTATGTATGTAAGTACCATTCAATTGTTTAGAAACGTTACGTGATCGTAACTGGTAATATAATTATAGATGTACACTATGGGCTACCTAAATTTAGTTAGTAAAAGCCATAGACAGGTTATATCTGACAAGGCGGCCGTTAGCAAAACTACTTACGAGTATAGGGAAAATATTTCAAGACTATATAAAAAAAACTAGATAACAATTATCAATAGTTTAGGTACAGAATCATTTTTTTCGTGCTGTGTAAAGCGTGTGGTAGTCATGAGTACATACGAATGACGTATAGATCTCGTAATACAAAAATACTATTAAACGTTCAGGACCGTCGTGGCGCAGAGGTGTAGCGTCTGTTTGAAAACGCGACGGCTTGTGTGTTCGGTTCATCGGGGAAGATGGATTTTTCTATTTCCATTTTCTTCACTCTGGAAACTAGGCAAAGTGCGGCCTTGAGTTCCGCTATTCAACACGCAATGCCTCGAAAACGGCGGAAAGCGGGGACGGATAAAGCAGGGACTAAGCAACGGAGTGTCTTAACACTAGGTTCTGATGGTTCCTGCAGTTCTTTCTGCCTACGCTTCCAAGTGCGAGCTAAAAAAAACTTGTCACTCTGTCATCTTTCATTCAATAAAAATAACCGAATGAGGAAGAAATATATCTCTTTCCCACTCTGACAGGATAGTGTACGTTGCGTCATACAGGACAAATGACGTTTTATTGTGGAACAATAATTTAATTATTTATTTTGTTTGAAAACATATTTTATATTTTTGAAAATTTCACTTGTTTTATAATTTTACCAAATTTATAAGGTCTAGTTAATACTATGCTTGAAATTAAAGTAGCCGTTACAGCCACATCCTTTATTAATCACACATATGTATACAAATACTAAATTAAAAATAATACTCACTAATAGATGTCAAAGAACTAAAAATAGATGAGTATGTGTACGGCTCGATCTTAAAAGGAATAGAATTCCACAGATTGGCAGCTTTGACAGTAAAGAAATCAGAGTAAAAAGGGGATCATTAAAGGGGAATTTCCAGTAATAAGTTGCTATTAGACCGTAAGGAACGGGAGTGAGTGTTTTAAAGAAATTTCAACTGTTTCTTCAAATATGGAGGAGTAGAAATATTAAACAGCACTGAATAGAGAAGATGAAATAAGTGATTTAATGTCAAGACAACAAATATCAGCATAATCAAGAATTGGTAATAGAAGAAAGTTTGCTAGCACAATTTTGGTAGCTTATTATTATTTATTGCAGGAAATTATATAGCCTCGACGATGCGGTATACAGTAGCCTCTCCTACTTGTGGTTCCCAAGACAAATTCTGATCTACAATTATTCCTAAATTTCTCACCACACCATTTGCGTTCTATAAAATTTCGTTTATTATTTTTAATTGTCAATTACAATATTGCCAGAGAGACGAGAGACGCAGAGCGCCAAAGGCTAAGGTCCTTACAGACTTTCGCTTTGTCCACTCTGATTTATCTCTCTTTCTTATCCCCTGGGGAATCTTCATGCATATAGTGTGTCATACACCGATCTTAGTAATTTTTTTTACTACGCGGACGAAGATGGAGATAAAGGCTAGCTAACATTGACATAAATCCTCGTGGCTAAATTAAAAGTATTTGCTTGAATACCCTGTAAAAATACATACATACATACATAGCTTCACGCTCTAGCCCTAGCGGGGTAGCCAGAGAGAGGGTCTCTAAGGTAAGAATGAACTGTACAATCACTGGGTATTGTCATTTTAAGTGAATATACTTAATTCTACGAAACAATTACAATACTAGAAATGTATAATTTCTTTACCAAGGCCTAATAATTTTCAATATTCTTTTTTATTTATTTATGCTACATCGTAATAATTTTTCTTTACTTTTATTTTAGTATTTTCTTATAGTATTCACAAATCTACCTAGTTCCCATACCAAATATTTCACTTTTAAATCATTCATATTATGAAAAATAAGCAAGTAAGTGTAGGTAAATTATTAAAAACAAGGTAATCTTTTAATAAAAATTAAATATACAAAAAAATTAAGATTAAATACTTGCGCATCGACAACTGAGTAACCAAAATACAAAGCAAACTTTTTAATTGGCCAAAGTTAAAACTCGGAAATTGATTTTATTTACAGATTCGTTTCAAATTAATTTAAGCGTTCATTATACTTAAATAGGATATCAATCTATGTAATATTATTTAATTTTACTTACAAAAGTGACTTGGACAATTTCACAAAAAATAACTTTATCGAGTCCGAGTTATTTTGGACTTATAATTTAAAGACCTCGGAAATCGAGACAAATTTTAAAATGAATATATGTTTCTCAATATTTTATTGTTACTATATTTATTCATTTATCGCTGCACAATTAAACAATATACGCTCATATGCAGATATTTTTTCCTATTATGTATAAAATTTATTCTTTTCAAATACTAAAATTTTTATTTGCTTCGGTAACTTTAAAATTATTAATTGACTTTGAATCGATGACGCTTGAAACATGTGCTCTAGAAAAATATAATTAGATATAAATTTCGATATGATTTTTGAAATATTTAAAGCAATTTTCATAAGCAATGGATATTATGTTGCTATGAAAAAGGAATTAATATTATGATTAGTTTTTTTATAGCTTTACGCTTTTACGTAAGTAGAGGCAACCGCGAGAACCATGGGAATCTAGTGTTAAGTGACTCCGTTCTATACTTTAAATATTTTTCGAGGCATTGCGTGTTGAGTGGCGGAACGCGTTGACAATATTAAGGACTAAATAAGGCATTAATTTTCAACGTCGTTCTTTTAACATTTACCAAATTAAGACTAAAGTATGAATACAATACATCCTCACAATGAAATTTTAATTAAAACAGTGGCATTTCTCTATAAAATTCGCAAGCATTGCCCTAAAAGTTCATATAAATGATTTTTGACGACTTCATTTGTTTGCGAAACAACTCAGCCTGCAATGAATACATTGAAGCAGTTTGTCGCTGGTCCATGATTGATAGCAGCTGTAATTAATTTCTCCTCTGATAAGTTGACAGTTGGGACGCGGGCGGCTCTTGATTACGTTTCACACGTAATATAGTACGGCTAGTATATTATTAAAGGATAAGATTTTAAATTAATTCATATGTTTCTTAGAAAAATTGCTTATAATTTTATATACATACAATTTAGCTTATGGTATGAGAACATCCTTATCTTAAGAGATGTTATGACATTTGTCACGACGGTTGTTATGACATTTTTCATTGTTCTGTATATGTTATTTTAACTTAATAGCTCTAGTATGGTTTAAAAAAGTGGAAAGTTTATTCAATTGTGCAAAATGTTATAACTTATTATATGCGAAGTCTAAATTATGCTTTTTTTTCGAAAATAAAATAAATAGATAATGAAATAGAATTCACACTAAAAGTATCACGACTTTCAAATTTCAATGACTTGAATATTTGTTGTTAATATTTTATGAGATTTGTAAAAATAATTTAAAAAAATTATTTCTGCTATAGATCTTAGAATATGTAAATTGACAAGTAACTTTACTTTCTTTAAATTTTTATATTGCGTCAGTATAAAACTTTTGTGGCAATAAATGTTTTTATAGTCAGAATAAAGTGTAACATCAACGGATAGCTGTTTCTTAAGTGACGACAAAACAACGTGATAACAGCGAATTCGGGTACTTACAGACATTTACTGCAAGTGTCTGCCGATGTCCAGTCATTACGACTTTTACGCTTTGGTAGCTTATAGAGTATTATGCTAGTAATAAAATAACAATCAAAATGCTTTAAAATATTTTTACATAAAAAGATAGAGCTTTTTGTCATCACTTTAAATTTATGACTATAATAACAAAGTAAGTGTTATAGAGTGGTTATAGAGGCAAGAAACACCTATATACATACTCTACTCGAGTAGAGTATTTATAGGGAAAGAGTGTAGTAGAGGGAGAGTGGAGGATCTCAACACTACCTCTTCATTATTATCGTTATTGTCGTATTATTTATCAATTTACCTTCATTTATTATTTATACGCACATCATTGTTAATAGTAGTTAAAATTTATTCAAAGTAAAAAATTATATTTACCTCATTCCAAGAAAGTGATTTCCCTTTCAAAATTAAATCCCATCTGACGAAGCACCTGATTAATAATACTTATCATTCACGACAACCATCTGCCAGTAAAATTTTGGATACCAATTAAACAGCTTAAAAGCCTCTGTTTACAAGCGTGACGGAATCAATGATCGTTATAATTAAATTCCTTGACGTTTGTTTCTTCTATTCGCTTTGCCTTAAATCTGCTTAATTAAATATCGATAAGATAAACCAACCTTGGTGTAACTGATTGTATACCTAATTCACTTTATGGCTATTGTTGATAAGCTTAGGCCGCTTATAATAAGTAAAATACACAGTAAATATGTTTTGATTAATTAATTTCGTGACTCTACCAATAGACTTGTCTATCTTCATTGAAACATTCATAATAAGCACCTTCGAAGTCGAGACGTTAATTGAATGGATACTCTAAAAGGCATGAATTATTCACACGCCAAAAGCAGTCGATATTTAACCTTTAATCCATGTAATAGGGTAGAAATTACTTTGACTATTTAGCCAAATACAGCACTTCTGATGAAAAATAGGTCGTGTGCTGAGGGACTGTGTAACTATATTGGCACCGAATTATGAAAATTAATGTATGCTTAGGGCGATAGATTTGAATATTCCAATTTAAAATACGGTCGTACAAAAATATTTTTATTACCATTAATTTATCCACTGTTAATATATGTATTTTAAAGATGTTTAATAAGTTTACGATTGGATTACTTTAGTAATAATTGCAATTTATAATTTAAATAGTTATCAAAATCACAACCGGTTGATCTCAGTAACAAGTTTAGCTGCAAAAAATTTTTGTGCGCTGGAATTTCTCAATGGAGCACAATTAAAATTCTCCACGACTCCTGAGTGCCTTCATGCATGGAGTGTATCTACCCGCCTGCGAAACGCGCAATTTCACTAGCGGCATAAATTTTATTTCACACTGTTATATTTTGCTTTTAAATATATTATTATTATAAATTACTTTTTTATTATAAGCTATTCAAATACATGTAAAATGTGCATTATAAACGCGTCCTTTAAATGAATTTTCTTCTCATTAGTAATATTTTGTATGGTGTAAAGTTGATTTGGTAACTTATTTCTATTTTATTGAGTAATTTTAATTTGCACTTATTTAATTATAGTCTATTATTTTGAAACATCTTTAGCGTTATTGTCTTATAATTAATTTTGTTAGAAGTACAGTCGGAAATTTGAATACGTTAGTTAACAATATTTGCTTAGTTAATTTATATTGGTAATATAAATCAAAACATCAGTAATCCGTAATCTTGCTCAGAAAAGAGTCTAAAACAGTCGCATTTTCATGACACGGGCGCTATAAGCAGTACAAGAAACCTTCATAACTTACTAAGGTGTAATTTTCACGCCGTGTCAATTCAATATAACAGAATTATAAATAAGCTTATGTTTTGATGTACTATAATGTACATTTGCACAGGTGCCATATTTTTTCTTGAAAAATGCTTGAAGGTTTGATACTGACGTAAGAAAATTTAAAAAGTGTAATATGTGTTTTTTTTTCTATTTTACTCTAATTTTACGTAAAATCGTATTTATGTGCATTTAAACTGGCGACAATTTTGTTCTATTTTTTTACCTGTAAAGTGTTTTTTATGTTACTTGCGTTAATTACTGTTCCCATTTTCTATTATTTTTCTATTTAAACTAAATATTAAGTAACATTATAACAATGTCAGACAAACTGCACGCATAATTAATTGCAAATATACGTTCGTTATCGAGAACAATGGAATGACGCAAGCATTTAAGAAGCGGAACAATCGACGAATAAAATGTTTATAAATCGCAGACCGATATGCAGGTTGTAGCGCTCATATTGCGATTTTAACTTTTGTTTGGTATTCATGATTTTCCTTTTCTTCATCAACACGTATTGTTTCAAAAAGTATGCATAAACTATGAAATGAGCTAAAGAGAGGCTGTCAGAGTGTTTTGTAACGAATTTAGTAAGTTATTACGCTTGAGATTTTGTTCAATAATATTATTAATTTAATTTTTTTAACACTTTTACGATTACGATACCATGTAAATTCGTATATAATATAACAGATAGGAAAAAAAACAGCTTCTTGCTTATAGTTTTCCTCATAACAAGCTAAGAGTAATTCTATTCTATAGTTAAAGAAAACATATAAAGATTATGAACGCAGCGGGACTCGACCCGCGCCCTCTTGCGAACCTTGCAAGCGCTCTCAACACTGAACACGCATAGCTCAGTGGTTTAAGTACTTTTCCTGTCCTCAGTGTGGATTAACACATTAATAATCACAAAAATATTCTATAGTTTCTGTCAAATTTGCAAGATATTTCGTATTTAATGATGGAACCTAACGCGATGTTTCTACGAGATGTACAAAATGTATTTGAATAACATTAATTCATAAACATCTTATACTTTGACTTTGTGCTCCTTGACCTATTCCTGAACTGTTAAATTATAATTATTCGCTTCAAGCTACTAAACATATTTGCAAGTTGCAGTTGACTAATTAATAAAGTCTACATAGTTAGCAGTACGTAAGACATAACGGCAATATATAGGTACATAATTCAATTCCATATTGCTCGAACGTCGGTAATATTCCCTAGTGACGTAAGACAATGGTTTGAATAACTGTAACCAGATGTCAGGCAGGCAATTTCCTCTTATATGTTGAGGCTCGTTTTATGGTTTGTTATGACTGCACACCATCCGTGACACGACACCGTTACTTGAGTCTTGCTAAATGACAAAGAACGTAAAGAATGCGGATGTGAAATATGAAATTTTATGGATCACCTAAGGAGGCAGTGCTTATTTATATATGCTTACTTTTGTTTACTCATCACTTTAGCTTGTATTTCAATGGTATCCGCAATGACAGTATATACGATGACGAAGCCGGATAGTAAAGAGCTCGTTTCCATTTATGTGCAAGTTTATCGATATTCGTTTGATGTGGCCTCATGATGTACGTAATTGGCATTCCTATTGAGCGTAATTCAGATGGTAATCTTTCAAAAGCCGTCTCATTAAATAAATTTAACACATTTGTAAGGCTCGCATTGGGTCCGTGCATGCAAAATGCATCTATTTGCATAATAAGTCAATAAGCGTTTTAGCTCATTCACCTGTTTGCATTCACATGCACAATATAAACGAAATGTGAAACTATTTAACAACTAGCGTACTCTTAATTATTATCTTTTGTTTGGTAGAACAATTCACCAGAGCATAACGAGGCCAATTTTGTTTTGGAAATAGCACAATGTAAAATATTTTAAGTATAATAACCCTTTTAAAGACTAATATTTTAATCTTACTGATATTACATAGTGTCTTAATGATATAAACAAGTGTTTATATATTTTTCCTTTTAAATTATTTTAAAGCTAGTAAAATTATGGTATAAAAAAGTTAAGAATGCAATTTTTTAAAAATAGAAAGATTTGCGACGACCTGGTGAATAAGTGTACCATGGGAGTTGTCTGAGAATGAAGTGCTTATTTATTTTAGGCACTTTGAAAGATTGAGTAACGAAAGAATGGTAAAAATAATACGTATTGCTTGACAAAAAAAGATTTTTTTATTGTATACATATGATTGGTGAAACGTATAAGGAGAGACCCTCGTTGACCCTAAAATTCAGTGTTGAAGACACTGTAGGAATGAAGGGTATGTATAACAAAATAATAAATAACGGGTACTATTTTATTATACATGTTACTATAATTTTATTTGCACTATTTTATCTGGGTCGAAAGGTGCTCGCGCGTGGTATACGTGATAAAACTATTACACTATATTATATATTTTCGGTATTAAAAAATAACCTATATGTTACTCCCCAACCTCATTATTTTTAAATGGTAATTCTATAAGAAATAGTTCAGCAATTTTGGAATTACGCCTGGAGTAGCTAAAGACAGACAGACAGAAAGACAGACAGACAGAAAAAATATAGTAAATACAGTTTCCACATTTTTACATTGAAGATACTTCATTTTGTATATATAAAACAGTAAAAATATTCTTAGTTTTAGTATACGAAATTTAAAATTTTAAAAGTCTCTCCTTACCAATTGTTAACATTTATAAAGTAGGTATTTCGACTACTTAAGTAACAAAGCGAATCCTTGTCATCATGTCAAGTGAATCCAAAGTTTACCTTAATGTATTCTAGTTTAGTATTACAAATTCAATACGGTTTCGTGAGTCAGCAACTTGTGAGCTAAATAGCAAATCTGAACAACGTTATACTAACGTTTAGCCTAAGAGCAAATACAAGCCAACTGTAATAGACATATTAGATTTGCAAAGCTTTTATATTAAATATATTTTATTACAGAAAATTAATGTTGAATTTTATTTTACATGAACATATGTTTAGAGATGAAATAGTGTGTATTATTTTAGTAGCAGTACCTTCTTAAGCAATTTTTATTTATTCACCGAATGAATTAGTGTGTTGGTATTTTAGGAAATTTGAAAAGCTTTTTATAAATCTTATAAAGTATATTTTCTAATACGGTGTTCTAAAGTGAAGGAAGTATACTTTATTTCCGCAACTTTCCTTTTAAACTTTAACGTAAAACCTTCGAATAAACAAACGGATCTTAATATATCAGGGAAGTGAAATAAAGAAATTTACATAAAGACGGTCTTTTCTCAAACAATTTCGTTATCGGCGGTTCCGAAGCTCGACGGCGATAACATCGCGTTAACTTGCCTCGGCAAATCGTTTCCTACACG
The DNA here is from genome assembly GCA_037178615.1 of Dione vanillae. Classification (NCBI taxonomy): domain Eukaryota; kingdom Metazoa; phylum Arthropoda; class Insecta; order Lepidoptera; family Nymphalidae; genus Dione; species Dione vanillae. Next base: position 624,311 of record JAZFAU010000159.1, read on the forward strand.
TAGAAAGCTGTATTTACAAATACCCAACACGCTTACCCTTCGTATAAAAGACTTGTTTACATTTTACACTACTGATAGGTCAATCTTATGATAAGGACACGCTTCGCTCCAACAAAACATAACATTGAGATTTTATCAGCTTAGCGAATTACTTACTGTATTAAAATAATATTATTTTATAAAAGTTGCAGCGACGTCATCAAGGCGTAATCGTGGTATAAATGGCACATTTCTAATGATAGTTGTAAGTACAACGTTTGCTTGGAAGAATATTTATATGAATTTATTAAACAAATGTTTTTTTTTTTATTCGAATCAATCTTTTACCATTCCTTTTTAATATTAGGGGAATATTAGAACGCATTGATTTATCACAACAAACACAGCAACGTATAATTTTCTATGGAGTAAAAATCAGTCCTAAAATCATCGGCATAAATTTATATTTTCCAAAATATATGTCGTCATAGTTTTGCCAATTTGATTTCAATCATAGACGCAAGTAGTCACTAGCTTTGAAATTTGATCCCGGTTCTAATCAAACCTTGCCAAACTCGAAGCTGAGGTAATATTTCAGAGGTTGACTTAAAGTTGTGAACTTCGGTCTTGATGCCAATGTTTGCCAGTGATCTTGCCAAAGCCAACGAGTAACTTTAGTAATTAACTGCACTTATGTGTTTCATGCAATCCATATACGTAAATTTACTTTAATTTTTGTAGTCTCTACTTTAAAAAATCGTATAATTACGATAAATAAATTATGAATATTTCTTATTTAGTTAACTTACGATTTAATAAAGCCATCGTTGTGTAAATAATACTAATATTAATTTCATTTTGGTCTAAAAATATTATTTATTTTACAAAGAACATTTATTTTATTTATTTAAATCAATGAGTTTCATATATAATGACGCAACTACTTTAGTATTCAATAATAAATAACATAGATTATTTTAACTGTGTAGTAACTGCACATGAATAAAAATGGTTGCCTGTAAAGTGGGTTTTACGGGCGAAAATTTTACGTGACAACGTCTTTTTCTCGGTAGAATATTTATTGATATGATTTATAATTATAATATAAATTGCACAAATTTTAAGTATAGAAAATATATTTTGTTTACTAAAACATTGTACATGTGTCAAGTGATACGCGCGGCGGACCGATCATAGTTCGGTGACAGTTGACACATCATTACGTTACCTTTTTCATATGTGACTCCGAGCCGCAACCTAATTTAAGACGTTGTCACGTCAATAATGTAATAAGTATCTACCAAGTTTATTATTTATAAATCTAATATAACACGTCATTGTAGCAATAAAATATGCAATGGCCGGTTTAATAATAAAATAGGTTTTAATATGAAAATATTTATAGCTTACAGCTCAAAGCAAAAAATAAAATAATTTTATTCAAGATCAGAAATTATTCGTTTAATATTTTATCGTAAAAAACCTTTCGTATACTTAATTTAAAAAATATGTAACAGCTATAAAATGTACGCTTGTAATTACTATGGGCATAATGAAAGACCTCAGTAAATCATTTCTTAATAGCCTTTATGCATTTTCTCATCCGAGTCGAAATATGATGTCGGCTTCTTTATACGTGCGTTCAGTGGATAGAGGATCATAAACAGTGGCGTTCGAAGGTAAGCGTTAAGGTTGGTGGTTCCCTTTTTATCACTTCTTTTACGAGCGCTCTGGGCGCCCGACGTCTGCACTCAACAATATTTCTTCTTGAACAGAATTAATTATTGACTATTCCAATAACATATATGGAAATAAATAGCTATAATTATTATTATTGTTATACGAATGTCTTTAACAGATATTTTATAATACCTTTTAGTATAATAAACTTAAACTATTATCTATTATTTATTAGGTATTTCTGATCCTTAATGCTCATAGGTAAAGTGTTTTAATTGTTTTGAATAAAAATTATTTAAAATGAAAATGATGACGCAAATTATAGCAATCTATCAATGAACAAACAAATAAATTTTCAGGAAACGTATTTAAAGTTGATCTTGATTTATTTTCTTTTTTTTTATATTAAATGATTGACGTAAAAAATGTTTACATCACAATGGGATGGAGTAATGCAAATTGTTTATTACTTGGTCGAAAGCCGTGGTGTCTGTAGCAAAAACTTCTAATGCTTAAAGATTGTAACTCAATTCTCTTTCTAATTTTATATCTATATAAAAAACACAATTCATGGCTTCAAAATTCAAACATTTTAGCAGCATAGCAGTATTTGAACTACTAACGTTTACTCAATATCTGCCCAACAAAGCACAATGCTTATTAAGAGACATTCGTTGTCCAGCAAACGCAATCCACAATGTATTAGCTGTGTAGCGATCCATGTATACTATAATTAGCATGCTATTAAACCGCATAGCTGTGATTTGATTAATGATCGTCGGTCGGGTGCCAGATTCGCGCCAGCTGATGCGTTGTTTTTTATCCATATGGTGATATGTCAGACTAATCGCGTGTGATGGTATCCAAAGGGAAATAAATTTAAGCGTCTTCTAAGATATTTTGATATGAATATGTTTTAATTGTAGTATTGTCAACTGTCATTGATAATATCAAGCTTAGGCTTGTTTTCATATTTAGCTAATTAACATTTGGCTATATTAAATTACATAAAAATTGTAGATTCTTTAAATCTGAAATTCTTTTTCTTCATATTGTTTTTTGACTATATAAAATTATCGTTAAGTATACATATTATATATAATACAATTGGTGATATCCTTAGTTTAGTAATATTATTACTAAACTAAGGATATCAATCATCAGGAAATAATGTACACAAAAAATAACATTAAACGTTAAATAAAAAAAATTAAAACTTACTAACTTCTTTACCAATTGCAATCCGTATTTCTTAAAGTAAGAGAACCAAACTAAGAACTTAAAGTGGGGACGGAGACAGCAGGGACTAAGCAACGGAGTTTCTTAACACTAGGTCCATATGATTCCTGCAGTTCCCTCTGCCTACCTTGCCATATGCGGGATAAAGCGTGAAGCAAAAAAAACAAAACCAAAACGTATATTAAGAAAAAACAGCTTCGAATTTTTGTATTTACAATTTATTTTATAACAAATTATTAATATATATTCGGCACTATTGACGAATCTATTTTAAGTAGTAGTAGTAATAACGGCACAAGTCACGCACTAGTCTATTTGTAATCCCAATATTGATACAAGAAGCTGTTTGTGTAAGTTGGCTTTGGTCTACCTTGTTTATATTGATGTGACCATGTGCAAATATTGCACCGACATCTGGAACTTTGGGGCGTGGTATATACTATGCGGTGGTCGAAGGAAACTTTTTCCACTGAATTTTTGTTGTTGAATTTGTGTGTGTTCGTGTTTAGTGGAGGAACTCAATACCGCGTTTTATCTTTTTAGCAAAACTAGAAAATAATATATTACCCTCAGCGCGAATCGAACCCACGAATAGTATCGCTGCGAAAGTTTCATATTAGCAATAACTACTTTGACTAGACTCTTCTAAATTTTCTTTTACCTTTATGCTTTATCCAGCAGAGGGAACCTAACAACAAGAAGAAATTAGAATAAATAAATTGTCCTAGTTGGGATCGAACTCTCTGGTTTAGAGAAATACCCGATATAGACCAATATAGTCTCACAGATAATAATGCGACATTGTAGCATTTTTAGAGCATCTAAATACTAAATTCTTTCCGTCTACATTGACACATGCGAATTACAATGTGAAGTTATAATATATATTTTAATATTAGTTTAGTACGAGGACCCTCGTGGCGCAAAGGCGCAACGTCTACCTACCTACGCGACGGTTTATGGGTTCGATTCTCACTCGGAGAAGATGGATTTTTCTATTTCCATTTCTTTCACTCTGGCAACTAGCGCAAAGCGCGGCGTTGAGGTTCGCCACACAACACGCAATGCCTCCAAAAAGGCGGAAAACGGGGACGGAGACAGCAGGGACTACGCAACGAAGTTTCTTAATACTAGGTCCATATGATTCCTGCAGTTCCCTCTGCCTACCCTGCCATAAGAGGGATAAAGCTTGAAGCTAAATAAAAAGAGAAACCAAAACATATATTAAGAAAAAACAGCTTCGATTTTTTATATTTACAATTTATTTTATAACAAATTATTAATATCTAATCGGCACTATTGACGAATCTATTTTTAAGTAGTAGTAGTAATAACAGCACAAGTCTCGCACTAGTCTATTTGTAATCTTAACACTAGAATTATTATAAATCTTTGCGTATTTAACAATTTTAACCCATGGATATGTATAATTTATAATATTTAAAATTATAATTGCGAATGGACGGACGATGAGACGTATCCATATCTAGAAATCTTACGTTTATACATCATTTTTTTTGTAACGCTCCTAAACAATGTTTTAAATATAAAATTTCAAACAAAATTGTTTAACCACTAACATCTAGTTTTCCTCTTGAATTTCAATGATAATGATTTTCCCAAATGAAGTCAAATCCTAGTGCATATGTAGGCCAATATAAATTAAATATGCTAATATCTTTTTTGTTTTTTTACAGGTAATCGTTGGTAAATATGGATGCAGATAAGGAATTCTAATACGCAGTGATTTTTTTTTGCGTTTTGCGGGTTTCACAGGGAAAATATGGTTTAGTATATTTGAATTTAAAAAGAACTTGTCATACTGTCTAATTAAAACAACTAAATAAGGGTAAATCTACAATCTGAATACATATATAAAAAGCCATATCTACTATTCGAATGTTATAATACTTTTAGTAATTTCATTTTGAATATATACTCGTAATAAATTACATTGTCTAAGGCTTATTTGGATGCGTGACTGACTTTATACAACGCGAGGCTTTTCAGAACTTTTGCAAAAATTAAGAAATATCACAAAATTTGGAAAGTCGACGACCTTTATTATGTAATAATTGTCTTAAAATTTCATTTTCCGTTTCGAAGGTCTAGCAGAAATTATATTAAAATTGAAATAAAGCAACAAATAATGAGAAGCGAAAAGTGATAGTTTCAAAGAAGTTTACAGTTTATTTATGTTGAAACACTGCAGATAAATTTTACAGCTTTTAAAGAGCTATATATTGATGGAATTTAGCTGTAGTTTTTATTTTATTGTTCAATAAAAAACAGCCTATAAAAAGGGAATTGGATACTTTATTATGTATAGGCAAAATATTTATGAACGACTAAGCTTATATAAAGGTGGACTTTCGTTTTTTACAATGCCACTTTAGTGATAGCACATCGATAATTAGATTCAAGACGTTCTTAGAAAGAAAGAATTAAGTTAAAAATCTCAAGCAATTGACAAGTGCTAATATTTCATGCATAATAATTAATTACCTCGCTAACTTTTCCCGTTCTATAATTCACTTAAGTAACAACATTGATGGGCAAACTTGGCAAAGTCGATTCAGAGGCATCGAAGGTTCGTTATTTTTATTTTACCGGCGACACAAATTGAGGTCTTTTTTATAAGAATATTCCTGTTACTTGGTTTAACAAACTTTCAAAGTGCCTTTATTGAATTTTCTCAAGTTTTGATAGGTTCTCTGTCGATTTCTCCTTTGTTGCTTTTTGTTGAAAATTTAGTTACCCTATTAATTTGGTAGCAAACATTGTTTATTTTTTTTAAATAAGCAAACTTCTAAATAACAATACTCGATGAGTACAAAGCGCAGCGTTGAGTTAGAGTCAGGAAAATAGTGTGAACGAATTACTTATAAGATTTTATATGTCTTGTATACTATTAAAAAAGTAGAAAAAATTGACTTATTTGAATTAAAAGATTCTGTTATTTACACAATTTATAAAATCCTATATTTTATTTGTCGTAAGACTCTCGTTAAGAAAATTGAATGTAATAGAATGTCCTTTACGCGTAAGTAACAGTCCAGTTCGCTTGTTTTCCTCTAGCTTTCTTCTATTATATTGTCGCATCTTATTTCTTACAGGTAATCTTATAAGGAAAACGATTTACCTTCTTTGTTTTGTTTTATACTTTAAATATAAATAATATAAAAGTTAATGGTTTGTTTAAAATATAAAAAATATCATAATATTTTAGTGTATAACATTTATTTTGATTTTTTTGAGGAAAATATTGGACCTGTTCATTTCAGAGACAGTGGGCGTTACTGATAGTAGTGATATTAGCGAGATTTTATGTTACTATATAAAAAAGTTTATAACAGGTGCTATAAAATTATCCACCTTTTAGCTATAATAACAGGACGTTTATTTATTTTCTCAATTAAAGAAAAATAAATTTGTCAATAAGTAAGGTTCAGAAACGGAAATACTCATCTTTCTCCGTCTTTCTCCGTCCAGAGAGACTGATACAATATTGAACGAATGAATGAGACAATAGAAATTATTAAAAAAATATTTCGCAATTAAATACAAAACTTTTCATTTAAATAATACTTTTTACAATATAATTAATTATATTTTATAATACAAAAATTTAAATTTTAAATTATAATCATTGCACACCGACATTTATTAGTTTTAGTAATCGGTACACATAAATAAGGTATCCAGGAATTCTTCAAAACTATGTTCACGCATATAGTAACATTTGTGAATGATAAATTGGTTAAAGCTTCAAAGTTTGTCGCCGTCGTGTAATTAAATGCTCACGGCTTAACAACCGTTTATTTAAACTTTAGTAGCTACTCTTAACTTGGTTGTCATATATACTTGGGTGACAAGATAAACGACACGTGTCTTAGTAATTCTTATAATCGAGTTAGTGAACTATAAAATGCTTAATTAAATTACCTAGATTTGGCTATTTTTGTCATTTTTTACACCTTTTTTTGAATAAGTACTTGTTTCTTTAACACAAGAAAGAAAGGACGCACAAATATGAAATATAATTAGGTATATGAGCTGCTTACAAGTTATATAAAAAAACATCAACATCCTCTTAAACTCTGGGTTATATATTGACGTTTTTATGAGTTTCCCCGTACAATGGCCCATTTGGCCGTTCAACTTCATAAATATAAAAATATCTAAACCTTTAATCTTGGCGTATTTTATTATTCTAATATAATATAAAATGTATTAACTGCTATTTAGCTCATTTTAAAGGGCAAAAAAATTAAAAGCGTAACCTACTACTACCTTCTAATGGATCCTACTACTATCTATATACTACTTTAACTATCCTACCTACTACTTGTCACTAATAAAAAGGTAATGTTACCTGTTACTGTTGTAAACCTGAAAGTTTTCCTTGTACTTACATAGTCACTTTGCAAATGTTTCACAAGCAACTACTTTGCATATTAGTACTTAATAAAAGGGCATAATTAATCACAATAGAAAACTCTAGACATAAAGAATACGTAATAACTATAGTTATATTACATTTAAACCTGTTTATCACACTAACGCATTTTGCATACATTACACTACGTTAATTTATGCTGTGTTTTAAATATTTTTATAAAAAAAAATATTTAAAACACAGCATAAATTTACTACGTTAATTTATGCTGTGTTTTAAATATTTTTTTTTTTTTTTTTTTTTTTTTTTTCTAGCAACAACTAAAAGCATTGTGGAGTAAAACTTGAAGATGGCCATGAAAGACAGGAACGCAGCGGTCACAACTTCAATTATAGCGGACATGCCCTAATATTTATGATATAAGTCGCATCAAAGCTTAGTTTTTGTCATTATTGTGTAACACTATCAAGTGACCTTAATTTATTATAAAATTTAATTTTATTTAACCAAGGATAAAACGTATAGACTTGTGTAATTCGCTTATCATAGCCTTAGTTCTAAGTAATATTAAATATAAAAAAAAAATGTAAAGATTATTATAGATGTTCATTATGATAAATATTAATCCTATGTATTAATATAATCAATATTTGTAATAAGAACATATAGTGTAAGTTAAAAAAGGGTACGGACCAAGTGTCTGTAGAGCTAATTATTTTGAAATAAAAAAAAAAAAAAAAAAAAAATATTTTTTCTAAAATAGACCATAAATCGATATGTTTTTGAGAGCCACACGATACAATCTGTAAAGTGGTCTACAGAAATTTACAAGAATACAAAATTAAAGTATAATTTATTTTATTTCTGTTTATTAGAATTACCATTGGTCATGATGACGACTTAAGTTATTTATGATGAAATTAAAATCTATTTTCCCCTAGTGGGAATCGAAACCATAGACCGTCGTTTACAGGCACACAGCACCTTTGCCACGGCGGTTCTCTTTCGTTTTGACAGTTCTCTCATGATTTCTTTCATTTCGAATAACCTATATATAACAAGTGTGTGTACGAAGCTACTGCTATGTCTTTTTAACATATAGTTATTATATTTGAGCAATAGAAAATATAATTATTACATATATAAAAACCAGTTACATTAATACAGATAGCAATACCCATACATCTTCTTAAACGTATTTGCACGCAAAGCACGTACGTAGCTGTACAGGAAACTACTGCCACTAACCAAATGTCTACCGTTTCGGAAATCGGTGAGTGTAAGGATGACTGTCAATCGGATGTACTGAACATGTACTCTGGGTGAGTACTAAAAGCTTTCTCGCTTGTTATTCGAATTAAGAAAGGATTTATGTAGATTGCAAATTAATTAAATTTTGGATAAAATTTAAGATAGAAAAGTGACGTGTGGATATCTTAAGTTCACTGAATTACAAAATAATTTCTTAATATTTTGCGTATAAATTACGTTTGAGATGTTTTTGTTGGAAAAGTATTTGGGCAGCTGTTTCCATAGAGTTCAACTGCGTTGGAGTCCCATTTTTAATTAAAAGAACAATTTTTAAAAGTCCTGATTGCGCGGGTCCTGCAAAAACTTTACGACGTACTTTACTCTTTTTTGCCGCAGATTAAGGTCAACGTCACATGGATATATTGGAGGCAATGGTAAAAATACTAAATTCAAAATAGTTTTATGTTTTTTAATCTGTATTTTTTTTTCAAATATTTAAAATATGCATATGCAAGACACTAAATTTGTAGAATAATTTTATTTTATGTATCTTATATAAATATTGCACTTTAAAAGCGAAAAAGTTGCCGCTGCCACCGTTAAGGTGCCGTAGGCTTTTATCGCTTGTTAAATGGAAAATACTAACAACAAATATATTTTATAAACCGCTGCAAGGACGTCCTCTTAAAGTTTTAAGTAAACTCACTAGCTTATAATATTTTATAATTCTTTTCATTTAAGTATGTAAAGAAGAAGAAAGAACGAAAAGGAACATTTGTTATTTAGTAATACGACTTTAAATAATTCAGAGGAGCGTATTTTTATACACTTTTAAATTTCAACTTCGTACAAATTACAAATATTTACAAAAAACTTTATCCACATAATATTATACTTTTCTTTTCACTATATTGTTATACTTTTCTAAATATATAAATTTTGCTGTTTATTTTGACATCACATAAGGAATATAGCGGTTAATATTAGGGTTGACAATGATATGTGCAATTTTAAATAATGCCTTTTATGACAATATTTTGAAATGCATTTTCTGCCTATTATAGAGAAAATTCTTGAATTTTGTGTCAGTACAGATATCTTTACATTTTGTTTAACCACGGTCCAGGCAGCATGTCGATGACCAGACCGCACTATAGTACATTGCATTTTAAATATAGTATATTACCTAAAGTCAAGTTTTTATAAAATATTTTCAAAAAGATGTGAATTAGAAATATATATATTCATAACCCTTGATAAAGTTTTCAAAATTTAGATATTACTAGTAATACTAGTATACTATAGTATTTGTGACAAAATAAACAAGGAAAGAAATTTAAAAAGAATATTTTAATTGTAGTTCAAGCATATCTAACTACAAACCAAATTACCTTAGTTTACTTTCGAGTCAAGATTGACAATTTGAATAGCGAACTTTTCCATTTAACTTTCGCATGTCCAACTTAACGAAATTCTTTCAGAAAGCGTGCTTGGTCAGAATTTGATGTTAGAAATAAAATTTACATGATAATTTTCCGATAACAAGGAATTTGGAAGTTTATTTATAAAAGTAGTGATTATACATAGTATAATTAAAATATAGCAGAATTATGCTATATATTATAAAAATATTAAAGAAATCTTTAAAACTCAACAGCAATACGAAGTATGAAAACTTAAATATATATTTAATTTTCCTAAACAAAGCGAAGCACAACAACTTGATTTGAGTTAGTCGTAGATTTGTTAGCAGAAGTCCTGTCTTTCTCAGCCTCGAAAGTTGTGTATGAATGTTCTTGATATTTACGATTATGCTAAACAACATTAAATGTGGCAATTAATTGTGGTACAATGTAGTAACAACATTTGTATATTTTTTATATATTTTATTTTATTATATATTTTATCTTTACATATTGCATTTGACATATATACAAACTAAACTAAATACTTTGTCAATAACAGCTATTGAGTATAACTTTGTCTTTAATTCTGAGGAAATATGGCTTATTTAACAAGAAACTTAAATACACTTACCATATTGCATATAGGTATTTATATGAACATTTTATGCTTTCACAAAAAAATAGCAATGCTTCGTCCCCTGATGAGACATAATAGTTTTTGAATTTCAAAGAATCTATTCGTACTAAAACAGTTGCAATATACAGTTTTTAACAAACAACTTCAGCCACATGTCAAATAGAAATTACTAAGTTCTCTTAAGTGCTTAGTGTCGATGGTAAGTAGAGCACGAGCATAGTAAAAGTTAAAGCACAAAACACAAGTTTTTAATAAGCGTATTCTACTATACCTTTAATTTATGTAGATAGTATGAATGAAATTATATATAAGCCTCTTTCTATGGCAAATGATATAAAGATGTAATTTAAAATATTCAGAAATCTGTCATCTAGCCGATCTTGGAGATGAGGCCGTAGTACCGCAGCAGCACAGCGTTTGCCTGTAATGCGACGATTGTGGATTCAATTCTGTGTTGTTACACTATTACGAGGTGTGTTCAAAAAGTATCGCGAATTTTGAATTTTCGCGGGTTACGTATATTCGAATTTCAATTTTTTTGTGGCGTTATGTTGGTACTCATGTCTCTCACTTATGCCGACAACCTCGGCCATTTTGAATGTTCACTTAATTGTTGACAGCTGCTTTGCTTGCACGTGTTTTGGATCGTCTTCGATTTTTACCCATTCAAAAAAATGGATCAAAGAACGTGTATCAAATTTTGTGTGAAAAACGAAATTAAGTGCGCGGATGCATTCCGAATGTTGACTGTGGCATACGGAGAAGCTACCTTGGACCGAAGCAACGTTTATCGGTGGTACAAAATGTTCTCAGAAGGCCGAGAAGATGTGAACGACGAAGAGCGTGCCGGACGCCCGAGCACTTCAACAACAGACGAAAAAATTAATGAAGTGGAGAAAATGGTATTGGCCAATCGTCGAATCACCATTAGAGAAGTTGCTGAGGACCTAGACATATCGATTGGCTCGTGCCATTCGATTTTTATCAATGATTTGGGCATGAGACGGGTCGCCGCGAAATTCGTACCAAAATTGCTCAATTGCGACCAAAAACAGCATCGCATGAACATTGCTAATGAGATGTTGGACTCTGTCCGCGACGACCCAAATTTGCTCCAGAGGGTCATAACTGGTGACGAATCGTGGGTTTATGGTTATGACGTGGAAACCAAAGCTCAATCATCTCAATGGAAGCTGCCGCACGAACCAAGACCGAAAAAAGCGCGCCAAGTTCGGTCGAATGTGAAAGTTTTGCTGACAGTTTTCTTCGATTGCAGGGGCGTGGTGCATCATGAGTTCTTGCCACAGGGTAGAACGGTCAATAAGGTTTATTACCTGCAAGTTATGCGCAATTTGCGCGAAGCAATCCGCCAGAAACGCCCGGTTTTGTGGAAGAACAAAAATTGGCTTTTGCACCACGATAACGCCCCTGCTCACACATCGTTGCTTGTGCGCGACTTTTTGGCCAAAAACAACACACTAATGATGCCGCAGCCACCGTATTCCCCAGATCTGGCCCCCTGTGACTTTTTCTTGTTCCCTAAACTGAAGAGGCCCATGAAAGGACGACGTTATGCTACACTTGACGAGATAAAGACGGCATCGAAGGAGGAGCTGAACAAGATAAAAAAAAATGATTTTTTGAAGTGCTTCGAAGATTGGAAAAACCGTTGGCACAAGTGTATAATATCTCATGGGGATTACTTTGAAGGGGACAAAATAGATATTCATGAATAAATAAATAATTTTTGAAAAAACACAAAATTCGCGATACTTTTTGAACACACCTCGTATAAACCTTCGTGGCCCAGAGGTTTGCCTCTGCGTCACTTTACGTCCGCCTGCAAAAGCAATAGTGTGTTTTGATTCCCAATCGGGTAGGATAATTTATATCATTTATATTTTTTCGTTCTGGCAACTAAGCAAGCGCAGAGTTAAGTTCCGCCAGTCAACACGCAATGCTTCGAAAGGTGGAAAGTGGAGGATGGAGTGTCCACACTCTATTCTCAATGGTTTCTGCAGTTCCTTCCGCCTACCCTGCTATATGCTGGAAAAAACATAAAGCTAAAAAATGACGTATCCGTGACGTGTACTATACGTGAGAAACAGCGTGCAGCTGTTTTATTTTGTTTATTCATACATATAATCTAAAGATTAGCTTAAATTAGATTTCAATTTAAAAATGGTATACATTTAGACAAAAGTTATGAGAACATCGCTACATCTAGATAATAATATACGTATTATAAATATGACGCGACGTGGGATTTATCACAGCCGCATTGTATAGAAGTGGTATGCCTGGATTCATAGCCCGCTCTTTAAATGACGTTGGTGTATTGCATACAATCCAGCGAGATGTTATTATATTTTAATGAAAATTCATTTTGAATAGGAATATTTAATTTAGGACTATTTCATAACGTTACATAACTACACAAAGAGGCTAATGACAGTGGACTAGAGGAAAGACGTATGTAGGGACCGTAGCGCTTGGCGCTCCGTTCTCTCCGACTACCCTGGTAGGGATGGAGCGTGAAGATGTGTGTGTGTGTGTGTGTGTGTGTGTGTGTGTGTATGTGTGTGTGTGTGTGTGTGTATGCAAGTAGAATGAAAATTATTTATTCTTTATGAAGGGAATCAAATTCATAAATCGCCACTTACTCTCTCGCCACCACTCTATCTCAAGACGACCTCTATTCATTAAAAAAACATAATTTTCAGCCATTTAAACATCTTGAAAATAATTTTTAACACAAATATTCCAATAATACACCAAAAATAACAGATTCCATTTAAAATTGCCCAAGATGAAGCTTAAAAGAATTGGAAAAAATTAAATATCCAATAGTCAGATATGGTATAAGCTATGAAAAGATTCAAGCTTTTACTGATGTAATCCACTTCTCTAGGTACGGCACTGGAGCTTGGAACAAGAAAGTACTAAAGTTATTAACTACTTACGTTCACGTATTTGAGTAATATATGAAATAAAATAATAAATTTATATTATGTGTAACTCTTCGTAGGTCAGTGATATCGAAATTAAATTTACAAGGCATCTTTTTTAGACAAAAATTACAAAATTAATGGGAGTCCTCACAAATAATAATCAAAAGATACACAGTTGAACCATATTATAATACATACATATTTAGTATAAAAAAATATTTTTAAGTCTCGCATAAAATGCCGCACATTTTCGAGCAGTTTTTGTGATATTTTAAACTTAAAAACTAATCTCAGCATACGTAGTGGACTTGTTAATAGAATCGTCCAAACGAAACGCAGCAGTAAGTAACCTGGCACGCTGTTAAGAGGATTACTTTGGCCTGAACTCGACACAAGATTCAAAAGACTGTAATCCATTGCTTGTTAGATACCTCTGTGGAATCTTGTTCTTCTTGTTTGGAACTCGTCACTTAATGCATTATGTTAAACACAATGATTGACCAATTTAGTTATGAAATATCTTATTTGCTTTCCGCCGTTAAAATCATATTTTATTGTAACAGTAATAGCTTGAACGTTAATTAAAATAACAACACTCACTGTAGCCATTTTGTGTCATATTGTATTTTGCACTTTAGTCTTATAGCTATAAAGGTGTAATTGAAAAACCTACCGATTTGAAATGTAGCGTTAGACCTTAATGTACATTGCATGAAAACTTTATAGTGTATATTACCTAACAGAAGCTATAATTTGCGTAATGTAAGATGTTCATGTTCAGTGTTTATGACTTGGCAACGGTCTGATCATTACACGCTCGGGCCGCATAAATCCAGTGCACTCAATAAAAAGATTTTAGATCCCTACCAGTTGTTGTTTATGCTATTTTTATACAATATTATTTTTAATATTATTAGTGAATTTTTATAAGAGCACCCTTACATTTTTACGATTACAATTTAGACAAAATCTTCAATTTGATCTTACATAATGTGCATCGGCGTTATATATAATACACTGACAACCAATGACATATCAACCTGCAATTCGCAGGTGACCCTTACTGCCGATAAATGGTCTCAAGCAGTCACGTAGTGGTTGCTACATTCAAGGACCCTGACCGGTGTCACTAGGCAAAAAAATGAGGTCAATCAGGAAAGAATTATTAAGATTTCTCCACTCTAACGAAAGATCGTACACAATATCTCAAATCTAAGCTTTTTAAGAAATTTTCAAATGTTTTTAAAAAATCATTTATACTTTATTAAAGAAACATTCCACACAAGTGCAAAGTGTTTTTTGTTGACGGAAACGTCAATCATAAAGCACTTTGGCCCACTGCTGTTGAACTATACTAAAATGTGTTTATATAATACGATTACATACGATTAAAAGGAGAAAAATATGTAGCAATCGATAATAATAGTTTAAAAATTTAAACAAAAATTTGTAATGACAGCATCTTTTTTCAACAGTAAATAAAAGAAAAGTAATGAGTAGGTATTCTTAAACACTTTAATATAAATCGTCTAAATAACAATAAAGTTCGTTAATCGTTGTCCGAGTGGTGATCATGGTATTTTAGGACTGTTTAGGAAATTCTTCGGATATTTGGCTAACATCGCTAGAAGCCAGTGGGAAGAAATTCACAGACGAACTGCGCATAAAATTTTCGTATTTCAAAATGCTTAAATTATCATTATTTTAGTTTTCATGCCACACTTTGTAATATAATACAGGGGTATTACTGACTACGCCTTTAACTTTATGAGCTGATTCGTACTGTTGTGGTGTAACTGTAAGCTACTTGATGTTCTACTACAAAGACACTTAAAAATATTTTTGATATCATTTGAAAATCGATGTGATGTGTTATGGATAGCGTCATGTCATATTAAATAAATTCACCGAATTATCTAAGAATTTCTGGTACTAATATTCAAAAAATGTAAATTGTTACTCTGTGGTAATGGCATAAATATTCGTGTAGTAATAACCTTCACATATATATGCCTATACTCTCATATTTTTAAAGCAAAGTTTTATTTTCAACAACGTAACTTAGTATCTTATTTACAAATGTATACAAAATACATACTGAAAAATAAGAATTTTTATTATTTAATTTTTAGTATGTATAATCTCTATATCTCTAAAATCTACTTTATATTTTCGTTAAAATCCTATCGTAATAATAACCGACGACGGAATCTCTAGCACTTTTAAGTTCGTTGGATATAATTAATCCGAACAGCTGCTGCGTGCCGTCGTCGCGATAGTTTCGGTTCTAAAAAACCAATTCCCTCATATACAAGTAAAATAAATAGCTTATTTTTTTCAGGTCATTTCTATGTTTAATATTCAGGAAATTATGAAATTTTAAAAATAAGCTGTTCGTAATCGATTATAAAGGTTTCTTCTTCAAGAAAAGATGACTTCCCGTCGAGTAATGTCAACGAATATTTTTTCATTAAAAGAGGAAGCAGCTAAAATTATTTATAAATATACGTATATATATATATATATATATATATATATATATATATATATATATATATATATATATATATATATATATATATATATATATATATATATATATATATATATATATATATATAATATATATATATATATATATATATATATATATATATATATATATATATATATATATATATATATATATATATATATATATATATATATATATATATATATATATATATATATATATATATATATATATATATATATATATATATATATATATATATATATATATATATATATATATATATATATATATATATATATATATATATATATATATATATATATATATATATATATATATATATATATATATATATATATATATATTTATATATATATATATTAGGCGATAATAAAATTTTAACTTTAAAATAATAGATTCAAGACAGAGATGTTCCCGGTGAGAGTGGATAAATATTTCTGAATAGGTAAGAATATTGTAGCTGAAGCAGGAATATCAACTACAACAGCTGTTCAGTCTAAAGGTGTCTTTAAAAGACATTATGAAGTTTGTAAATATACATTTTTGATAGACCGTAGGTAAAATGACGTTGTATGTTATAATCAGTTATGAAACTTAATTTTATCTGATATGTTAAAAGGGAGTGAAATTAACTTAGATTTGAAATAAGACAGTCGTGGCTCAGAGTTATTTTATTAGCATTACCTCGCGCTGGAAACTAGGTAAAAAATGTGTGAATTGAAATTTTTGAACATAAATAAATAGTGGCGAGGATTACTTATAAACTAATGTTTATGTATAACGGCTAAAGTAACTTACAAAAAATGTTTTACAATTTCATAAGTGATTGATATTAAAATCGAAGTGCTAAATTATATATGTTGAGTATCGCTGAAATGATATGGACAACTTTTTAGATAATTTTTTGCTATTCATGGTTACGTCTTTTTTTGCTTCCTTCTAGATATTATTATTTAATTATTTACTTCAAACAAGGTTTAAATATTAATATAATATTGTAAAATCTGTTAATATTGGCTTTTTAAAATCAGCATCAATCATTGTCAGCATTTAAACAAAAAAGATGTAACGTTTCTGGAAATAGACGTTATAGGACGATTCATAAGAATAAAGGTAGAAGGGAAGCAATCTCCTTGTTCAGTGACGCGGACGAAGCGTATTCAGCCGTCTAATTGGGCGAAAATTACTTCGCAAGTGCTGGTCTGTTAATGCTTAGGCTGTGCACAATATCCTTTTTTACTTACTATTTAATGGTGTTGAAGGCTTTTTATAGTCTCATATTTAAAGCAGTTTGTATATAAAAACATAAAGTTACGTATGTAACATTAGTCTTAAGCTAAAACCAAAATCGATTACTTATACGAAACTAGATTATCATAAATTCCATTTCTTTTATATATATATATATATATATATATATATATATATATATATATATATATATATATATATATATATATATATATATATATATATATATATATATATATATATATATATATATATATATATATATATATATATATATATATATATATATATATATATATATATGTAAATTAAATCACAAATCCGTTAGTGAAATGCATTTTTTCTATTTACAAATGAGTCTATCGTCATCTTTATGATGTATATTAGTGTTGTAACGAATGTAATTTTTTAATATTCACGTTATTCGTTATATCACTAGTGTATATATTGTTTTACTGTAATCATAATTTGTAGACATGTTGCTCACTCTGGCTTAGTTGTGACTGTAGGACGTAGCCCAGGACTAATCTTAACCAATGTTAATCTAGTCTGGTAAAAGACAAACAAGTGTGAAACATATGTAGTCTGAAAATGGTAGCTTTTGATTTTGCCTTCTCATATGGCATAACTATCTCTCTTCAGCTTTCTAAGCCCAAGTTATATTGTCTATTTAACGACTGTACAAATGATCAAAATATATATGTTTAAAAGTTGTCTTTGTTTAATTTGCTAGCATTGTATAGAGTCTGAAGTCTCAGGGACATTTATTAATGTGCCTCGTTACAAACGATATCACATTCCCTTCAATTAGATTGAACGTTAATCATGGGATATTTATTGCCGATATATTATATTTTCTAAGAAATCCAACATACAATTGATTTAGTGTCATATAATTTCCTTGTTATGTTAAATAATCATACGTTTATTACACAAATGCTAAAGAAGATACAACTTTAATAAATGCTATTACACTTAATATTTTTAAATATCGCCCACAATATTAATTTTATTTCCACTCAGTTCTTGAATAGATCTATGAGATCATGAATCAAGTTGAAGTTTAAAAAAAGACGGAGTCACAGCAGTAAAGTAAACGTCAAGTCTTCCTGAATTTAATGAGATCGCCAATAAGATGAAGGTTGTTCATTTTTTTCTTCATCGTCATAGAAAGTTGTTTTACATTTTGGTTTATTTCTCAGAAATTTATATCTTATTTATCACTTGTTTCTCATTCACGTCAAAATATTTGACATTCATGCCAATGTGTTCCAGACGAGTTCCTTAAACAAAAGAAATTGTAAAAGCATTGCGCTAGTATTTTATGCGAGATGTCATTAAACTCTAAAGCCCAATTGAAATAGCAAATGGCATGAAATGTCTCTATATATTATACAAAAAAACACACTTATAAAATCTCACTTCAGTACACAATAAACAACATGATAGATTGTGATCGAAGAGTTCATTTCTAAAATACATTATTAACAACTTCATTTATCAAACCATATTTCCACTCATATTTGCTATCTACTTGTTTATGTAACATAAATGTAATTAATTGGCACTATTGTACAATTGGAAGTGATCGTTTCATATATCTAAACATTCTTACTGACATCTAAAATAAATTACTGAAAGCTATTAGCTGTAACACGAGTCGCGACTATTAATCACTTAAATAATAAGCGACGCCGTACATACATGTAACCAACTTAGAACTATCTGTATTAAATATTGTTACCAAACTATTAGACACGTGTGTCTCGATGCGAGTTAAGTAAACAATTAATTTAATTAAGACGTAGACAGTTAATTGGGAAAAATGTTAATTATTTTCCACTTCATATCATTTACATGTAAAATGTGCGTAATTATTGTTGGTGTTTCGAATTTAAACAATATAAAGCATTTAGTGCCCTATCATTTTCAGCCTATGTTCGAGCCTATTTGGATACAAGCCGATTAATTAACTTTGCGTAATATCGTCTAATGTAGCTATCTCAGTATTAGGGCCAAATAAGCGGGATGCTGAAAGCGTAAACAGGACAGGTATAGTCAGATGTATGTATTATGTTAGCAAATATAGTTTTCCACATAGCTTTTAGTTTCACATTATTTGTTTATAGCAAAATAGACGTTAGCGTTTGGCAATAAACAAGCAAATGCTTTACAAATATTTGCTGAATCGAGTAACGGCTGATAACCACGCTGTTGCATGGACGCGAAATTAAATTGGCCCAAATTGACTTGTATTAAATTAAGGGATTCAGTTTTGTACGGTCTTCTCCGTGTTGTATAGCGGTTGGCTTGTCACTTTAAATCTTTTAATACAAATAGAGCTTTGGTTTTATTGGTTTTTTGGTTTATCTTTATTGTATTAAGATTTTAGTCTATATTAGTTCTTCTGAAGCTAATTTCTTAGGTTTTATACTTGTGTACAGCGTTATTTTACGGTCAATGAATGTTAAGAATCGTTGCTTTCAATATAACAAATCTTTTTATATAGCCTCGCCTTTTGAGATGTAGAATTTATGTGCCTTTTCTTTCTTTTATTACTTGCACGAAACTTGTGATAGTCATTAAGAAGCTCTTTGGCGGGACTTGTTTGTTCTAAGTGTCCAACTACCTTAAATTTATTAGATTATGTTCTACTTTTATGTCTTTGGGACGTAACATTGTATGCCTATTTGATTAAGCACTTACTTTTATTAAACACATGAAACAGCGTTTATTTGTTTAAATGAGGCCGTTGTGACTTAGTGAGTGTAATGCTATATCACTGTGACGTGGAGGTTGTAAGTTCGATCCTAAATCGTGGAAACGATAAGACAAAATATGACGTTGGGTTTCGAAACTTAATATGTTTAAAATTCGAATCAAAGCGGAGAACAGAGTGTCTTATCATTATTATACATCTATCTTGTATATCAGGGTATTGATTTATTGATCTTTTTTTAATTGGATGGTATTAGGTATTGTATCATAATACAGCCAAGATCTATGAGCTGATGTAATTGAAGCTGTTTTTTTGAAAATATTTTGTACTAAAAACTTTTTTATTAATAAGCCCTAGCGAAATTATATAAAGCTTGTATATTATATAATAATTATTATTTATATAATATACATGCTTTAATTGCTTGAAATGTTATCGAAATATTAAAACCTATATTGAAGTAAAATATGTAAATGGATCTATTTGCAGCAATACCTAAAATAATTTTCGTTAATTCGAGAGATGATTAATAACTTTATAGATTCAAAATGAGCAAATGAAATTTATTTGGCGCGGTTGTCATCAGTCACCGAGGCCGGTGTCAATGGCGTATTGCTGCCTTTGACTTTAACTACGTGTTCCTAATGATTATTTTGTCATGAAGCGCAATTGACTAATTGATTTCTAATTTATATAATAAATATAATATAAGATGGATAAAACTAATCACCATAAAACATATTTTTTTTATTTTATAATTATTTAGTTTTTGTTTCCTTTAAAAGAAAAAAGTTAATGTAATGAGTCTAACTACCACCTAGTTCTAGTACAAATAGTACAAATATCACAAATGAAGAATTTTGTTTTAAAAAATTGATGTAAAAACGGCAAGAAAAGTAATTATGCAAATAATACGAGGGTCAAACTGAAAGTTTTTAGAACTGGCAACTTAAAAGCATTATATTAAAAAAATAAGTTTAAATTTTGAAAATAGAACTATTTACCAATAATATTGAGTATACATTTCATTCATTTGTCATTTGTTTTACGATTTGGCGGCAAATTGAAAATTGTCTGTGCACGTCAGAATGAATTTAAGCCGAGAAAATTTTCGTGCAATGATTTTTTATGACTTTCGATGTCATATAAGTCAACAAGAAAGTTATGATAGACTTCGATTGGCTTTTCACGATGAAGCCCCATCTCGTGCCACAGTTTACAACTGGTTTAATGAATTAAAACGTGGTCGAACTAATCTCACCGATGATTTGCGTGAGGGACGGCCTTCTACAGCGACGACTGAAGATAATATCAGTGTTGTGCAACGTATGATAGAGACTGACAAAAGAGTGACCTATCAGCAGATTCGGACAAGTCTAGGCATAGGTATGAGTCAAGTGCACAAAATCCTCCATGAACATTTAGCGGTCAGGAAGCTTTGTGCCCGCTGGATACCGCATAATTTGACCGAGGCTCAAAAACTCCGTGTTGATTGGTGCCGAGAAATGATCCAATAATTTAACGGAGGTAACTCAAATGATGTGTTCGACATACTAACGGGTGACGAAAGCTGGATTTACTGTTATGATCCGGAAACCAAAAGACAGTCTGCTCAGTGGGTGTTTCCTTCCGAAGAGTTGCCAACTAAAGTGAAGAGAGGTCGAAGTGTTGGAAAAAAGATGGTGGCCTCGTTCTTCGGAAAGACAGGTCATTACGCGACAGTTGTCTTAGAGGATCAGAAAACGAGTAATGCAGAGTGGTACACTAACAACTGTTTGCCACTTGTCTTAGAAAAAGTTTGAGAGAAACGACCTCGCAGCAGGATCCTCCTTCATCACGACAATGCCTCGTCGCACACCGCCAGGCAAACGATCGACTATTTGGCGACCTTAGACGTGGAATTACTGGGTCACCCGCCGTATAGCCCTGACCTCGCACCCTGCGATTTTTATTTATTCCCGAAAATAAAAGAAAAACTTCGAGGAAAACATTTTATGGACACCGAAGAAGCAGTGGCTGCGTTTCAAACGCCGTTGAAGAGACCCCTAAGGCCGAGTGGGCAAGGTGCTTTTCTCAATGATTCCATCGAATGCAGCGATGTATTGATGTAAATGGACGCTATTTTGAAAAGTTATAATAAAACTAATAACTTGCTAGAATGCTTAGTTTTTGATTTTCTAAGAACTTTCAGTTTGACCCTCGTAATGATCCAGAATTGTGGGAAACTAATAGTAATTTAGAAAATTTCTCCTATTAGACAGATTTTCATAGACGTTGCCTAAACACTTTTTTGTGACTTGTAAAACATATTACTTTATGATATTTATTATGTATGAAGACAACACTCCCATACAACTGTTTCCATGCTTGAACCAACATCTCGGGAATAAATAACTACGTGCAATAAAACTGAAAAGTTTTGATCTAGTTCCGCTCCTCCCGTCGTATGTCGAATTATTTTTCATTGTCGGTATGGTTGGCTGGCGCCCAATTTTGCTTTTACGATTATCCCAATTTTATAGTTTCCTCAATATAAATGTTTGACGTTACAAATTTAGAAAATACACGCATTGATCACGACGTCTTGTTCTAAATTAGTTGACAGCGTATTAAAGGATAAGACTTTATAATATTTTATTATCTTAATCCATTGATTCTAAATGCTTTTCTTGCTTTCTATATTTGGATACAGAATATTTCAGAAAAAGAATGAAAAAGAAAATTGTATAAAAAAGTTTCAATGTGAAAAATTATAATTATTAGATTAGTAAGTGAACTTTCATTCTTAATTAATGTCATGTAAACTTCTTAATAATTTGTTCACGACAATATATAACGATATAACGTATAACTTCAACATGAAGTATAGAGAGAATACTTGATATCTTAGAAGTTTCATTAACAATCAATGTAAATTTGTCTTTAGTTTAACTTTAGTGCTGCCCACACCCATAAAGCGAAGCACCAACTTGTAACAGAGCTGGCTACGATCCAAACCCCGACACAGAAGTGTTGAAGACACCTACGCCTCATGTAACCGACTACATGATTAAACTAAGTGGGAAAGTGAAAATCAGGGAGCTATACTTCTATTCTACTAGAGACATTTTTTTTTCTTAGCTTCACGTTTTAACCCGCACAAGGCAGGGTAGGCAGAGGGAACTGCAGGGACCGTGGGAACCTAGTGTTAAGACACTCCGTTGCTTAGTCCCTACTTTCTCCGTCCCCATTAATTATTTCTGAATATAAATTTATTATCATAAAGCATTTTACGAAAATTTAATTTGATGCAAATGGCAAAACACAGTGTTGAGTTTCGCCACTCAATGCCTTGAAAGACGGAAAGCAGGGAACACAGCGTGTTAACACTCAGTTCCCACGGTTCCTGAAATTTCCTCTGCCAATCGTGCTCTGAAAGTGATAAAGCGTGAAATTAAAAAAAAAACAAATATGTCCTAAGTGAGTATATATTTTAATATAAATTTATAATACGTAATTAAAAAAAAAACTATCACTATTCCAATATACTTCATGAGAATTTACAGGCGGTGTTTTATCTTTCTAAAACATTTAAGGCAAGCTTATAATTTTTGATGTTAAAATAAGAGCTAAATCGGTTTGATTTTTGATGAGTTATAAGAATCTTTATCAGCCCAATTCAGTCCACGATTTTAATGTCGTCAGCAAATTAGTGAAAACAAGGGTATAAAATTTGGACATCGATATTATCGTTAGTCCGTGAGTTGATTGAGCTTTAATGGCAGTAGATAACAAAACCAACAAACGCAATTGACATATATGAAAAATTAATAAATAATGAAAATGAATATGTATGTACGTATAAAATTTTTTATTAAGGACTTAAAGCCACAACCAGTACAATACAATGAGTAGGTCGTGCCCACGTTTCACAATAATTATGTTATGCGGTAAAGTATGTTTTGTCATAATTATGTGTACATTTCACATATGTATTGTTATTTATCATTTAAAAAATATATTTTTATTTGTTAACTATATATATATATATATATATATATATATATATATATATATATATATATATATATATATATATATATATATATATATATATATATATATATATATATATATATATATATATATATATATATATATATATATATATATATATATATATATATATATATATATATATATATATATATATATATAAAATGAGTTGTTTAGATATTGAGAATATGTGAACATGTGTCATGCGAAAGTAAATTATTAGCATTTCACCACACACTGCAGATAAAAACTATACATATAACATTTGCTCAAAGAAACAAATTAAAAACAAAATTCCACCTCGCTACAACTATAATACGATAACGTAAAATATATTTTCAAATTCATTACCTAATAAAACTTTACGTTCCATATTTTTTATATTATCACCCAAAAAATGTAGTTTTTGCGCTCCATTTACATTCTACTTATAACCTCGGGTCGAGTGCCTTCTCGCATCCCCTCATTTCTGCGGAATTCTGACGCAGCATGCTTACATTTCAAAAAATACATACATATATTTAGTACATTTGCGAAAACATCTAGCACTAAGTACTAATTAAGTGCAATTAATCTATCTCATTGTACTATATTATTATTTCGTAATTTACAACCGAATATAAACGAAATATTCAATATGTTAAGACTTGGGTTGTACTATTGACGGTTGAGTGTTTTCCGATTGACATATTTTACGCATCGGGTCAACCCTCCGAACAATATTATTAAGACCCTTTATGTGCAAAAACGTCGAATTTTCTTCACTATCGTTTTGGTGGAAATAGCGAATGATTTTCTATTATAAGTTTACCAATAGTGGACCTTACCGTAGCCAAAGTAACTCTGATCGCCGTGAAAATACTTTATAGCCTTTCTTAAAGGGATATATCTGTTGATATACCGTTTGAGATTAGAGTGTATGAATTATGCAATTTTTGAGCTTATTTAAGTATATTTTAATGAAAATTATCACTAAATAAAATTTCTGTCGCGATGGTGTTTTAATTTTATGCATACTAAAAAAATCAGTTAAGTGCGAGTGCTACTCGCTCACCGAGGGTTCCGCATCAATTTCCTTATCATAGAACTTACAAGGCGAAAATATTACTAATATGCAAAAATAAATTGTATTTGCGGTAGTATTTATTAATTTTGTATGAAATTAACAATAAATATTGGTATGTATTTTTTCTGTGGTTAATTTAAAGAAATTGCTTAAAACTACGTTTGTTATATGTTGTTGTATATCCATTTAATATTATAATTACTTTACTGTTACTTGATTAATATTTTATTTTTTAAAACTTTTAGTATTTGTTGTTACAGCGACAAAGGAAACACACTTTCTAGCGATCACGGTTTATGAGATACCTGGAGACAGACAGACAAACAACGGAGGCTTAGTAATAGGGTTCCGTTTTATCCTTTACATACGAAACCTTAAAAAAGAAAAAATAACCAAATGACGCATGAAACCTAACAAAAATTAAGTATTTACCGACATTTATTTTAAACAAAAATATTTTACACAAAAAATGAGTCTGTCTTGTTCAATTTAATCTTGTATAGTTGCTTAGTGGCATTGTAAATACGCTCAAGGTTACAGCTCGAGTGCGTCAAGTTCATTGAACGTGCGAAGGCAGGGCATGATGAAGGCTTCCTACCGACTTCCTAAAGTCACCTTACTTGTAGCTAACTCAATATTTACTAATTACCATATTTTAGAAGCCATATTCACTATTTTATTTTAATTGATTTACTTGCCCTAATTGAAAAATGTTTATTATATTTTTTTATATACGGTTTTTTTTGTTCACATTCCATTATATAAGCAAATAATAAAATTTTGACTCGAAATCTTTTATTCTTTCTGTAAATTTAAAATAAATTTATTAAATTATACCAAAACACAAATTAACATAATACATTTGATATATGGCCTACCCTTGTTAGTACGTGGTTTACTAATAACTGTGTATTGCTTACTGTACGCAATCGTTATATATAATATGACATAATTGATATATAGATGTACAAAAACTATGTGCTAAGCCTTGAAATCGATTAGTACATTATAAGTGTGAATAATATATGTTTGGTATTGTTGAGAAATATATTATGATAGCTAATAAATTAAACCAAATTTTAAAAAGTTTCATTTAATGTTAAAAATTATCTATAACGAGTAAATAAGACGATGTAACAACTATTTTTACATATATAAGCATGAGTATGTAATATTAAATTTTAAAACATAAAATCCGAACGTAAATGATTCTACCATCGACCCAGAAATATACTAAGGCGTTCCTATATTTAAATGGAAATCGATACCAACTTGGTAAAATGTAGGTGCCTATAATTGTCATCGCCTAGTGCCAAAACAGTAAAGTGAGGGAATTTACAACGCACTGAATAAAACGAGAAACTAATATTAGTTCGAGAGAGTTCTCGTCGCCTTTTAGAATTTGCAGCGTGACATACGTGAATTACTCCTGGGCCTTTATCATTGTAGGTACCAGTTTTTGTTTACTATACAGATGTTTACATATCCATATTAACTATTAATAATAACTTATCTTTACAAAAGTTTAAAAAGTCACAGATAAAAAATGTTTTGTTTATTTTTTTAATTTATGGTCGTTTGTCAACATTTGTAAAGGAAACGCAATATTTTGCTACATCTTCTTCTGAAGTTGTTAAAGCGCGGTTAGAACAATACATATAAAATAAGTTAAATACAGGTTAGGTTTACGAGTTTCTTGAGAATTCGTTTTATACATTTTGGTGGTATTATTATTTGTTATCTCGTTAATAGTTTTTTGCTATAATGTTGGTTGTAAAAATAAAATTCATTCTATTTTAAGAAAACCTGTATTCTTACGCTATGTCCATATAAATGTATATCTATACATATTTTTGATGATTTTTTAAAGTGTTAATCCACACTGAGGATAGAAAAAATACTTAAAGAAAACATATAAAAATTTTGAACGCAGCGGGACTCGAACCTGCGCCCTCCTGCGAACCGTGCAGGCGCTCTCACCACTGAGCCATGCGTTCTACATCACGCCGCGTTAAAATTCTTATATGCTTTTATACAACTTATATCGTTGTTAGCATTTTTTAAGTTAAGTTTTTAAGTTAAGTTTTCTTTAAGTATTTTTTCTATCCTCAGAGTGGATTAACACTTTAAAAAATCATCAAAAATATTTAATAAAAATAACATTCTCTCTTGTGGGGACGGAGTAAGCAGGGACTAAGTAACGGAGTGTCTTAACACTAGGTTCTTATGGTTCCTGCAGTTCCCTCTGCCTACCCTGTCATGTGCGGGATAAAGCGTGAAGGTAAAAAAAAAAAAAAAAAAAAAAAATTCTCTCTTGCCAAACGATTTTCTTTGTAATGGTCTTTGGGTAGCGGAAATTTGTAAAAATCTCCCTACAGAGATGCTAACAACGATATAAGTTGTATAAAAGCATATAGGAATTTCAACGCGGCGTGATGTAGAACGCATGGCTCAGTGGTGAGAGCTCCTGCACGGTTCGCAGGAGGGCGCGGGTTCGAGTCACGCTGCGTTCAAATTTTAATATGTTTTCTTTAAGTATTTTTATCTATACAACTAAGCTTTATATTGATAAATGTAAGACATACAAGTACATGTTTGTGATTGCAAAATAATTGTTTTTTAAGTGTAATTTTTATTTTTTAAGCACTTTTTCTGTCTGTTTGTTTGGGCTAATTTCCGAAACAAGCGAACTGATTTTTAAAATAATTCCAACGTAAGACTGAGAAGATGTGAAGCGACATATCATATAATAGAATTGAACACAAAATTGATATTTATACAGGATCAATTTTACCATGCGTGAGTGAGTGACATTCCATCTAGATAAAATGTTGTACATAAAATGGCTAGTACATATTATATATTAACTATTTCTTTTTTTTAGCTTTTTACTTCATCCCGCTCTGGCAGGATAGGCAGAGGTAACCGCGAGAACCTAGTGTTAAGACGAAGAAAATAGAAATGAAAAAATCCATCTTACCCAAGTGGGAATCGAATCTACAAACGTTAGCGTTTACAGACAGACGCTGCACCTCTGCACCACGACAGTTCTCGGTTAATAAGCAATGTATCGCCACGCAATTAAAAATTGAATTTAAAAATTAAAAATGATGTACAGCAGTTTATTTTTACTTGATGACTTTTTCATAATTTCAGTAAAGTATACAGTTGATGACTATCCGTTTTCGTGGTAGCCGAAGTAAGTTTAACGTTGTGGTACATATATCCTGCAGCACATAATATAATGTAATACTAATTGCTAACAGTAATATAATATTAATAATTGAAATATAGTATTTTATATAATAACTAATTAGAAATCTGATTCTATGGTTTTTTTATTTTTGTACAATTATTAATTGACATTATGAATATGTTCAAATGATAAATTGTTAAAATAGTAATTCTGTTTTTTTTTAATACAAAATAGCGTGTAAGTGTTAAATAGGTAGTTTTTGAAATATACCTTCGTAAAATTTCCTGTGTGAAAAACGAACCAGTAATCATCGTGTTTAGGTACTGTTAGCTGCTCGGCTACTACTCCATGATAGCAAAGATTTTAAAAAATCTAGTCTTCTTGTAAAATAAAATACACTATTATGATATTTTAAAAGTAACTGTAATTTGGTTTTGTTATCATATTTACCTAAATCACATATAGGTCCCCTTTGAATTTCTTAATTTATTAAGCCCTATCTAAGAATATGAAAAGCAGGGTCTCTTTAACAAAATTTTAAATAGTTTTATTATATTTTATGAGTTTTTTAATGACGGTACAGATACTTCTTACGATCTCAAGTGTAACACCAAGTGGGGAGTAAATTATGTTTAAAATAGGGCTGTGTATATACACTCCATGTATATTTTAAGATATCAAATGAGTAGATTCCACATATAGTGTATAAAAAACAGAAAAATATTTAAACAAACTTCATAAAAATGACAAAGCGACATCATCCCTATTCCCAAACGTGGAGAACTTTTAAATGCCATATATCACGTCCATGTTTAAACACCTGCCTATACTTGTACTGCCATATCCATTAATCACAAAGGTTAACACAGCGTCAGAAACAAACTAAACGGCGGGTATAACATATAGTTCAAATGCGATCTCGTTTGCAAGCGGGCTCTGTGTCTGACGTCACTGGTAGACTTGCATTATTTATGGGCCTGTTTTGTGGGTATTTAGGACAGGCACGTGATGTACACGAAGATCTAAGCCAAAATGGTAATTTAAGTTTATTGTTGTTATTTGTATGATATATACATATACAATTGTGTTTTCATTTATTATATTTTAATTGATTTTTATTTTTTCAGAGTTTTGTAGCCTAAATAAATATACAAAAAGAGAACCTCTGATAGGTCCGAGAACATTTTATGCCAATCACGTAGAAGAATCAGGCTTAAATTAATATTTTATAGTTAGTATATTTGTCATGAGAATACTTACAATCATGAAATCTGTACACAACTTGACCCATATTATTCTTAGGTTACATTATGTTTTAAGGTCTTCAGTACTTCTACTCGACTCGACCGTAAAGTAATTAATGTGTTTATTATATATAAACTTTAGTTTTACATTACTTCTTTCATCTTAATTCTAAAAATGTCTCTAAAAATATTTAAAATCTGTATTACTTCTTCAAACAAAATTAAATCATCCCTGGAAGTTTAAATTTATCCAAGCTTTTATTACTTCTATTGAGCAAATAAATTTAATTTGTATAAACACACAAACGAATATATACCATAAGTTAATTATTTCCATATAATTGGCCAAAGTTGCAAATATTTTCTTGTAGTTTTGTATGTAGAAAAGTATTTGTTTTTTTTTTGTAATAATTATTTCTGAACATTTCTGTACTACTACTGGTCATTAATTCAAGTGTTTTTTCTAATGAATATATTAACATTGTAGTAGTATTACATACTTAAATATTAAACACAATCTGATTAAGACACACGTAGCGGTACACAAGCGTGCGTTCTTTCAAGCGACGTTAACTAAAGCATATATTAAAATATAACATTACAGCATAAATCACTTCACGTATATTACTGTTTGTAAGAAATTTTCTTCGAAATGTAGTAACAAAAAAGTTGTATTATTTTTGTAGGGCGTAAGCGTAGGTAAGGGGGAGTTATATAAATTATTATATATATTTAAGTTATATTATTTTTTTAAACTTCAAATTCCATCGCTATGGCGCAGAGATGCAGCGTTTGCCTGTAAATGCGGTTTGTGTGTCAAATCTTATTTATAGAGGATGATTTCATTTCCGTTTTCTTCACTCTGGCAAGCACTAGGCAAGCACAGCGTTGAGTTCCGCTACTCAACTCGCCAATTCAAACATCACCTCCTTGGCCTCGCCGCCTCGAGAGACGGAAAGCCGGGAACGGAGTGTCTTACCACTCCATTCCCACGCTCCCTGCATTTTCCTCTGTCTACTCTGCTAGGAGCGAGATAAAGCGTGAAGATAAAAAAGTCGTAAGTTTAAACGTCATTGCTTTTTTATGAGGGAAATCCTAATCATTCATTCAAGGATATAGAACCTTAGCTGTCGTGCTTACAGCGCGATTTTGTTTACTTTTCTTGACCAGACATATAAATCTTAATATATTAAAATTATACTAAAGACATACATATTTTAAATTATATATTTTTAATTCTTGTAGCAGGTCATGCAGAGGAAACATAAACGTATTTAGGGTCAGACGATTACATTGTCACTGTGTTACACTTCACTATTTGCTATTTATACTAATATAATTGTACTTTTAGCTGTCAAATCTGTACCAAATACTTAATTGAAAACATAATAAAAAAACAATGGTTGCCTGTAAAGTCGGTTTTACGGGCGAAGATTTTACGTGACAACGTCTTTTTCTCAACGTCTTTTTTTATTGATATGAATATTATTAAATTGCACAATAGGAACAAGGAATTGAATGAATATAAGAATTGCACTAATTTTAACTATAGAAAATATGTTTTGTTTACTAAAACATTGTACATGTAAACTTAAACTTAACTAATTCCTATTTGAGTGATTTTGTTGAGGATAGGACGATGATAGGAGAAATATGAAATGAAAGGAAGTGTTTCTGCTGTAATGTGTCTTGCGAAAGTCAAGTCGATGGCTGTTCCTTTTAACGTAGTTGACTTAGAAACGTTTGATACGCAATCAAGATTATACGCATATTTCATGAAATTGAGAAACGAGTTGTCAGACTTTACATTTTTGTTAAAATCACTACACAGAAGAATCGGTATACTAGAATCAACTTGCACGAACGAGTATAAACTTGAAGCTAGTATTAGCGGTGAAGCAAGTAACGTCAGTCATGCACATGTCACCCTTGTAAATGACGAATCTAGGCACTCCACATTTTCCGATCCGAACCGAATCCGACCGATCATAGTTCGGTGACTTATCGTAACGTTACCGGGCGTTACACTTTTTCATGAGTGACTCCGAGCCGCAACCTAATTTAAGACGTTGTCACGTCAAAAAATATTTAGATTTTCTCTGGCTCACAATGTATCTTAGATATAGGTATAGTAGGGTAGACAAAAAATATAGTGTTGAAACATTATCTTCCACTTTTAACCCAATTTGGAGAATCGCATTACCAGGCAGATACAAGGCATAAACAGATAGAGATACAAGTACACAGGATGGGAGGTACCAGCAAAAATATCACAGTGAGAATGAGTGATGAAAGAATGGTAAACATGATGTTTGAAATGATTAATAAGAGAGGTAAGGGGTGACAGTATCAAAGATATTGCAAGAAGATCGCGTAAATAGCATAAAGAGAGCGTTAATGACAGTGAACGAGGCGAAAGAGATATAGCCGAGACAGAAAGAGGTAACCGCAGTGTTTGGCGTTCCATTTCTTATGACTACAGATAGAGCGAGAATTTATATTACCAGGTCGAACGAAAATATAACAAAATTTTCAATAATAAGATTTCATCAGTTACAATTTTCCAATCTCATTTGTTGGTGTATTTCAAATTAAATAATAAATAATTAATATAACGACGAATTTACACATTACGTTACGTGCCAATAGGACAGTAAATACCAATCATATGTGTCATAAACACATCTGTGAATTCGAATTGTCAGTAAATAACTCTACGGGCACTCCTTAGAAACTGCTTTGAGGTTTGACCTTAATGAGCGTGTGTCTAGCTTTTCACTAAAGTACTCTTCTTGCTAAGTATATATTTTATGTCAAACTGAAAGTTTATCAAAAACAATGTAAGTATATGTATATAAGAAAGATATACCTTCTATGTAAGCGTCCTAATGCGTCCTACTTTAAAAATAATTAACAATAGTATAAGGTGACTTACCTTATACTATTGTTAATTATTTTTTACTCAGGTAATCATTAATTTTAAGTGTTGAAAATATGGCTATACAAATCTGGGTCTATAGTATCTGGGTATAGTATCAGTTACGTCGTAGACAACATACACTGAAAACAGTACAATTCTATTTCAATTTAGTCCTAATTTTGTATTCCTGCCTCATATTCAAATATGTTAGGGTTACTAAAATATCTGAAGTCATCTATAAAAAGGTTCATTGTCATATTATTTTCTTTGCTATTAATTCTACATAGGCTTTCTTCTCAGGCGTCACAAGCTTCTCGAAATAAATTTGTTTATTTATAGATTTTCATCGTTGTGACTGTACTACTTTTAACTTCTTCTTCTTTTTACTTAAATTTTGTTACATTTTTATTTTTTATCGCAGTTTAGCAGGTTCACTCGGACAGTCGAGGCGAGCATTAATGCGCATTTTAAAAGGAACCCTTAGGTCTACTTTTGATCCGCATGATATTATGATTTTTATATTATGATTTTTGTTATTGTTTCTTCTTTTTGAGTGTAGATAACGGGATATTGTTAATTTTTTAATTTAATTTATTTGTATGACTACAAGGTCATATAATACATTTTGTATCTTTTCAACGTATCTAAATTTAAAACTTAACATAATTTGTAGTTAGGTCTTTATTTAAAAAAATATCACTAAACTAAAAAAAAATTATTTAACTTGAATAGATGTAAGCTTCCATGAGCTGATAATAAGCACAGTATATTCATAGTTGAGCTTCACCACATGCAACAACGGGGATTCAACGTTCCGTTAATAATTTAGAAATTAAAATTCACTAACTAACAAGCACGCGGCGCTTTATACTACAAACGAAGTACGGCTAACAAAAAAATTATAATATAAACGGAGCGGGGCAGGGAAATAAAAAGTAGGTGTAAATATTTGATGGCGACGGCTGACGCGGCCGGACGTTGTTGACTAGAATATTAATTGCTCGCAGTCACTGAGCTTTTAGTGTACGTTTAAACATGGGGGACGACATGGTGGCTTTTTAATATTATTGTACGTGTAAAGAACCATTTTTGGGCATATTCAATATGCAAGTAAAACTAATTATGGCATAATATTAGGACAAATGCTATAAGCAAAAATTGTCACAAATAATAACAGTTATAAAGCGAAATCCCCGAAACAACTTCCTGTTAGGCTCAGTAGATAATAAAATATAAGAAATCTAATAAAAGTTTAAATTAAATAGCGGACACGTCAAACAGAATCAACAGAAATAAGGTAAAAGCATGTTTATTCATACACAACTTTGATCTTCGTTGATCGTTGTATTTTTACATAACATATTTATTTTGTTTTCATAAGTAAAATTCATTTGATATTGCTTGCAAAGTTTATTATGGACTTGTTTACAATGTCCTAAAATTGAATGCTTTTTGCGTAAAATAGAAATGATAATTTGTAGTATTTTATTTTCCAAAAAATATTGAAAATTCCTGAGAATATTTCCCTGGTACAGGTTGACATTTTTTATAGGCAACTATTAATTTTTATAGCGAAAAATGAAATAGAAATTTATGAATAGTTATGTTAATAAAAATGTGCTAACGTAATAAATAAAAGTAGTTTATATATACATATTGCATTGTTCACATAAGGTGTTTTTTCAGTATAGGAGTTACTATAGTAAAGTGAAGGAGTTACTTTAGTAAAAAATATATTTTTAAAGAGAAAGGAAAAAGCTTAATCTTCCCTTAGAGCTTATAAGGTTATGTTTTTAAACCCATATTAAACTTTTTACGCTTAAGAACCTTCTCAATAAATTATTCGTTCGATTACTTACATATATACATACATAACTTCACGTCTTATCCCTCGTGGGGGAATATCTTGACTTTTAACTTAGTCATCTTATTTTCCATGTAGCCGTTGGTATTTAATCATACAAAAAAATTAAAATATGATAAGAAGAACGATGGAATTGTTATTCTTTTTATTACAAAAAATACGGCTGTCTTTCTGTCAGTTAGCTTTTCCTTGTTGATAGAGATACTTTCTGATATTTTTAAGGCTTACCTTCGTTCTTTTTGGTTTTTTCGTTTATTTGAAATGCTTATTGATTAATTTACAGACTTTGGTTTTATATTATTAATGATATAGTGAATAAAAAAATAAAGAATTAAAATTTTGTTGCTCTCCATTATAAATACAGTCATTATATTATAATATATATACATTTGTATATCTTCACGCTTTATACTGCAGAGTAGACAGAGGGAACTGCAGAAACTATAGGAACCCAGTATTAAGACACTCCGTTGCTTAGTTCCTGATTTGTCCGTCCCCACTTTGCGCCTTTTTTGAGACAACAGAACTCAACGCTGCGCTTTGCCTAGTTTCTAGAGCAAAGAAAAATCCATCTTTTTTGAGTAGGAATCAAACCTACAAACCGTTGCGTTTACAAGTAGACGCTACGCCTCTGCACCACGACGGTCCTCATATTAAATCTAACCATTAAAAAAAAACTTAGAAACTATTGAAAAAATAAGTAATATTAAATATATTTTTCTTTTCCCAGGTAATTATATGAAGATTCAAAATTTTTCATGGAACTGTAAGTTATTTAAGAATAGTAAAACTTTTAAATTTGCAAGTTCAATTAGTTTCTGCGTTAAATGTTGGCGCTGCAATCGTTTTTGAGATGGAATGGAATGGTTGAATTCTAGGCACTGCAAAACGCCTATCCGTATGCTTAAAGTACCATTGGATGTCCATAGATGGCGCTGTCATAATGCTTTATACAGAAACAATTATTTATTTGCCTTTAA
Organism: Dione vanillae; assembly: GCA_037178615.1. Taxonomy (NCBI): domain Eukaryota; kingdom Metazoa; phylum Arthropoda; class Insecta; order Lepidoptera; family Nymphalidae; genus Dione; species Dione vanillae. The sequence continues at coordinate 659,667 of JAZFAU010000159.1, forward strand.
TTATATATCATGTTAAGAGTTTAAAAAATAATTTTTAATATTTTGATTTCCAATTTGTATTACTTGTTTGATCGATTATAAAAAATAAACTGGACAACTTTTTTTTATAAATGGTTAATTTTACCTTCAAGTGTAATGAAAGTAACGAAATAGCATGACATCATAGTTACAAATGAAATTAGTAAAATTTTATAAATACATTAAAAATGTACATCAGATAATAATGCAAACACAATTTCAATTATAATTTAAGTACGGTACTGTGTGTTCGCACACCAGTACGTGTAACCTCATCAAACCTACATACCACAGTCTGTTTGTGTCAAGTTTACCAGAGCTCTGATTAATTAAAGAGTAATCTCGGGTAATACCGCAGATATTAGAGCTAGGTAAATTTCTATCGAGATGTTGCTATTCGGTTCAATTTGGGTAGACGGATTGAAACTTGTGACTGCGGCTTCGGCTATTGGTATTAGGATTATAATTATTTCTTAACAATGTACAAGGTAGTTGGACATTGCGTTATTTGTCTTTCTATGACTCTTGCTATGTTAAATCTAAATATAAGTGAATTCATAGAAATTTGTAGCTCATTAGGGATGGTTATGAATAATTAGTACCGAACAGTAGGCTACTACTAAATGTAGTCTGACATGAACACAATTATGGCTCAATAAGTCTGACACATGTGCCGTTTGTTGATTCCCATTAAGCAATATATTTTCAATTATGTTATATTATTTTTATCTTATAACTGTAATATGTGTACTCAATGACATGATTGTTGTGTTCCAAGGTTCATTTAATAGTGTATTTAAATACACAAAGTTACAATACGTGAAAGTAAAGTGACACTTTTTTTCATTTTTTACATCACTATATATAGGAGATGTATATACACGAGTATATCTTATGTACGAACATAGGCTAGTAATTGTGGTGCATTTTAAAATATCTATTATATTAATTTTTGTATTTCTATTGGATGTAATGAGACTTTTTTAAAACTCAGTAATGATTTTTTATATTTATGTTTATACATACAGTCTACAGCACCATGATAGTGCTTTCATATATTATGTGCCTATACTTTACAAGGTCGTATAATGAAGTTAGATAGTAGGTTCAGAAACTCCATAACAGACAAACTTGTCCTACGCTTTTAAACTTAAATACGTCGGAAGCACATCGTTGTAAACTTTTTTTCATTTTAACTTAAATTTTATTGCCTTTTTTTTCTTCTCTTAGCATTTTGTACTTATAATTGTAATAATAACATAGACTATAAATTTGTTTTCTGATAAATGAAAACCATCAATTATGTAGTGAAAAATAAATCAATAGTAACTGTTAAGAGATACCTTTAGTAGTTCACATACGCACACTAAGTATTAGATTTATAGACATTAAAAGCATTTGTGAGTGGTAAGAGAGATAAGAGTTGGCTTTCTTCTTCTTCTTCTTCTTCTTCTTCTTCTTCTCTTTATTTATGGCGTTTCGAGCGAGTTGGCTTTCAAAAACAGACATGAAAGAAAGCTCGGGGCCTCACCGTTTCTTGAGTAACTAAAAGTATAAAATGAAAAAAGGCATAGCAATACTAAAAATTACTAAGAATTAAACATCTAATTATTCTCGTTTAAGGTAAGCAATTTCAGTGTGTTTCCTTTATGTAAATACGTCATGATTAAAAAGCTATAAGGATTAATTTGGCGTGCATTCCTACGTCACCTGCAAAAGCAATTTCGAGTCTGATTAATTTCATCTCAAAGGTTAATTAAAGCGCATATTATTATTAATTTCTTCCTTTAAATATACCTTGACTTGGCAAATTAGGGTGTTATGAAATTCTTTGTTTTCGACCCACTCTCGTGTAAATTTTTAAGAAGCTCACTTAGAGGCGTTACAAGAATTTTCTAAATATTTCTTAGCACATATTAACAAAATGACTCATACTAAAGAGATTTTTTATATTACAGTGGAAACACATCTCTCATATTATGTTTTTCGTCGTTAAGAATACGATTAGATATATATAATAAGATTGTCGTTAGAAATATTGATGAAAAAATATTTGAATAACTGAATTATATATCTATTTATATAGATCCATAAATTCCTGATAATCTGAACGTTAGTACATTACGCTTACGCTACGCGTTAGTACGCAATTTTTAGAATACTTTAGACTACGTTTTATTTTCATTTAGTAGCATTAAGTATTAAGTATTCTACACAATTTGATTTTTTTTAATATATTTCGTATATTTTATTTAGAAATAGTTCTAAATTTATATTTTAATTTTAAATGAAAAGTTGAAGGTAAATGTTCAACGTCAACCGAAAATCTCAATGGATGGTATTATACTTGGCACATTCTTAAAAAATACTTAGCCACACACGTCAAATAACTCTAGCACCATTTACTATGATTATATTGAAATTCTTTATCTAATTTACAATCTGGCTCAACAAATGGTTTTCAAAACCATTCAACACAATATATATTATTCCAAATGTCTAAAACAGTAGAGTGCAATATCTAACAATAGTACAATAACAATCATAAAATAAGCTTATTTTTTACCCTCAAAAGCCCAAATACAAGTGCTTTATGAATATTGATCAGTAAAACCCACGTTGACATATGACTATGACATTATTACGTATAACTAATAAAATCAATACAACAAAAAATCTATTTTTGGGAAAATTCACATTTTATTAGAAATTCACCTTTTCTAAAGCACAGCACTCTCTTTGACACATATCAAAAATTCGGATAGGAATCTGAAATCGACTATCAGAACGAAACGACGATATCCAGGATGTATGTATTATTTGCTATAAGATCTCGACTTTATATTCTCACTGCGACCTTATGCATTTCTTATGATATCCATAGAACGCTTTGAGTGGAGTATAGCTATTTAAATGGAATATTCATACAGTCATTTATAACTTCTATTGTATAGAATGTTCTATTCAATGTTTAAACAGCATACGTGAGTAGATGTTTTTTTGTGTGACCTTTTTATCTGATTGACAAAACTAAATATAAAGACGTTTTGAATATCTCTTACGTAATGCGAATTATTAAAGAAAAACTGATCTTCATTTTTATTTAGAATTTTTGTACATATTTTTTTCCTTCTCCTCACCCAGAAAAAACTGAAGCTTTAAGTGTTATCGACGATTGATTTAACAACCTTAGCACTCTTATTCACCGAACTACTCTTTCTCTTTATAAGATTGTCTTTAAATGTTGAACTTTTTAGGTTCTGAACCTCAAGAGGAAAAGAATTAGAAACCCATATAAGATTATTACTTGGACAACAAAGTTCTATCTAACATTCCGTCTGTCAAGATTTTTTTTCAAAGTCACGAGAAGGAATCTAGCTAAAATTAATATGATATTAAGTATCTTAAGTTCTAACAAAAACCGTCTTCATATCGACCTGCCGAGTTTTACTTTGAAGTCAACAACTTATTATTTTTACTTGTAAAGTCAACCTATAGTCCACAGTGCATACATCCTATTTTCTCAAATTTTCTTAAACAAAGTTTATTTTTTAACCGTTTAATTTAATAATACAGGTAAAAAGGTTAAGTTTAAGAGAAATGAAATCCGAAAAATATAAGAAAACACGATCAGCGGTGAAGATTGACTCTGAATGTTTCATTTAAGTCGCCCAATGGCTCGGAAATGGTTAAGAGGGCGGTAAGGAAATCTCCTTGGGGGGCATTAAAATATGTAAGGGGCAAAAATAACGGATGGTCTAGCGTCGACGTAACGAACTGTAATATAGACCCAGCTCGGAAAAGAGGACCCCAGGGCCCTTAGCGATGTTAGTTTAGGAATGTGTAACATATTTGCGTAAAATAATGTTATTTATCTATGATTCTTGTAGCAAATCTGCGGATAATCGGGATGGCAAACAAAAATACACTCGAGAAGAACAAAGGGAATTCTTGTCAAAGTATTTTTATATACAAATAAAAATCGATGAAAACGTATTTGAGCACGGTTTTATTTACGGGTTAAAACGTTTGGATTAAATTCTATTGTTTTATGTGAATTCATAATTTAAATAATTCATATGAAATATATATATGTCTGTGATTATTTAAAAGTTTTACAGCGCTTAATATGTATGTCCAGTATGGATTTGACTATAATATAAAATGCTCGTATTTTGTACATCCAGAGTACTTATTTAAATCATGTTAATTATGCTAAATAATACAATATCGATATTTACCCCTGAGAACTTTTTGCGAAATTATCATAGTAAAGTAGATACATAGTTTTCCGTTACGTATACATATACATACTCGTATGTTAATTAAGTTTATTTTATTGAAATTTTATACAGGACTTAAATATGAGAAACTCTTTATACATTCGGAATGAAAATAATTTTATAAATATTGTTAATACCAGCCCGAAGCCATATTAGTATCAATATCATTCACAGAACAACCACTGACCACATGTGATATTTAATAATATTAATTAAACCGTAAACTGTGTATGCGCGATGTAACCAATGACAACAGCGTAGTTCATATTTTAATTGTACAAATGAAATAGTAAAGATTTAAATACAGTGATAAAGAAAGCATGGCTTAATGCTGAAAATTATTGGACAGTTATATGAAGCGCGGAGTAAAAGAATAAAATTCAAAAATATCAAATTAGCGGGAAAACGTCCGACTAAAAGTCGTTTTACACATAACGTACATAACTATTGGTGGGATTACACTGCCGCCATTGTAATGGAAGGATGAAGTTAATCTGAGGCTTTTAACGAAATGAATGTGCCTGTAAATCTCTACAAATATGGTTGTTGTCCCCTGTTGATGTATTAGTGTTAAGTTAAAGTTAACATGGTTTAGGAAACACTTTACTAATTAGCTATTTTCCTTGTTTAGTAAAAATACAAGGAATGTTTAAGTAGTCCTATATTTGCATGATTGGTTTAAAACAATATTATAATCACAATCAAATTTATTACAGTTTTAAGTACAAAGTGATTTATTTAGAAATGTATAAGCAAAGTCCCAGCAGTCATTTATCGACAATCTTAGTTGTTTTTTTTTTTCCAAAAACTTTTTTTAGAATATTTAACATACCTACCTTGTTGGTTTAAACAACAAAATGATAAAACTAACACATGATTGTTTTAATATTGTAAGTAACATTAGCGTTTGTATAGAATTAAATGAGATGTCTTTCGATGTGGTTTCTCCGAATCATTTATTAGCGAGCTGGGACTATCTTACAAGCGTAATACACCTAAATGGATTGTGGTTCATGCTTCGACAATTCACGTCAGGTACATAACATGTAGCGGTTAATGTTTAATTTAATATGTAATAGTTCGCAAGTGATAATGTTAGTTGAATTTAGTTCAATTATATAACAATATTGTTGTAGTGCAGTGTTAATCTATGTCTTACAAATTAACAAACAATAAAAACAAATAATAATGAAAAAAAATAATATTTTTCAAAGTGTAATGCGTGTGTGTGTGTGTGTGTGTGTGTGTGTGTGTGTGTGTGTGTGTGTGTGTGTGTGTGTGTGTGTGTGTGTGTGTGTGTGTGTGTATAAGACATTATGTACATGAAAATGTTACCTTTTATCCTTTATCTGTACTGCGAGCACTAATATTTTGTCAAATATTATAATTTTCATTCGATGAAAAGTAGCCAAGGTTAATCAAAATGTACATATTTCCTGTTTGCAATTTTCTTACAAGCTCGTGTCGTTACCTTAGAATTTTAATTTTATAAAAAGTTCAAAGTAGTACTACTCTACATAGTAGAACATATTTTTCATAGATAACTTTGTTAAACGTCTTATTTTTTTAAAACTTTTACTTTTTACTTGTTTGATACATGTAACGTCAATTATTATTGTTCTTTGAAAATGTCTTTATATAATTTCATAGGTAATACATACTTACGTGATTTCTGCACATTAATAAAATATTATTGTGTAAAATATTACACGAACTGTTCTAAATTTAGAATGGATAAGTAAGTTGATCGAATATGTCAGATTTCCGCTCTCCAAATCCAGCGTTGATATTCCCTATTGAATAAATCACAACCGCTTCAACATTTCTCAGTGATATATAAATATGAAGAATCTATAACATTTAATGAGGAACTATAAAAAATAAAAAAATAAAGTTGCAAAATGCACCAACAAGCAAGCAGCCAGCCAAAAAAAAAATACAATAAACCTTAAAATTACGCCGTACGTAATAGCATTAATCTTCATTTGCCTATTCCTAATATCAGGCAAATTATTTAAAATGATGATTTCACATTTAATAAATTCCAAAAGAAAGAAACTTAAGGGAGACAAGCGACCCGCGAAAACATTAAGAGGGTCGCCATGACAAATCGCCTTGCCGCTCGCTCATTGAATGATAGATTTATTCACTCTTGATTTTTGGTTGAACCAACAAGTGAGTCCACTATTTGATTTACTAACTCTAATGCTTCTAATCTTAGTACCTAAGCTTTTCCCTTTTCAAAATGATGTGACGCGGGCACCTGTCTAATGTGTTTGTGGATATTGTCCGTAGAGACGTTTATACGTTTAGAGGGCTAATAGAGATTTAGGTTGATGATTGATTCGGTAAGCTTTGTTTATGCTATGTACCTAAATGGACTTTAAAGATAACTATTAAGTGTTGTTTATTAAAATATATATTACTAAAAGACTTCTAACCATTACTAACTTTTTCGAATATTTATTCGGAAATCGATCGCTGTTACTCACTTTTATCTCATGTTCAAAAATCTAAAATCTTAGTTCTTACTACACATTACACAAAATTTTTATCGTTAATACTAGCTATATTAATATTTATACATAATATATAGCACTAATTTTTATCAGTAACGAATTAACGAAGTCTTCTCCTCACCTCGATATGCGAGAAAAAGCGTCAAGTTATGTAATATGTTTATATTATATTTCGTAATTATATCATAAGGAATTAAGTCCCCTTACATATATTTACAAAATAATTATCTATGAATAATAAATATATCAAGAACTAAGTCCTATAGGGAATATTAACTGTAATAGGCAATTAAATATGATCCGCAAAAAGGTCCCTATAATCGTTTTGTTACGCATAGGGTTCATTGAGAAAATGTCGGAGTAATTACATTCAGTTCTTGGTAACGTAATAAAAGCTATACAACGTATGTGCATACGTTAACTTCAGTTTAATTGAAGATCATATATTATTTTGAACTTTCATAAGCTGGATTTGTTTTTTTAATCACACATTTTATCCAAAACACTCAAGTAAGAACTTAGAAATATGACACTCCGTTGTGATATTTCCACGATAATTCCATACATTGCTTGACTCATAGCGAAACTCAATGCAGTACTTTTTCTTAAGAGAATGGAAACGAAATTAATTCATATATATGAGTGGGGATCGAACTCATAACTCCGGCAGCCGACGGTCACCATAACTAAACATACTATATTTGTTCAACATAATGACATAAAAGTTATTTATAGTATAAGTTATATTAATGCATTGCAGCTCTCTCGCGACGGACGTAAGAAGCTTTCTCTGAAAAGATTGTTAGTCATAAACTATGATTTTTCTCTATGAATATTATGGTAGTTAAGTGCCCGAGACAGACGTCCGACTACGCCGCGCTCATAAATCGCGTTTATTAAACTGAATGTAGATCTGTGGCGCCCTTTTTATATACATATACATACATATATTCATATGATAACGATACAGGTGTGCTTGATTAGATATTATTATTTTGTATGGTACTACAGTATTTAAAGCTAAAAAATAAAGCAAATGATGTAACTGACGTAAGTCTTCATATAAATAAATTAAAAATTAAAGAAGCATTTGTACACTCAACTACACTCAACACACTCTGTTTGTACATTTAGTATTTTTATCGTTTTTGTCTGACTCCCGTTAACGAAGTGTGCATCACACAATTGCCATAGTTTCAAAGTTTGCAAATGTTAATAAGTAAACGTTATTTTTTAGCTAAATATAAGCCAAAAATAAATAAATCACACAATAGAAACCATAATAAGTTTGTTGGGTAAATACACACACAGATATATATATAGTAAACTTCGTAAAGTAAGTCATTTTGTATTACTTGATTGAATCATTATTATTACAATTAATGTTAATATTAATTTAAAAATTAATAATAAATTGTAAATAACTAAAAACTTAAAATAAAGAGAAATATCGATTTTATTTATTGAGAGGCTAGGTCAAGGCGATACGTAACATAATCTGGTAATCTTTATTAAGCGGTGGCGTGATATGTATGCCAAATGTTTACTAAGCCCTGGGCTTTCTGTTTGTGTTCAATAAGAGCGTTACAAGACGCTAGTTGAATTCTTCTCAGGACGTCGTATGAGGGGACAGGGGACATCTGCATAAATAAAGCGGTCACGTCCGAACGCCCGTTTTACTTGGATGTTTAACTCGAACTATTCTGACGGGCGAGTGTAATTGAGCAAGTGGTATATATATTTTTTTAATTTTTGTAATATTTTTGAATGTATACGTATATGCACAGGCAAGCGGCGAACGGAGTGTCTTAATGCTATGTACCCATGGTTCCTGCGGTTCAAAAGTCATGATAATAATTGTTATATCAACATACTCTGCAATGCTATACCACACATAAAGGATGAAGTGTTTAGAAATAATTATTAATAAAATTTCATTTTTTTTAAGATTTTTAAAGAATTATAAGTGGAAAAATTCTAAGAACAAATCGTTCGGGTTAAAATTTTTATATGTTTTCTTTAAGTATTTCTTAAAAATGTGTAATAAAATATCTTTAACAATATAAGCATATAAAAATATGCTCTTTGAATGAGTTGAGTTGGTTTTACCTAGAATATTGGATTTAAAAACCTGTATAAGTCAACTATTGTTAATTTCTACTGTTAAAGATAACAATATATTAATCACGTTCACCACTAGTAATAAGAAAAACTGCTGGTAACAAGAAAAATAAATCTAAAAATTGAGAAGAACTCTACTTTGAGATGCTTTTCTTGTTATCAGCAATGAAATTAAATAGTTCTCTCTCTGTGTAGTTCCAACTTACTGCTGTAACGTTTACAGGCAAATGCTTTGTCACTACGCCTACGACTTGGGAAATAAAGTCGTTTAGCACTAAGTTACCTTTGTTTACCCTGCTATATGCAGGAAATTGGAATCTATTTTTTAAATCACTATTAGTTGCACTAAATGTTGGTTATACATATGAATCAGAACAATAAATCAGCTTTTTCGATGTTTACAGTGGGCGGCGCGTCAATAGGCGGCGGTCGTTTATCGCTGTAACGCCCACAAGCACAACGTCATTAGTTCACCAAAGTAATTATATTTATTTTACTGTTCCGGTTACATTTATGTGCATATCGATTGTTATTGTAATGTTTGTTTAAATTTTAAACGATTGTTTTCTTTTTTGTGATGTTTACATTTATTACATAAATTGGTATTTTCCGTCGAACATGCGGTTAATTATTAGTTGCAATGAATAGGTAATATGGTAAGTTTAATATGGTAATGTGGTAAGTTAATTATATTTTTTTTTTTTAAATAATATTAAAAAACAAGTATATCTGAAATTTAGACCAGTTAGTTTAACTATAGGCATGTTTAATATACAAAATAAACATAGGTATAGATGCATAAAATTTGAACTTAAATAGGTAATAGATTTAAAAGTGCCAAAAAATCTTAAGTAACACTTAGTTTAACTCGCTCATGTAAAGAATGCACAACCATTCATGTCACAGAGCCTTTATTTTCTATTTCCAGGGCGGCCAGAGAAACACCACGGCTAATCGTCCGCCCGTTACCCGCTCTCCTTATAGGGATGTCGCTCTTTATGTCGATAACGTAAATTTGATATAAAACGAAAACACTTAAAAGTAATTGATTTATATGCAGTATATTGTGTTATTTTGACATGTCATATGTAATTTTATTAAGCAATCTTTATTTATATCTATTTTTTTAGCTTCACGCTTTATCCTGCACACGGCAGAGTAGGCAGAGGGAACTGCAGGAACGATGGGAACCTAGTGTTAAGACACTCCGTTGTTTAGTCCCTGCTTTCTCCGTCCCCACTTTCCGCTTTTTTCAAAACATTGCCGGAATATCTAAATATAAAATAATATATTAAATTAAAGTTGATTTTCGGCAAGTAATTTCTCGTAATTTTTTTATATTTCATCTGTTAAATTGAATTGTTTATTTTGATTTTTGCCAATTTAACGTTATTTCACAGTATATCGAAAATTCCTCCACTTTATATATAAAAGTATTTTTCTATTAACAAGCTAAGAAAGTTAAGAATATATTCTTAAATAATAGGTAAAAATAATACTGAAGCTTAACTTCATCGTTAAAAGCTCTACACCACCACTATACGTCTTGATGTGTCCGGAAAATAACGTGTTCTTTTAGTGGTTTGTCCTACGCTTTGCTACCTGCTTGCTCGAGATCAGTTTACTTAGGTTGGTTTTTATACGTACATACATTTAAGCCTTTACATGGGAAAGTAAGCTTTAGATTAGACAATCACAGATTTCTTCTTATGCCGCTTCACTGCTACAAAGTGAAAATTTAATGAGAAAAAAAAACATTGTTTTGTTAAAAATTATATTTTATCTCAATTTGACAGGTTTCTGTAACAAAGAAACCAATAACAACTTTTTACTTCTAAAAATAAATATAAAAAATAAATACAACACTTACATAGTAAGAGTTATTAATTGAATTAAGTGAAGTCACATACATGAATAAATTATTACGAACCCATTCATCATATTGTACATTTGATATAAGCGATATACATACGTACAAACACATGTTTTGTATCCTTTGCTTTATACGTCTTGATTCATATCTTTAAGCGACCACGACTTGTGAAGACACCTGCTCCCGCTAAATAATCATTTGTCAGACTGTACGTAAGTTGAAAAGAATAGCTAATATCTCGAGTGGTTTCGAGTTACTTTTCGTTTCATATATACATTCTGAATGAAGTCTTGTTTTGTTACCCCTACCGATGATTAACTTTCTGTCAAAACTTTTTTAAATTACTGTCCGTTGTGCTATATATATATATATATATATATATATATATATATATATATATATATATATATATATATATATATATATATATATATATATATATATATATATATATATATATATATATATATATATATATATATATATATATATATATATATATATATATATATATATATATATATATATATATATATATATATATATATATATATATATATATATATATATATATATATATATATATATATATATATATATATATATATATATATATATATATATATATATATATATATATATATATATATATATTCAAAATGGAAAAGCCTAACAATTACTATTGTGTATGTAACAGTAGTATTTCCCATAATAGTTTTCTTCACATATTAATGTAATAGTCGATTGATAAAAAAATATAAATTTTCGTTTATTCGATCGACTAATTCATTGCACCTTTACAGACTAGTACTGTTGGATTACACCACGATGGCTTAATATCTATCTATCTCCATAGATAGAGTCTAACAATAAAAGGTGTTGTATATCTTACAAAGATAGCATATCGTAAATGATCACAGGTGTTTCACTCGAATTGCTCTAAATGTGATTGTACATGTAATGGAACAGGTTATTAAGTAGCTTGATTCACATTGTAACACTTAGGTGAAAAGATTTTCACGATATCTTCTTGATTTTACTGTATGAGAACGTTTGTCAACTCAATGACATAGCAGGTGTAAAATTTGAAGCTTTTACTTTATGAGATATTATTAATTTTCTTTTCAATATTCTCATAATAATGAATTTAATTTCATTTTTAATCTGGCAGTCATGTTATATTAATATTAAAAAAAATGGATGATTTCAATTTAAAAATTTTACTTAATGATATTTCTTTCGTTCATGTGATTGGTTGAAACTATCTTTATTTACCTTTAAGAGAAAACCAAAGTTTAATTCTTTCTTAATAGTTTTTTCCATATTAGTAATCTTTATATTAATAATTGTTTAAAATTCAAATTTATTGCTTCCCTTTTAATTGCACGTATAATAGGGACAGTGTACTGGAATTCTACACTGATACATGAGAATATAAGATTCTTAGACTCAAGTTTCTCTGTTCTCTGTTTTCCCTCATTTGATATTGTATATAGAATGGCCAACTTGTTAGTCAAATAAAACTTCAGCCGCCTAGGATGTTAAAGAAAATGAAAATAATTTATTGGACACCACGATAGCATCAAACTATTTAAATGTATATCTTATTTGTTTATGACTTACATATTATATGAAAAATGTGAACACATCGTGCGTCAAAACATCAATAAATCAAGTGTGATATAATCAATTATTTACATGTTCATTTCCGCAGTATGCTAAGCCATCTCATCCGGATGTCACCGCAAACATCTAATTGTAATAGCATTAGTTTCCTAATTTTATAGATTAAATTTGTTATTAGAATTTATTTGAAATTACTTTGTACAGTTGTTCCTTAGAAGTCTTTTGGAATCAAGTTCTGTAGGTTCGATATTTTGAATTCTCCTTTAATATATATTAAATTTAATATATATTATTTAATATATATTATTTTAATATATATATATATATATATATATATATATATATATATATATATATATATATATATATATATATATATATATATATATATATATATATATATATATATATATATATATATATATATATATATATATATATATATATATATATATATATATATATATATATATATATATATATATATATATATATATATATATTATTTTTAAACCCAAACGGGTTTACAATTGCAATTAGAAATTATATTGTAAGCAATGCAAAGAATTTCGTTCTGAAGAACGTCTTTAAATACTAATCTTCGTATAAAATGTAAACTTGTGCTTCTGTCTTGTTTGATGCTATGTACGTACAATGTATATTTTATAGGGAGCATTGTAAGAAAATTAAATCTGTCGTGATCGATATGCCGTAAAGGTATTATTCGATGTTTTCGATAGCTCTTGGTTTCTTTCATGTCAAAAAGGTTCTTCAATACCGGACAAGTCTTTGTTTCACCTTGTGCCTTTGTTAATGACAGGTATAATAGATGAGGAAGTTTTGTTCAGTATCAAGTTTTACATTTTGAAAAGTTAAATAGGGTTTTTATATGCACATACTTATTTATTTATTTTAAGCTTATATTTGTTTTCAATTGATTTCTATAATTTTTAGTTCTGATCTTTTTTTAGCTTAATAATTTAAAGTTTCTTGCATTTAGCTTAATCGTATATTTATATTTGAATAAGACACTTGGCAAGTAACACCTTCTTACCTCTAGTACTTTACAGTGTATATTTAATATTATATATTACTAATTTCAATATTGAAATAAATCATTATAACGATTATGTTAAAAACAAGAACTAGTAGCCATATTAAATATTAATAGTAAAAAATGCTACAAAAATATCTAAAACTAGATTACAAAAAATCACGCATCTTACGCACAAACGCGTGAACATACTCAGAAGTGGCAAAGTAAACAAAAGAACAATTTTCTTGGTCTCTACTAAATCGCGAGATGAGACCTCGGCACACGTTCCACTCGCAACAGGTCGCCGATTTATCCCGAGGGCGCCAACTAATGGAAAAAATGTCATGCCACGATTTTTTAAGATATTGAATAGATGAGTTATGAAGTTGATGGTAGATGATCGTTAGTTAAAAGAGGGAATTTGTCACCTCATTGATTCTGTATTAAACACTTAGCAGATTATACAGCGATTTCCTTTTTTTTATATATATTTTTGTACATTCATGAAGATTGTAAGATTTTCTTCTAATTATTATTCTTTATCATTTATATTTTTATTTGTAAATATAATAGAATACATAATATTAAATAAATTTGTAATTCTTCCTAAATTTAACGTTAAAAGAGATATTTGATGTTAATATCCGAGTCGTCTATGTATCCTTTGAGTTTGGTTCTAACTCACAACAAGTTAGTGAATTTCGTGCTTCAAGAAAAATAAGGGCAATTTAGTCTTCCCGCCCTACACTTCGTCCTTAAGCTAGACTTTAGTTGCATATTTTAAGGCAAATGTATATTTTGATTTAGGCTTTTATTATAATCATGAAGCAAATCAAATTTAAATCTATGCTTTATTTATTTCAATTAGATGAACTCAACAAACATTAATTAGTAATAAGCTAAATGTAACATTTATTATTTATAAATATTGTTGGGAAACTAATTTAGTATGATTTTATATAAACCATTCAATTCTATTTAAATTAAACCATTAATAAGAACAACAAAATATTTAGTATTTCAGTTTTAAAACAAACAAATAACAGTTTAAAACCAACGCTAATGTACATAGTAATTATTAAAATCAATTATCGTTACAATTACGTTCCCAACAGAATAATCAATGATGAAATTAAGTTCAAAAATGGTGCATTTACGTGAGGGGATATAGCTAATAACAGCATAGACCATTAAACACAATAAGCAATATTAATCGGCTTAAAGCTGTATGTATTAAATTACATAATGGCCGTACATACATATGGTAGTAGTACATACATACATACATACTCGTTGAATAGGGATTGTAATCAATCGGATGGACAATAGGAATTGCAGGTGAATAGTGTACAATGTTCAGAGACAATGACGTCACGAATGTTGCGTTTCTCTAATATGGAATCAAGGAACGCGTCCACAGAAGACGAATGAATGTTAATGATGCCAGTGTAAACGGAATTCCGTAATCTGAACTTCCTTTGCCTTCTATATGATGCTATTTACAGGTAATTTGTGTAATTATTGCGAAAACTAAGAAATATATAAATTATTTCGGAACCAAAATATACTACAGATAACATATATGTAATATAGCTTTGGAACGTTTCATATGATAATTTTATACTTAAAGCTTGGTCCATAATGATAATTAATTAATTGAGATTGGTACTTATGTAATGTACACACGGCCAGACATGTAAATAATAGCCAAGCGAAACAAGCGAAAATATTGATGCAAGCATCTGCCTGTAAGCGCGACGGTTTGAGGGTTCGATTCCCACTCGAGGAAGATGAAATTTTCTATTTCCGTTTTCTTCGCTCTGGAAACTTGGCAAAACGCGGCGTTGAGCTCAGCCACTCAACACGCAATGCCTCGAAATAGGCGGAAAGCGGGGACGGAGAAAGCGGGGACTAAACAACGGAGTGTCTTAATACTCGTGTCGTATGATTCCTGCAGTTCCCTCTGCCTACCCTGCCACTTGTGGGATAAAACGTGAAGCTATAGAAAAGATATAGTATTGTGGGCAATAATAAATTGTGAAATAAACGTTATACTGTACGTCTGGCATCACTATAGAAAATATAATAAAAAATGTTATAGTACTTACTGACCTTAAACTAAAGCTATTCCCATTTATGATACTATACATGTTATCAATATATAATACAATAAAGTAATATATACTTAGAAGGTAGAGAGGAAAATAATGTAAATGTTAATGTCATAAGCTTCATAAAAGTAAGTTAACACAAGAGGCTTTGCCCAAAGCTTATACGATGCAAGTAGCATATACGAAGGAGTATACGTAAATTATAGAATAATATATTATAGTTTAAAAATATATGCAATAACATTTTAGCAATCTTTACCTATACGAGATAAACACATATTTATAATATTCAAAAAATAAAATGCAATCAATTATATACATGTGCTAGGATCTAGAATCTCTTTATTTGTTTGTTATTTTATCTAAATTTTTTCATTTTGACGCTTCCTCTAAGTGAAGAAGTGCTGCTGTTGAAAGACCTCGTAGGTTCACTGGCGATATCTTCGCGTTTCCATACAGTATTTTAGTATTTAGAAATGTCTAAAGAAGCATATTCTGAAACATTTAATACAAAATTAGTACAAAGCCTTGATTGATTTGTTTAGTTAGAGTTGCTTTGATCTAATCCACGAGTGATTAGCATACAATGTTATTAGAGTGGAATCGCCCTGTCTATCCTTACTAATAGCTTATTGTGGTTTCATTTCTGTTAGCTGTCTGTATCTAGTTTCAATTACCTTATCGCATAATTAAGTGCGTTGATTAGCTTTGTAAGCCTCGGTCAAACGTCACCATAGTTGTGTACAAATGTAATTACCATAATGCATTTTCATTATTTCAGTTATGTTTTGTAATAAATATATATAATATATAATATATATTCACCTAATATAAGTTAATTTATTTAATCATTTCTCACTAAAATAAAAAAAATACTTGTTATTCTAATATTTTAAACTAAGCTGCGGCATTTTACTGTAACGGTTATTTTATTGGTAGAAGTCATCGAGGTGAGGTGCAATACACTACGAGTATATAGAGTTTAAATGTATACTATGTTAGGACTGTATCTTAAAAATACGTGTTTAATTTCACTATCTGTTTCTAGAAAACAGTGATGACTACTATTTTTACATTTTATTATTATTAAAATATTACATACTAAATAAGTCATCATTTTAAATTACTTACAAATTATATTTTATATATAAATAATTTACAAGTACATTCAGATACTCGAATATGAATTCCAAGCCTTAGAGCAAATATATCTTTAAGTTGTTATAAACCTAACCGAATAGCTGAAATGTGTTAGTATTATTAGATAATAGATATATATATGCAAACAAACTTACTACAGCAGACTACAAAGTACTAAGCAAATGTTGGGAATAATCGAAAGTAAAATAGCTAGAAATTCAAACTTGAAATAGTTTTTATTACAATAAGTTCATTAAATCTATAACCTTGTAGTCTAATGTTTTATTTCATAAAAATACACTGGATTTCATTGTAAGTTCTTCTCAAGTATTAACTAAAAGTGAAAAAGAAACAATTTGTATTTACCTGGTACTTGGAATACCGAGACTCTACTGGTGTAGACAGAGAATGGGATGATTGATCTGACGTATTGAGTCCTGAGTGGCCACGAAACTTGATAAAAACATATCAAAAGGGTATTGAACTTGTGTTACCACAATCAATAGATGGTAAAAATAGTCTAAGAACCCGAAAGAAAAGCGCCCAAAAGCTTTTATTTTATATACATAAGTACCTAATAAATTTATTATTTCAAATCATTTCTCTAATACGCCTAAAGTGGACATTTGAAATCACCTGTAGGTACCGAAAATCATTATAACATAGATGAGCAAGTGTCGTATCCCCATAAAATATATTTCGTGGACCTCTACCTGGGGCGTGCCTACAAACAATGTTACCGAAATTCAATCTCGCAAAATAGAAAATATTTTTACGGTCAATGAATATGAAAATGTGGATATGGCGAGGTATTACAATGGACGTTATCTTAACACTAAACTTTTGTATTCCTCTCGTTACTCTGCACGTACTACGTACTAGTGGAAGTAACTGTGGTTTACTTTTCATGGAACATTGTTGTAGTTTAATATAATTTGATGACCTTTGTAGGCTATTGTATGATTTAAACTGTATACAAGTAGTTACATATATTAAGGTTAGGAACAAAGAAGATTACCCATTTTAAGATTCAACAATATGAACTTCATTTATGTTTCAGCGAATTCTTCTACAAAAAAGTATTTATTAATATTTTGTATGAAATAAAAATAAAAATGTTTTTAGAAGCTTGAAATATTCTAATGAATTTGTAATCAGGCATCGCCGTTTCGTGAATACAAACTTTTCTCTTCGATATTTGACGTTTTATATTTACTTTAGGAAATAGAAATCGAAAGTTAGAAATAATTTTGGTAAGAATCTTATTTGATCTTCGTCGTAAGCGGCTCAACAGGTAATTATTGCAGCACAACATGTTCCATCCTTCGATCCAGCTATTGGGCTATTGTTGCGTAGTTCTCAGAAGGTTCTTGAAAGAAAATTTAAAATCAATTCCTGCGCTTTCTTGAGAAAGCAATCCTCTCACACAATGCTCCCTTTACAATGGCACCGGTAATAGCAATGACGGGTATCACTACACCACGTTTATAGCTCTTATGAAAGGGATTACGATATTTACGTAGGAGATATAAAATTTACGTGACAATTGCTGGCTGTAGGCATTTTCCACGTATACGTCACGTTAATATTTTAATATATTCGTGAAAATCTTTACACCATGTGTATCCTATAAAATATCATAAATTTTATAGTAACATCTACGAGTAAAATATGTTTATCAGGAACAATTTAAATTGTATTTAAGGAGCGTCGTGAGAAACGAAATGTTTGACACTTGGTTCCCATGGTGATTACATGTCCCTCTGCATATCCTGATATGAAAGCACCATGCATATCAAGGCAGACCGTAAGCGGGATAAAGCGTAAAGCTAAAAAAATATTATACTTTAGCGTCTAATCTACACTTTTCTAATGTAATTATTCTATAACATGAGTTCTTATACTGTTTATCTATTTAAATAAAGAGATAAGATAGGAAAATGAGACAATAAATATAAAAACGACTTATTTATATATTTTTTTGCTGCAATATATATGTCACAATGCTAGCCACCCATATATAAATTTATATATCATGTAATTACGTAAGATTATTTAATAATGTAATACAGTAACATAATGCTTTTACCGTAATATCCTTTTTGCATTTTTAGACAGAAATTTTCTTTGTCACATAATGGAAACCTTTGATTTAACGTACAGCAGACAGCGCTTGCTCTAATTGCGTAATGGAACTTGTTTTATAAATTTTTCACTCATATACGACATACAATTCGAAGATAAAATTTTAAAACAAAGTGTTCGTACTAATTAAATTAGCAAATGAACATAACGGTACAGGAGCATTATCATGTACATATTTAAGTACACTGAATCCAAAAACTTCAGTACAAAATATCAAAAGTACTAATTACTTTGCTGTATTTGTTTAAGCCAACACGTCACGCTTGTCTGTCTCTTAAAGGATTTAACGAGGGTAAATATTTTAAATTGATACCGCTGAGTTTTCGTCACGGATCATTTCAGTCTCGACCGGCATTGTATCTTAATGATATTAAAACCCAAACCTATGGAATGGATAAACGTAATATTAAACAGAATTACTGAGAATAGGATAGTTTCTATAGAAAAAAACGGTACTGAATTTAATAATTCTTAATTCTTTATCAGTCAGCTACGGTTCGTCTTTTTAATTTTCTCAGCTAATGCTTCTTAACATTGACTAAGTAAAAATAGATTTTTGTTTTTTTTTTAATTTTTCCGGATACAATTAATACTTATTTGGATTGGAGTGCTTTTTGCTGTTTGAGTTCTTTCTCATTCCCCTTATCGTGATTTAAGAGCCAAATAGAGAAACACGATCTTATAAATTAAATAACGTCGGCTGCATCCAACGTGCGCAAAACGTACATATGACTAATACAATGGTTCAAAATTAAATATGTATTAAATAAGAATAAACTGTTTATGACAGATTTTGAACAATTGCTGCCCAAATCTATATATATATATATATATATATATATATATATATATATATATATATATATATATATATATATATATATATATATATATATATATATATATATATATATATATATATATATATATATATATATATATATATATATATATATATATATATATATATATATATATATATATATATATATATATATATATATATATATATATATATATATATATATATATATATATATATATATATATATATATATATATATATATATATATATATATATATATATATCTATATATATATATATATATATAGACTCATTGTATATTGACTTCAAATGAAATTTGATAAACTGGTATAAAAATAGTCTATTCATTTATATTTTAAAATATAAAAATAATAGTAAGCAATATAATATTTTTTTTTCTTTATGTGACTTTTACATGTTAAGACTCTCCGTTCCCTGTTTACAACCGTTTTCAGAGGCATCGCGTGTTGAGTATCAGAACTGAACGCCGCGTTTTGCCTAGCTGTCAGAGCGAAGAAAATGAAAATGAAAAACCCATTTTCATATAATCGGAATCGAACCCACAAATTGTTTACAGACAAACGCTACGCCCCTCCGCCTTTAACCTTGTTAAAATGGAGCTTAGAACGTAGAAACAATTCACATTTGTATTATTTTTTATTTTCCCATTTTAAGATCCCCCAGGCATTACGTAAATATATATTTTTTATATATACTGCAAAATGCTTATAAATATTTAAATATGAAGACTTATATGTTTGTAAATAAATCTCTTGTTAACCGCTGAGGGGATATTAATTAAATTTTGCACAGATATCATTTATAATGCCCTATGTTATAAAATATATTTTATAAATAAATTATCTTTATTATATGCATTCTAGGAACTATAAACATAATGTAAGACAAATCGATATAGGTCTGTTTAGAGACAGTATAAAATATTAAAAACTTATTATTCTATTCTACGTTTTCACGCTTTGTCCCGCACATGGCAGGGTAGGCAGAGGGAACTGCAGGAACCATACGAAAGTACCTGCTTACTCTGTCCCCGCTTTCTGCCGTTTTCAAGTAAGTTACATGTATATTTACTTTGCGAATTAGTGTCCTTTAAACCTTATGAAATGTTTTTAATTTTTAAATAATTTAAATTTTAGTATCATAATATTACTAAAAACTACCAGCAGTAAATCGCTTGTAGCATTTCGTAATCGTCGAACTCTTTAAACATTCCCAAATATCTACATAGCTAAGGGGTTCAAACGAAGCGAAGCGTAGACTCTGGGCTGTGGGAGCGTGAAGCCGTAACCATATTACGAATGTATAGCATGTTGAAGAGACTAGTTTTTTGTGGGAAAAATATATTTTATATATATATATATATATATATATATATATATATATATATATATATATATATATATATATATATATATATATATATATATATATATATATATATATATATATATATATATATATATATATATATATATATATATATATATATATATATATATATATATATATATATATATATATATATATATATATATATATATATCAAAGTCAAATTTAATTAATATAACATAGTTCAATAATCAATTCTAGTTATTTCATTAGGATGAACGTCACTAGCATTTTAATATCAGATGATTTTCTACGTCCTTCTATTTAGTCTGATAAATTGGCTCATCTAGCATAACATAAGCTAACCAAAGATTTGTTACAAATCAAACCTTAAAAAGTTCCCGAAGATTCCTGATAAAACGACCGACTGGAATAACTTTCAGACTGTACTTATTTGTATTTTGTTTCGGCAACTACAGCTGTTTTCTTTGAATACGATTCTATTGGCAGTATATTATTGTAGCTTTAAACTTATTCTTTAAGTATGATATGTTGCAATATCGTGTACTAATACTAATTAGTGTTTTCCAAACCAAATTTAACCCGTAGAGGTAGATGTTAAAACAACAATCGTAACATACGTACACAACTTTTACTTACATACTATTAATAAATCTTTATTAACTACCCAAAAAAAAAACGTACTTAAATAAAAGTACTTAAATACTAAATAATAAGTGTGTGGAAGGTATAAATGCGATGTTTTTGCTCAAGTCGCAATTTCTTCCAGTCAAGCTAAGGACAAAATAACAAACTAGGATAGAAAGGGTTGAGGTATAATAGCTAGTAACTGATAAATATTGGGGATATAAAAGATAAACATAAATACATGCATTTAAACATACATAAAAATGTAAATAATAACAAAATAAATCAGATATTCAGTTATTTTTTTATTTTTACAATAATTTAGACAAAAAAAATCAGTTCAACTCGCTTTAAACTCTTACTTGTAGGGAGGAGAGCAATAAAATTTGTAACTGTGAAACGATACGCTCGCTTAACCACCCACTGCTTTGGTACTGGGTACGTAATGCAATGAAAAGATTTTCTTTAAAATATTTTAGGGTTATTATATATACGGGTTTAAGACTATAGTTATATATTTTTTTTAGCTTTACGCTTTATCCCGCATATTGCAGCGTAGGCAGTTTAGTTATATTTTCAATTTAAATAGTTATTTTATATACAAAAAATAGCACTATTGCCACATACATATACCTCCTTAAAAATATGGAGACTTTTTCATTGTAATCAGTAATTGTATACCAAAGTAAATGAAACATTTTTAGTTAAAAGCTAATGAAACGTAACATTAGTATACAGAAAAAGTTTTATGAAAAATAAATTAGTTGGGAAATTGCTTATTTCTGTACCTAGGGCACATTTGAAGGCAAAGTAAAAATTATAATCAGTAAAATTTCTAAAAATATTTCAAACATTACCTTACCTACCTACCTTATTATGCTAAATGCCTTTTACCAACGTATGTGGTCAAATGGCATAGGTAGGTAGAGTGAACATAGAAACAATTATCTTGATCTAATATAGTCCATAGTGCAACTCGACTAATTACTGTATTACACTACATTCAATAATGCTCTACACTAGACTGTATTCAATACAAAATGTGTTTCTATTCGAACCATGACCTACTGAGATTAAAGCTTTCGAACATACTTTTTAGTTCAAGATTATTGCATTCACGCAAAATATTTTCCTTATACATTTTTCATTTTAGTTCCATTTTATGTATATTTTCATGATTTACCAGGTAAACATTCTCCAGATTTACTGTAATGTGAATATTGCTTTGAATAAAGTTCATTTCTACGAATAAGTTCAGTTTCCAGCTCTTATTGAGCTGTAAACTGAACTTATACGCTTATAAGCCAATTATATTTCAAGATATCTGACTAATCTTACTTTTTATGACAAAAATGTAGAACAGAGTAGTATAATACTAAAAGCTTCTTCTCTATCCTTTGAAATTATTAAGATTCAGAACGTTTTTGAGGCCACAACTATTCTCCAGTTTAATATGAACCGTTATGTACGTAAATTGGAGTGAGTTCGTTTCCTTGTCGAGGAAGATATATTTTTCACTTCCTTTTTTTTAGCATTGGTTTCATTAGACACACGAGGTGTTGAGTCCGCCACTTGACTCGCATTGAAAAGCGGAGAACGGAGTGTCTTAACACTAGGTTTCCACAGTTGCTGCAGTTACTTTTTTCTACTCTGCTATTAGATAAAACGAGAAGTAAAAAAAATAATAAAAGAAAAATGTTCACAAAAAGCATTAAAGAATAGATAACATTTAACTGGAAACTAACAGGTTAACAGTGCCACGTAGGCCGTAGCGTGTAAGAACTTGGCGGCTCGCCAGCAAATGTTGTTAACGTCTGGGTACTCGCAGCCTGTTGCATGCACTCGGAAAACTTTACCTTTGTCTCGTAGAATTGATATTTTTATAGAAAATTTTAACGTTAAAGTTATACTACTTCCATAAATCTGCAAGTTATCATGCAAAAGTTGTGATAAAGCTCAAAAGTTACAGCCAAGCATCGTAGGCCGTTGCGTGCAAGTGCCTACTTGGCGTCGCGCCATAAAGATTGTCAACGTAATGTTTTGACGCTGGCTAACCAACTGTTGCATGATATAAAAAGAAACGATTATAAGAATTTATATTAAGAACCTGTGTCTTAATATACAATAGTATAATTACTTATACTTCGTCCCAAATTGAATTAATTTTCAAAAACGATCATAAATATATCAAAAACTTCAGTAATACATGCCAAAAAATCTATTTCTAATAATATTGCTCTGAACACTACTCATTAGAGGAGGATTATCGGAAATTAATGGATTATTATGCTTTAAGCGTACAGTACAATATGATTTATCAGTTCTAATTAATTTAGTCAGCTAGACTAATTTTGTACGCTTGGTATCTATTTACGTTTAGTAAATAAATATTAATCATAATATAGGTACACTCATATTTATGAAGTTTTAATTACGTTTGTTCAAAATGACAGATACAGTATGGTCGTAACAGTGAATACGTTAAGCATAAATTACACCATTTACCTGATAAAGGATATAAAATGAAATTGCTTGCAATTATAAAGTTTCATAATTATATATATGTACATATTTCAATCATGCTTACAAGAGAGTATGGATTTTCATACTGTTTTTGTTGATTCGTATATTTATAAGCAGATTTACATTATTTCGTTTGAAACGACAACTCCAATTTCTAGCTAGAAATTTTAATATATTGTTAGTTAAATAAATTAGTTTACAAATTTATATAATTGTACTACTTTGAGTAATTAAATATTTTAAATATTGATTATTTGTGATGATTATAAATATAAAAAAATTAAATTATTCTCGCACAATTGGTATATTTCTGGATTTATGTTTTCATTTTAACATAAAACGCGTCTTTGTTTCTAATATCTTCTAGTATTGTCTTAAATAACAACACAAAGGCTCCAAATAATAGAATAACTTCATAATATGATCTAAATTATAATGTTGTCAAAATGTTGTATTTCAATTAAATTTCATGCCGTAATAGAGCTCTATTAGGCATGATCGGATATCTAGCCTAATCCTTGCAACCTAATACTTAAAACTGTTCAGCTTAGTGCCTGGCTTTTAGCCAACGCCACCTGTTGACTCAGGCCTCATAAGTAATAAGTACCATAGAAAACGTTTTAAAATACTATTAAACTAACATTTTTCAAGTATATTATGAAATTGTTCTGAAATTAACTCTGAAACATATGTAATGTTATCTACATTCTATAAGTATCGACTGGAATTACAGGATGTTACTATAGTTTTATGAAATAGTAGTATTATTATATAGTATTATTTTATTTAAATTTATATATATTATTAAAACAGTAAAATTTAAGCTTAAACGAAAGTTGCGCCCTGCGATATTCCACTTTGTATAATTCGGAAAATTCTAATTAAGGTGAGCAGCTGTTTCGCTTTTTTAATTTCAACGTCAAACTGCGTCGTCAGATGACGCAAAAGATGTTAAGGCCCTTACAACAACAAACTTACGACGTACTTTATCTTGTGCTAATTTATTTTTTTAATATTTTGTCATAAAAAATAATTTGGCATCTGTTTTTAATATAGACCTGGACGTTTTAAAATATAGGTTTTATTTTTTTATTTCATTACTGCATACTTATTTATCACAAGATCTACTTGCTATTAAAAAAGTTTCAGGGCAAATGTAAACACATTTATTCCAAGTAAATAATAACCGTCGATGTACGTTTGTGTACGTTCGTAACGTATGTACGTTGTGCTATGCTGCTTCATACACACGGATGGCCGGCCATATTAACAGAACTGGTGAGATGTAAATAAAATATATTCTTGTTTAAAACAAGTTGGGTTATTTAAAATCGACACAGAGATGGATGTTACATGGGATACGGTAAAATAAATATTAACTGGTATTTCCATTTGATATTTAAATTTAAAATATTGACATAGCTCCCATTGCGCGCATTCGATTACCGGTTTTCAATTCGTTTTAACACAGCTAAAGCTTGGCCCGAGGGCTTGCAGGAAAACATACAGTTCATAATTTACGAGGTTCGTGAGCGGAAACAATGTCCAGAACAAAATGGATAATGAAAACAATACAATTTCACATCAGAAATTTAATCGATTAAGTACGAAGTTACAAATGCAATCTCGTTCGAGCGATGAATGACGTTAACTATGCAGAATGAACGTGCATACAAATTGTTGTTCTGTCTATTAATATACAGTTAATTAATGATTACGCAGATTGTATTTTGATGGTAAAGTGACAATGTACCAAAAAGTAGGTATCCTTAGAGCTGGTATAAAGAAACCCATATCTTGTTAATTAAATCAGCACAGTAGGGTGCCTCCAGGCGGGTTGTTCGCGTCTTGGCCTATCTTTATAACGCTGCCGAATTACAGACACAAACGAGGTTTAATTTAAACTTCACTGAAAGGGTATATAAAAATGGCAGCGCTTATTTAACCATACAATGTATTTTCAATGACAATAGATGCTTTTAATAAGATCACCCATTTTGTGTTATATTGGATTATCACAAAGGCTGTTTTTTATATTAAAATCTGATTTAATATTTTTACTAGCTTAATTATTAATTTCTTCAGCAATTACTTGTGATATAGCTCATTTCAGCACATTAATTGCTCCACTTTTCCGCTCTAGAGAAACTTTTTACCAGTTTTAAGTTCCTTTATACTTTATTAGCTTAATCTTGTTTATTTGAATATCACATAAAAGTTATTAACTAAATTATAATTTTAAGAATTTCAAATTTTGACATAAAATAATCACTAAATAGTAGTGTAGGGTACCATATACATATAACAACCAAAAAATAACAATGGTAAATGGCAGAAAGATCACCATTTAGCGCTGTAATTTATATCTAGAGATAAGCTTTTCGGACTTTCAAATGAAGTGATGAAGAATAATTATGTTCTCATGAATCTTTTATCATCTAATGAGAACCATCTAAATCTCGAACGCATGGCATCCTTAATTATAATTCGAGGATTCACAAACATACGTAACGGCCTTTTGTGGGTAATATATGGAAAAGAGATAAATTTAAGAATCACAATGTAACAATATGTACGATAACTGAATTAAAATCCTTTGTTCGTCCAGCTAATGGTAATACGTGCCTTTGATGGATTACATGTAAAACGTACGGTAATGGCCAACATACATCTTTATCTTGAGGATTCCTTCATATTACAAAGAGCCTTTTAAGGATTTAGCTATAATCTACTCGTGTTTTCTTATTTATCAGTAGTTTTAAGATTGGATGTTATCGACAAAAATATTTTTTTTAATCAATATGCTAATGTATATATAAAAAATATTTTAAGTTGGTAAAGCTCGTTACAATGCTGCAAGTATTATATATTTCCGAAACTCACAGGAGCGTTCAACTTAATACATTTCCAGGTAGCAAGTAGACATACTCGTAGGAGT
The DNA here is from genome assembly GCA_037178615.1 of Dione vanillae. NCBI lineage: Eukaryota > Metazoa > Arthropoda > Insecta > Lepidoptera > Nymphalidae > Dione > Dione vanillae. The sequence continues at coordinate 686,825 of JAZFAU010000159.1, forward strand.
ATATTATTTCTTACAAGTGTTTTTAAGATAAGAATTTTTATATGAAACTAAATAGGTATATGAATTTATTTATATTTTAGAAAAATATAAAAATACCTTTTGCCTTCTTTTAAGTCAAATCAATACTTAAAAGAAGGCAAAACGTGACATCAGAGAGGTAGATTTGGTTCTAATAGGGGGAAATTAATATATTTAAACTATGCTATTTTTTTATAATTATAAAATAATCAATATCTCAAATTCTGACGCTAAACAAAGAAAATACTGTCATTACACTTCATATCTCTGCGTGTTCAGCTGTTGGATTAAAGCCTTAAAACCTTAAAACATGATGAATATAAGTATGTGAATTCTATTAACTAAAACTGGGAAAGCTTACAGCTAGTCTAACTTGAATATCCTGAGCTTAAATTTTAACCATGTATTTTATCATTTTTAAACAATTAATCTTTTAGTATATATCGATTACTCCTTAAAATGTGTCACACATATATAGTCCTGACTATACTATATTTATAGTAGAAGTATTATTATATGTAAAACATTGTTTACTGGGTTTTTTGTATCATTTCATGTAAATTGATGTCATAATTGATAAAATCGTTGATTCTCGTGATTTTTATACATTTTATATAAAACAATTTAAATGGATATTTCGTCTTAATTGATATTTATTGGAGACCCAACATTTCGAACACTTTGTAGTAGTCCTTGGTCACGGGTAGGCCGAGGTGGTATTCGTCTATCATTTGATATATTTATTATACTACTACCGCCAAAGATTTCTGAGTTGCCTCACGTAGTGCCCTGAATTCCTGCAAAATGACTATTTTTATGTCTAGCAAAACAGTGAGCCAATTCTAGAGACCAGTTAAATGTAATATTCCTTTACAGTGCATATATGTAGGTGTATACAAGCTTGCTTGTGACTGTGGCATACTTACAGTGGTCAGAAAGAAAAAGCATTGGTGTTAGGATGAAAGAACACATCTCAAATATCAAATGCGCATGTATCGAAGTCAGCTGTGTGTGCGCACTCAGTGCGCAAACGCAAGCATTACCTCATGTTTGACAAACCTCATAGTCGCTAGGGAAAACTATATTTTACTGGGGTGATCCACGATGCTATTAAAATACAAAAATGCCCTAATTTCAACAGAGAAGACGGTTGGACGCTTTTTCCCACTTAGTATCCATTTATAAAAACTTAAAGTTACAAAGACACCACACCAGAAGGCAAGATATAGTCAGCTTACTCTGTAGGAATCTAGGGCAGTAAGCGAGGCGACTCAGATACCGTTAACGATAATTTGATATAATAATTATTTTAAATTAGTCTACCTGTGACCACGGATTACTGAAAAGTCTTCGAAACGTCAGGTTTTCAAAAAATATCAATATAAGCGTAACAATCCGTTTAAATAGTTTTATTCAGCATCATTAATTAATTTAACGTATGTAAGTACTTACACACACTACATATAACGTAAGAATAACATAATATGAGCGCATATCAATTTATATTTTATGTTGTTTTTATTTGAAAGCGTCTAGTATTGAAATTAATGTTTAATTTTTCAAATCACTTAAACTTATTTTTAATGCATTTCTAAATGATATTATTATCGAGGATTAAATAAAAAATTCAGCTCCTAATTATGTAAATTTAATCTCTTCTGTATACACTATCGTACGAGAATAAATCAATTAATATTACACCCTTATCTTATTATGAAATATGGACTCCTAGCTTCACGCTTTTTCCCGCACATGGTAGGGTAGGCAGAGGGACCTGCACGAACCGTCTACGGTTCAGAACCTAGTGTTGAGACACACTGTTGCTTTGTCCCTGTTTTCTCCGTCCCCGCTTTCCGCCTTTTTTCGAGGCATTGCGTGTCGAGTGGCGGACCTCAGCAACACGCTTTGCCTAGTTTCCAGAGTGAAGAAAATGGAAATAAAAAACATTCATCTACCCTGTGTGGAAATCGAACCCTCAAACCCTCAAACCCTCGTATTTACAGGCAGACGCTTACGCTTCTGCGCCACGAGGGTCCTCCTAACAGCGAAACTGGGCATACAAATAGATGCATACACTAAATTAATTAATGATATCGATTTAAATCAATAAGATATAAAATTGATAATATTTATAATCCAGTAAATAATATAATAAGACGCAGAATATGTCTGGTAAATGTTAAATTGATGGAGAAATGTTGTGTGCTTATAATACTGTAGTGGTTATTTACGTTTTAAGTTATATAGTACCACATCAGAGGCCATCGATAAGTAGCGGTTGTGCTGTCGATTCGCACCAGTGAGAATTAATTATTTTTATTACGATGCAGAATGTTTAATTCCGTCCATTCATAAAAAAGGTTATATCTCAGATACTGACGGAAAACGGAGAACAGAGTGTCTTAAGTTAACAAAAGATTCTCTTTGTCTCAACCTGCTCTTTACTGACTACATAACGTTCTCACATAATGTATATATAATTAAGAGAAATTGAATTTACTACTACTTCACTTTTATAGTGTTATTTTACACTAAAGTAGAATTTCATACGAAAAGTGCTATAAATATAGTTATAGAAATTTATATTGAACTTAAATATCATATTTCTTTGTTTTTATTTTCATAACAATATTGTATCCATATAAATAAAACGTGGCATGTCAAACTGACCAAAATCAATTTAGATTTATCACCCAAAGGATCGTCGTCAAGAAGTTACTTTAACTCCAAGTGTGTTATAGTTTGCGAGGTCAACAAGCCCGCCCTCTTCATTCATGCTCTCAAAATATGACGTGCTAGATTATACTGTATGATATAATAAAAGTAGATACCATTGAAAACAACATAGTATACAACAACTGTTTGTTAACCACAATTAATTGTAATTATAGTTAAGTTAGTTAATTAATATATAATAAATAATATTAAGATAGATAGAAATATAAACATATACGAGGGCCAAACTGAAAGTTTTTAGAACTGGCAACTTAAAAGGATTATATTAAAAAAATAAGTTTAAATTTTGAAAATAGAACTCTTTACCAATAATATTGAGTATACATTTCATTCATTTGTCATTTGTTTTACGATTTGGCGGCAAATTGAAAATTGTCTGTGCACGTCAGAATGAATTTAAGCCGAGATAATTTTCGTGCAATGATTTTTTATGACTTTCGATGTCATATAAGTCAACAAGAAAGTTATGCTAGACTTCGATTGGCTTTTCACGATGAAGCCCCATCTCGTGCCACAGTTTACAAGTGGTTTAATGAATTCAAACGTGGTCGAACTAATCTCACCGATGATTTGCGTGAGGGACGGCCTTCTACAGCGACGACTGAAGATAATATCAGTGTTGTGCGGCGTATGATAGAGACTGACAAAAGGGTGACCTATCAGCAGATTCGGACAAGTCTAGGCATAGGTATGAGTCAAGTGCACAAAATCCTCCACGAACATTTAGCGGTCAGGAAGCTTTGTGCCCGCTGGATACCGCATAATTTGACCGAGGCTCAAAAACTCCGCCGTGTTGATTGGTGCCGAGAAATGATCCAAAAATTTAACGGAGGTGAGTCAAATGCTGTGTTCGACATACTAACGGTGGACGAAAGCTGGATTTACTGTTATGATCCGGAAACCAAAAGACAGTCTGCTCAGTGGATGTTTCCTTCCGAAGAGTTGCCAACTAAAGTGAAGAGAAGTCGAAGTGTTGGAAAAAAGATGGTGGCCTCGTTCTTCGGAAAGACAGGTCATTACGCGACAGTTGTCTTAGAGGATCAGAAAACGGTTAATGCAGAGTGGTACACTAACAAGTGTTTGCCACTTGTCTTGGACAAGGACTTGTCCTTCATCACGACAATGCCTCGTCGCACACCGCCAGGCAAACGATCGACTACTTGGTGACCTTAGACGTGGAATTACTGGGTCACCCGCCGTATAGCCCCGACCTCGCACCCTGCGATTTTTATTTATTCCCGAAAATAAAAGAAAAACTTCGAGGAAAATATTTTATGGACGCCGAAGAAGCAGTGGCTGCGTTTCAAAACGCCGTTGAAGAGACCCCCAAGGCCGAGTGGGCAAGGTCTTTTCTCAATGGTTCTATCGAATGCAGCGATGTATTGATGTAAATGAACGCTATTTTGACTAACGCTAACGTTATTATAAAACTAATAACTTGTTGGAATGCTTAGTTTTTGATTTTCTAAGAACTTTCAGTTTGACCCTCGTATATGACAAATATGTATTTATATATTTATATTTATTATTTTCATTTACATTATATATTTATATTATTATTTGTAATTGGTAGGGACAAAGGCGGAAAAAGAGCGGGCATGATGTTTACCGACCCGCATGCCGCTGCCACAAGCGCCCTCCACGCCGTTTGTTTAAGTTTATAATTTTATTAACACTACATTTTAATTAATATCTCTGATTCGTGCTTGTTGTTCTCAATTTAATTATCATGTTGGTAAACGGTTCATGACCTGTTAAAAACTATACTTATTATTAAATATTTATACAATATAAATTATGAAACTTTTAAATATAGTTAAATACGAATATTGATAATTTTGTTGCTGTGTTTAACAAGTGTTTATTGATTTCTACTTATTTAGTTTGCTACCAAGAAATAACATTAATTGATTATTATAATTTTAATTATTTACTGTATAACACTGCATGTAATGTTAATAAATTCAGTAATTGTTTATAAAAATAAAGTCAATTATAATTAAAGTTGAATATGTAGATGACCAGTTCGGTAAAATCGAAAGATTTATAAATTATAACAAAATTAGCTATACAAACGCCGCAAACCAGTCCAAATCAGAACTGGATGATTGTCATGACATCAGCCACATTACATTACTGAAATTAGAGCGTTTGAAATAAACGATAGTGGAAAAGGATTATATTTTGTGTAGATGAATTAAATGGACACATTACAGGTACTACGTCGAAATGCCTGCGGCAAAACCGGTACAAAGCTCCAGAGTTTCGTTCTATTATTGGAAAGGGGTGATCAAAGCCGAACGATACGTTTTCATATACAGACCTTTTCTATTTCTGTTTGTACAGGTGTTTTTTGAGTTCCCATTCTGAGTGCAATGTAAAGTTATTACGTTGCTATATTGCTGTTCACTGTTTCAGTCGCCGTGAAAATGCTTTAATAAATCCTATTCGGATATATAGATATTTATTGTGTACTGCTCTTGCTTACTTCGTTTTCACTTTGTGTAGTTTATTTTTTGAAAAAAAAAATAAAAAAATTAGGACTATATTTGGTATGGTTTGGTACAAGCAATACAAAAATTAAAAAAAAGCAATATAAAAATGTATTGAGAACATCAATCATCAAAATTAATATACAAATATCATAGTGAAAAGTATTCAATGCTGAAACATATAAATACGAGATATTGAATACAAACATTGTGTACAATGTTATATGACAGCCAGTAGATTAACAACCCTATCAATGCTCGACTTTCAATGAAACCGAGGCATGCTAGTAAATTGTCAGAAATCATATTCTACGATGCACGAACAAAGTCTGCCTAAATCCTTTAAAGCGTATTTAGATATTGGAGATATTAAAATATATTAATTAATGCTGGCATACACACAAAATACGTTTTAATTTAAATTATTTTATGATCCAGTTTTGATGAAGTGATGTGAATGTTATACCAATAGTGATTTTTCACTTCGTCAATTTCAAACATAAAAATAATAGCGTAAAAAATCATTCAATTAAGAAAAAATGTTTCGCAAAACTTTATACTGTATCATATACTTTACTGTATAATAAATATGCAAACATTAAATGTATATAAAACAGTTAATGCCATCTTTCAAAATAAAAATAAATAATTTTGAAACATATGTATTTAAGTATTGTAAAAATGTAGGTAACCGAAATTATAATACAAAAGTGAACAAGACAAACGCTGAAAACACTTTTTATTAGAAACTATTACTACAAGCTTACAAACTTTAAAATATGACTTACTTGACTTATGATCCTATGTCTCCTAGATGGGGCAGAGGGCATCCACAGTGCTCCGCCAGCCGGTTCGGTCTTGAGCTTCGCGCTTAATTTCGCAACGGAAAACTTTAAAATATAATCACAATAAAATAAATATAGTACATTTTTAACAAAATCCAAATATATAAAATATAAATTTAAAAACCATTGTGAAAACACATCTGATTTCTATGTTCTGATATCAGTGAAATGCATAAGAGATACATAAAGGGTATTGGAGAGTAGGCCACTGTCTATATAAACACAACACACCCTTGAGCACTGGTGCGGTTCAAGCATACAGGATAAAGCGGTAGTGTAAATTCAATAAAGTAAGTTGAAATACTCGTCCGTATAAAACAAGAAAAATAGATAACATTTTTAAAATTACATTGTTGTGTATTCGGGCTAAAAGCTTAGTATCGGATTTATAAAATGTTACGTTAATTGCTTCACATACGATAAAAAAAGGTTTATTTGTGAATGGTTATGATATAAAAGAAGAATTTTTCAATTAAAATATTTAAATGGAAATTTTCTAACCTTAGCGCGGATCAACACTTTAAAATCATAAAATGATTTTGGAGCTGTTATGAATAAATATCTGAACACAAATACATTAGAAGGAACATACCTTCTTTGTTCTATTTTAGTCATAATGAATATTCCTAAAAAAGACATGTACGACGCCATCCATCATATCGGCAGTTTCTAAAAACATTTCTAAAGAATATCTAAATAAAGCTAAACTCTAGAAAGTTACCACTCAATAATGTTAAAAATGAGCTCTCGAATAGCAACAAAATTGTTTTTCCGCTCAACAGCGGCCGGATACATCGCCAAAATGAAAAGTTTCCCCATCAGCCACTGACACATCGATTGGCGTTTACATCTTTGTAAAAGAAATTGGTATAGATCATGCAAAGGAACTTGGACCTTAAGCCTTAAGAACATCTATATTCGGAAAACCGCATTTTTGTTCCCCCTGAAACGATGTTTTCAAACTGCCATCCCTCTATTGGTTAGCAATCCATCATATACGGAGGTAAGTTACAAAGATATATGATATGGTCTCACCAAGCATCGTGCTTGTCTATGCTGCCAAAGCAAGCTTGTGTATTGCAAGTGTATCAATTTGAATAGATTCTGATGATATTGAACCGTGAGAGGAGTAATAGCTGAGCCGGATGGCTATGTACATACATACAGAATGGGAGTAATTGCTTTCATTGACATGCCGAACCCCCAAGCTGCGCGGAGAATGCTTCAATAATTAATCGGACATAACCGTTGATAGAAATCAGTTTACAATTAAAACTACGTAGGATACAATATTCCTTTACAATTGCTAGAACTACATTGCGTTGTTATATTAAGAAATATACATGACATGACATTATTTCAATGACAATTCGTAAACACGTATTTTTTAAATTTACTAAAATAGATAAATTGTAGCAGTTTACGTTCTGTAAAACACTAACTATACAAAGTAACGGTTCAAAATGCATCCTGCGACATTATTTTATGCCCTATTCGAATTTTACAGTCTATAAGTAATAAAAGTACGTTATGAATTGCTAAAACTTCGGCCAGCCAAGGCAATAGCCAAGCATTAATAGTATTTCTAATTAAACGTTATTATTTTTACTTAAGTACTATCCACGGTCAACTTTTCACTATTTGCACTTAGGATATTTTTATGATTTTTAGACTGTTTATTTACGCAAAACATAAAGAAAAAATAAATATTAAAAAAAAAAACAAAAAATCGAACCAAAAAACGGCAAAATTAAATCATTAAAATATTTTATAAAAAATAACATTCTCTCTCGACAACCCATTATTCTTTGGGTAGCGGAAATTGTAAAAATCTCCCTACAGAGACGCTAACAACGGAATAAGTTGTATACAGCTTATAAGGTTGATGAAAAATACATGGCTTAGTGGATAGAGCGCTTAGTCCGCTCTTAGAAAAACCTGCGCCGCTTCAAGAGACGCAGATTCAAATCCCGGTTCAATCAAATTTTTTTGCACATTTAGTATATTGATATTAACATTTAAAAAGTTTTTATATTATAATGTTTTTTATGAGATCAAGTTACAATATGATTTTAGCTTATCCGAATCATCGTTGTTGTGTACTAATAGCGTTAACAATTATATATTATTTTGTAATAATTATAATTCGTATAATTAGGGATAAATTTTAAATTAATAATGATTTTTAAAATGGGATCAAAATAAATACTGATAATAGTATGTATTAGATACATAAATACATAACTGTAGTAAAATAAGTAGCTAATAATAAATGACATACTATTGTATATTAGTATTTTTGCTAAGAATTATGTTTTGCTTCCGAATTTTATAGAAACAAAAAAAATATGTGGAATATCCAATACATATTTTTATTTGCTCAATTTTGGATCCCAATTACAATTTACTATACCCAAAGCTGCCTTACGTAGTGTTTCGTGTAGACTGGATATTTAACTCTCCTTAAGGACCGTGTCAGTTATACTCTAGAGACTGGGTAACGTTGAATAACGTGAGTTGAGACAGGTAACGTTTTGGTTTCGTCTAACTATAAATTAACTTTGAAGATACCTCGTCGGCTAATGTTCGCTAAACGCCTTGAGCCTTTAGACGAACATGTGATTGTATTAGTTATTGAAATTTCCTTATTAGTTAATGAGCTTGTGTTTAGTTATTTACTTTGCTCAGTTTACAAGTAACAAGTAGTTTACAACAGTTAAAAAGCAAACACAGTCCACATGTAGGTAATTAATATGATTATGTCAAATTTATAATGTTTAATATTTTCATATATATATTCAACTGAGATATAAATAAATCACCAGGCCCATCGCAGTGTAGAGGAGCAGCATAGAGTGGTGCATAGAAATTTGGACTAAATTATAGCTTTAAAAGATTCTCCACTTAATGGAATTCAAAATAAATTGTTGTTGCGTAATAATTGAATTGATGATAGTTTAAGACAAGTTGAGATCTTTTCGTTAAGTAAATAGAGATTTTAATGTTATTACCGCTCTTATTTTTACCGCACACAAATGAACTCTAAATCTATTCATAGTTAGCTCATTAGTAAGTTTGAAATACTTATAAAGTTTGAATGTAAGATTTTAATATTATTAGATAAAGCTCTATGTACAAGTAGATCTGTACAAGTTAGTTCAAGCGCAAGGTTTTTTGAGCAGAGAAGTTTTCACGAGCATGTTTGCTTCTGGGCTAAGCGCCGTAACCAAGTAATGTTGTGATAAGCCGAGTAAACAACGCTCGATTTCAGTTTGTCTTCAACTACAAATGCTTATACATATATTTATTTATATATCTTATGTTATTCTATAGTCAAAAAACATAGATTATATCAAATACTCTATTTAATAATGTTACTTTGTAGATATTCACATTAATAATAAATTAAATAAATTAATGTAATTAATTAAAAGTTTAAAAACAATACATATAGCATACTAATAAACAAAAGTATACTAGGGAGTCACAAAGTTTATTTTTCTGTTTGTGAAACAGAATTTCTTCTATTGTTGACAACCAAATTAAGTCGTCATACAGTGAAATTTTTATAATTTAAGAAGCTTATTCTATTAAAGATCCCTTGGAGGCCGCAATATAACTTTTTAAATTAATCCATGACGAAAACATTCCCACGGCAAACGTAAATTGGGTTATTATTATAAAGAAAAAATACAATACAAGTGGATTCAGTATTTTATTTTATGGAAAAAGTTATAAAAAGTCTTGAGAATTTTTAGCATAATCCCTTCTAGCTAAAATATATAAATAAAAAAAATGTTTTATTTAATTACCAGACCTTACCTAGAGTCTCGTTTTCATGGTCAAATAGAAATAAGAAAGATAATGAACAACATAATTTAAATGCTGGAGGTACAATCAAATTCTGGCTGCAGGCACTATGGGCTACAATGAAACTATTAACATAAAGTTTTATAAGCCTTCCCCATTACTCAACAAAAAATATTTTTTAATTGGGACCAAGAAAATTTTAGCTTGACTTAGCTTAGCTTATATTATGATAAGTATAAAATTAAAAATATATGCCTATATTAAAGTTCTATAAAAAAGTTAGTAATTACACCTAGTTTGCAATTGAGGCACAAAAATAACAAAAATATTATGTAGTTTAGTATGCAGTTTTGTTTATTTATGCACTAGCTTTTAAAAAATATTTCGAAACACACGTGAGAAGATCATCATTCAATATGTATCGACCATAACAAAATATAAGTGAGAGTGCGGAGCTTTCGCCTCTATAATAGAGATTTACACAGTATCTTGTTTTTTTTTTTAGCTTCACGCTTTATCCCGCGCACGGCAGGTAGAGGGAACTACAGGAACCATATGAACCTAGTATCAAGACACTCCGTCGCTTTAGTCCCTGCTTTCTCCGTCTCCGCTTTCCGCCTTTTACAAGGCATTGTGTGTTGAGTGGCGGAACTCAACGCCGCGCTTTGCCTAGATGCCAGAGCTAAGAAAATGGAAATAGAAAAATCCATCTTATCCGTGTGGGAATCGAACCCAGAAACCATCGCGTTTACATGCAGACGCTTACGCATCTGCGTTACGACGGTCCTCTTATTTTTGTAAATACATTTTTTTTCGCTTTTACAAAAATAAACTTTATTCAGTATTATTTAGCAAAATTTAGTATGCACAATGGTTTAAAACTGCCATAGGCAAAACAAGTCTTTTATAATGTACTTTTTGTAAGCAATATTTATTCATTTATTTTACGTTTTCATTATTTCACGTCTTTAAGTTATAGGAATAATATATAAAAATAACCTAGTGTCCTTCATTCCTTTTGCCACTAAATTTGTGTTTAAATTTGAGTCACTTTGTATGTTGTGATGGACGAAGCTCAACGCTGCATTTTGCCTTACAAGAGCGAGGAAATGCGATTTTTTTGTTTCTCTAAATGAGAAAATTTTTGTTTCTCTATCACTTGTAAAGTTAGATAGTAATCCACTGTAACACGATCCTACTTTTATTAATTAGTCCATCTATAATATCTATAATATCTATAATATATAATTAGTCCATCTATAATATCTATTAATTTAATAATGATTTTATTTATTTATAAATGAAACTTAATAAAAATAAATTCTCGTATACTATTAAATATTTACGATTAAATATTAAGCTATAAAAATTTATTTTGAATAACCCTTATGGTACATGTAAGCTACAAAACTTACAAGTTGGAAAGGCAGACGTTAAGAGCAAGTCAAACTAATCTCGAATGCATTCAGTTTTCCTATCACATTAATTAAGTAAACACATATTGCACTTAGTAATTACGGAAAGTTATTACGACAATAAACGGGAGTCGGGCGGGCTTGAGCTGACTTACAATGGGACTTACGGTCCGACTGTTTACACTAAGTTACATCTTACCACGCAACTTGCCATGCAACTGCACTGATTGCAACTTAATCGCCAACTTGCTTAGAACAAGTTTGATTCTTAAGAAATTCTGCAAACTAATAGCGGTTCAGATAGAGGAAAATATATCTCTGTTGGAGAAAGTCAGCTTCTTAGCTTCAACTTTATCAACTAAGTTTAATGAGCAGTTTTTAATGATTGTATGTATATTTTATTAGATAATATTTTTTAAACATATTTATTACATTAAAAGTTAACTTTACATTTATATTGATCGTATGTTCGCATCGTCCTGTACCTTGTGTATAGGACTAGCAACGGGAATGTAGTGATTTCATTCTCCGTTTCATCACTTTCCTTCTCTTGAAATGTAGTATTTTCAGTGCCACGTCTAAACGCCACGTTTTGTTCTATTACCAAAGCGCGGAAATTGAAAACAATTCAATCTCCCCGAATGGGAATTGTCCTAATTTATAATGTATGAATATATTATATGGAGATATTTGTATATAGCATGTTATATGTGTCTTTTTCTTGTAGACAACAAAAATTTAACTTAATGATAAAACGCGGATTAATTACGGAGCTACAAATCTCAAAGGAATAAAGAAACGAAATCTAATTAAATTCAAGCAATTCTTTCATCAATATGAAAAAGTCAAATAAATGTTACGAAGTTGAAATCATTTATTAATTAACAATATAATATAAACTTTATATATTATATATTTAATTAATTAATATCGACACTATTCGACATCGGTGGAACGATTAAGTAATTGAAACCGTCAAATTGTAGATAGCCAGTCGTTACTTGGTTCATTAATTATTTTATATAAGAAGAATAATTAATAAAATAACATATTATTTATTTCCGATAAATTTCATACTTCAAGCTCGAGGATATATACTGGATTTTTTAAATTGCTACCTCTAAAAGGTAAAAAAGTGAATGATTTTTTTCCTGAAAATTCGATCAGACTGCATTCATGTATGAATAAATTTTTGTACGTGAATGAAAATTCATTTTACAGAAGTAAGATATGATTTGGTTGGTTCAGTTATCGAATCACAAACAACTTTATACATGACAGAGTGGATGGATTACAAATATTTTGTTTGTTGTTGCTGTTGTTGCATGAATCATTTTTAACTGTCATTGCATCGGCTTTGCTATGTAAAGATAAACAAACAATTTCATTTTACTGATGTACATTTAAATTATTACGGTACGACCGTAGTATAAAGGGACAGTAAATAGGGGTCGTTTTCATTTTCACGCCCTCGTAGAAAAACAGCGGTGTTAAGTTCCACGTAACACGTGTCTTGAATCTGTTGAATCATTCTCCCTACGTCTCCTGTTCGATTGCACAAAAAATAAACTTTAATTGACATAACGCCTAAAAATCTATTAGAACTTAATATATTTCACATAATATATACGTACTTGATATAAGTTCATAGGAGCTAATAATAAACTATCGCGTACAATAACTAAATAGGCTTAAAAAAGCGATATTTACTAAATATTATTGCGACATCGTGATGTATTAACATAATTAGGTTGTTTAAACTTACACTGATTTTCCTATAGAAGCTGAGCGCGAGTGTCCCAAGCGAGAACCCTTCCAACTACGTGTGGGCTTCGAAAGTTGTATCATTATGTCATTTACTAAACTCTATTAATTAATTAAATAAAGTATAATCTATCGTTTCATTTAACTATTTCACCTATGGCCATCTGAGGTGTCTTACGATTACTTAGAATTATTATGACATTTAATTAGTCTGACCGCTGACGACAGTGTTTTGAATTTTTTCAACGCTTCTTTTGATTGTGTTTATTATCAAAAAGATACAATATGACGATTTTGATATAATTGCGCCAGTTCTGATTTTGATATAATTGCGTCAGATCTGTTCGTTAGCGCGGTAGTTTATGGGTTCAATTCTTTCTAGGTGAGGATAAATTTTTTCATTTTCATTTTCTTTGTTCGTGTAACTAGATAAATAACTGCTTCGAGTTTTAACACAATGCTACGAAAGCCAGAAAGCGAGGAACGGAGTGTCTTAATACTAGATTACTGCTAGGGACAGGATAAGGCGTGAACCTAATTTAAAATATTTAAATGACATGTCTGCCTGTGACGCGACGGTTTCTGGGTTCGATTCCCAGTCGAAGATGGATTTTTCTATTTCCATTTTCTTCGCTCTGGCAAACTAGGCAAAGCGCGGCGTTGAGTTCCACCACTCAACACGCATTGCCTAGGAAAAGGCGGAAAGTGGGGACGGAGAATGCAGGGACTGAGCAACGGTCCCTGCAGTTCCCTCTGCCTACCCTGCCATGTGCGGGATAAAGCGTCAAGCTTAAAAAGAAAAAAAAAATGACATGTAAAAAATATTAAGTCCGTTTATTATACTCTTCAATATTCAAATGACAAAAATTTATGAAAATAATGTCATTTGAATGTGATGCAATGTAACTACCATTGCATTAAAGAATAAATTGAAACTATTGCAACCGAATTGAATGTTCGCCAGCTCTTCTTTGATTATCAAACCAGTAATAGTTTAAAAAATACTGTTTAAACAAATATAAAACAAAATTTCAGTTTGAAAAAGAAAAGAGAAATAAATGATGACATTTAAAATATAGCTTTCACTTTCTGGAAGTGAACTTAATGATTAATTAAAATGTTGTAGAAATCGTACAATACTTTTCTCGGAGCTGCGACCGATGTATCTCTGTTGGCTTAGGCATGCACAATTTTGCCGAGGGCTTTAATTATGTTTTGTTACCTATTTCTTATATGTACATAATTTCTAATAACATATATATGTTCTACAGTATGGACGTATAAAATATTTAGCATAACGACCATTGTGTCGCCGAGGCGCAGCATCTGCGTGGAAATACGAGGATGGATTCTTTAATTTTCCATTTTCTTTGCTCTAGCAAACGCTGCGTTGAGTTCTCAGCAACTAACGGAGTATCTCGCCACTACGTTCTCATGATTGCTGCGATTCCTTCTGTCTACCCTGCTACTATAAAGAATGTTAAAAATTGTATTAAACATAATTAGAAATCATAGAAATTGTACGTAGTGGAAATCGAACCTAGACCAGAGTCGTAAATGTACGAAATACGGCTTGCATTTCGTTATTTAATATACGCTAAAGTTGTTTTATAAGAATATGTTCTGGAATCAATATAGTATCACTAGGAAAGAGTGTTACGCGGCCGATTAGATTTGTTTGCATCAATAAATAGCACTTACGAGCTCAGTCGGATGCTTGTTAATTTATTTACTCCATTCCACAAGCAAATCGTTTGCTTTGCGTGCTACTAACTAAAAATTAAATGAGAAATTATTGATTTTGCCTCAAATAGTATTGAATCGAAACAGTTAGTAAAAAATTACCTAACTATTGGGTCTTTTATTCGTCAGGTAGTATAGTGAATTTCTTATCTTTATATATTAATTGTGGTAGTGGTTTAAGTGCACACTTGAAGACTTGATTTTTTTGTGAATCGGTTGAAGTCGAATGTAGCCGACATTTGAAGTTGAACAGTTCAATTGACAAATTTTATACAAATTGGACTTGCTCCGATAATTGTGCGAAGTTTTTGTCAGTTTTAAAAATCATTTAACAAAAAAATATTTTTAAACTTACCATTTCTTAAGAGTATTAAGCTAGTAAAACGAAGCGCGTGTGCGCGGGTGACCCACTCGTTTATATTAGTGCGCAACAGTTATATTTAAA
Source organism: Dione vanillae (assembly GCA_037178615.1). Classification (NCBI taxonomy): domain Eukaryota; kingdom Metazoa; phylum Arthropoda; class Insecta; order Lepidoptera; family Nymphalidae; genus Dione; species Dione vanillae. The sequence continues at coordinate 702,093 of JAZFAU010000159.1, forward strand.
ATATACCTTCGTACTTAAGATATCAATGACAATCATAAAGATTTACCATTTGGCCTCGTATAATTGTAAAAAACTATGTTTTCTTTACAATTTTAGCTTAATTTGTTTACAATTACAACCATATGAAGGTCGAGTATAAAAGATCACCGTATCAGCCTGTCCGTTCATTCGATGGTCATATTTGTCACAGCGCTGGTAACGCCTGATCTCGCGATGCATCCCAGCCTATATATTATTCATGACATTTTCAACAGGAACACCGGCCCATACGGAATATTAGAGCATATATACCAAGTTTATGCTCGCTTTTTAAATTTATTGTTAACCAAATTGTTTTTGAAGTTTCGGTCATCTGTTAAGTGTAAAAAAATTGCTATAATGGTTGTAGGTTTTGTACTGTCGTTAATTTGTAGTAATTAAACTACATATGAATATCAATACTATTTTGTAAGTTTATAAATGTATATAAGATATGTATGTTCACCGTATGTACAAACAATCCCTTAAGTAATTTTTCAACACTGTAGTACAAGAATTTGGCCTAATTTCAGTAATAAAGTCAATGTATATATTCATAATGTAAGTTTACGGTACATTTTTAATACTTTAAATATATACTATCGTTGTAACTATATTCTAAGGTGTTATTCTATATCAAGAAAAAAAATATTTAAAGTTTGATTTGTTTCAGGTTGGCGCAACTATGATGTCCTGCCCTCTTCCTTTGCCGCTACTGCCGGCACTTCACCCGCAGCCCGCTTTAGCCTCCGATTTTCCAATCCACATTGGAATTAAGGTAAACATTTCATATTACAGTGATCATATAAGACCCAGATTTTTTTTACTTTACAAAATTACTCCAATCCAATTTTTTTTTGCTGAAATAGAAAACTTATCTTCTGTTTATAGCCTAAAGTACTTTTTACAGAAATGAGAAAAAATATAATTTAATCTGGTCGCCTCCTCGAGTTTTAGGCAAGTTAAATTGCGAGTGTATCCAAACTTAATAATTTAAAGTAAGCAAAGAATATATAACAGTATTTGTTCAGATAAAGTCTGAAATATCTATGTATGTCATACGTATGTGTAAATATAGCCATATATATATATATATATATATATATATATATATATATATATATATATATATATATATATATATATATATATATATATATATATATATATATATATATATATATATATATATATATATATATATATATATATATATATATATATATATATATATATATATATATATATATATATATATATATATATATATATATATATATAATGTAGTATTCAATCTTAATTATTATTACAATTTATATTATATAGTATTGTATTTACTTTGAATAAATATATTTTACTAAAACGTTCCGCTGGAAGGATGACATTTTCAGCTATAAATATTTGAGGTAAACTTTTGTCAAATTGCCTTCGAGAGCTAAACCGTCTTAATTTATAAGTAGATATCGATTCAACCGAGTTTAATTAGTTTTCAGCTTTGAAACGTTTGCTTCATTTATTTCATTATTTGTGAACAGCTCTCGGAACCTTTGTTTTCAATTCGAAATTATGGAGATCCCCGTAATTGTTCAAATTGTTTGAATCTTGATCTGTATAATTAGCACTAGCTTGTATTTATTACATATATTTAAGTTCTTTTTCAATTAACACACGTATTGATAAAATTTCATATATAAAATTGATGCAAATTGTGAGGGAATATAATACTCTTTATAGAATATAAAGAAATAATATATTTTTTATGTTTAGATACATTAATATTCTTCAACAACGGGTGTTGTAAAGTATTTATTAAATTACATCTATGGCAGTCGCTTACAAACGTGGTTTTATTACAAAAACAAGATGAGTGCACGTCGATGCATAAGTTTACTCATTAAAGGCCAATTTCCTCAAACGTCAAGAGAGCAAAATATGAAAAATTTGTTGTTGCAAGTTCGCTCGTTCGAAAGACCAACTTTATGAAGTATACTCGAATAATGCCTCGAGAGCAGTTTTCCCAAGTTATACTTCTTATTTGAAACCAACATTTCTACTATTAGACCGTGTGTCAACCTAATTTGCTTGGTTGATTCAATTTTCAGTAGGAGGCCATATTTCAGTAGTCGCGGACGAGATTTCAATTCATACATAATATTTGAATAAATAAATATGCATGAAAGCAATTTATAGAGGCCGCTAGGGTCGGCAGGCCGGGCGGCACAATATCGTAGTCTCATTAGTAGCCTGCTACGGTGCTACAGCTACGAAGCCGTGTAGCAGTCGCGCCTTACACTTTTATGACAATTTTATTTACCGTACACTGCGTTTTATAATAACTAGCTCTATATATATATATATATATATATATATATATATATATATATATATATATATATATATATATATATATATATATATATATATATATATATATATATATATATATATATATATATATATATATATATATATATATATATATATATATATATATATATATATATATATATATATATATATATATATATATATATATATATATATATATATATATATATATATATATATATATATATATATATATATATATATATATATATATATATATATATAATAAATTTTAGTATGTGTAAAATATTGTTCAGTGAATTTTCCATTAACATGTGAATACGACATGCACTTACTATAGAACCGACAGTGTATTGTAAACAAGTGTAAATGCTACTTTTCACGTTGCTCAATATAATAAAATTTATTAAAAACATAATTGTTATGTCTAAAGTAGCTGTGTCAACATCAGGCGGATATCGCTAACGAGAAGCGATGTGGCGCAAAAAAGCGGCCAAATATTAGTGTGGTGCTACGTTAAATAACAGGCATTATCTCTTACAATATAAACGTCGCAACCTGCCCGCAATAACCGCCGCACGCTGGTTAATGACGACCCGTCCGTCATCTTTACGTATTAAGGCTGCGCTACCTCAATATCGATAAATATTCTAGCTACAATACAAAGGTAGACAATTTACGTGTAAACGTTTTTTATTATATTCTGCACATATTGTATTGACAATAACAAAACATATTTGTGATGTGTTTTATTTCCTTTTAAATGTCTTTAGGTTCTAAGGCAAGCTTTTTTACTTGATTTTTGAAGCTCGGTTTGGAAGCTGCAGTTGCTCTTGCAGATATGGGCTTACTTTTTTGACTTACTTACTTGCAGATTTTGACTTTCCCGTCTTGATGGGACAAAATATGAATTGTAAAAAATATACAGAACATATCTTATTTAAAACAATACTTTTAAACATAATATAACTTAGCTGTGTATGTACAATATATATATATATATATATATATATATATATATATATATATATATATATATATATATATATATATATATATATATATATATATATATATATATATATATATATATATATATAACAGATAAATGTATAATATATATTGTATTTAAGATAAACACAAATAAAGAGTAAGCGAAAATTTACTAAATATACTATAACAAATACCCGCTTACAATAATTTGACAACCTGTCAGTCACGCTCCCTTACCTTTTATTTTATTGGTGTTTCTTCTTTATATTCAAATTATTTGCTTAGTAACTAAATATAATGAAATTATAATGAAATAACTCGGAGTCTTATTATACTACCACCGGGATATTTCGTGAAATTGTGCTTTCATTTAATATGATCCCTTTAGCTTTATCGTTTTTACTGGTTTAGGAATGACTATTTCTAGATAATATGGTCAATCAGGGCTGATGTTTATTTCGACATTTTTCTTGAAAGCGAACTATAACCGCTTCTGGTTTTAACAGTGTATTTCATGAATCATATTTGGAAATATGTATATAGTTATTGCATAATAAATAAAAAAAATTGAGACAATTCAGAAATGAAAATCTATACTTAAACAAAAATATAACATAGAACAATCAATATTTTATTTAAATATTTTTTCTATACTCTGTGGATTAATAGTTTAAAAATTATAAAAAATATGAAAACTTACTTTTAATGGGACTTTTCAAAGCCAAAAAAATATTTTTTTAATCTTTTATTGAATTGGTCACAAAATATGATTACTAAGATGGGTTAGATATTAATGGAAAACTTATTAGTATGCAAAAGCTAAAAGTGCACAGATAACCTAGGGCTTAGTGCAATCTTAGGGTGGACGTAACTATGTTCAATGCTCAAGAAGCAGGGTAGGCAGAGGGAACTGCAGGAACAATAGGAACCTAGTGTTAAGACACTCCGTTGCTTAGACCCTACTTTATTTGTCCTCACTTTCGAGACATTTTCGTGTTGAATGTCGGAACTCAATCCCGTGCTTTGTCTAGTTTCCAGAAGAAGGAAATGGAAATAGAAAAATCTTCCCGAGTGGGAATTGACCCGAAAAAACCATCGCGTTTACAGGCACATGTTACGCCTTTGCGCCACGACACTTATAAGTTCCAGGGTATTGTTGAATAAAGCTGTTTTGGCGACATTGATTACATAAAAACTCAGGATACTGAATGAGTAGTGTCATCCAGCCAGCCATCTACACCATTTAGATATACCTTTTGTATCTAAAATACGTGCAATGTGACCTCTTATGGATTAGATGACCACTATAAATTAGTAGTAATAAAGTGTACAAACTGCACGTTTCAAAGTTCAAATTTCTATTTGCACCATAGTCGGTAACGCATACAAAATACTTTAAAGTTGTAAATGTTCATGGGCGAGAATGTCCATTTAACTTGAGGTGCTCTGATGGTGGATATTTTTTAAAAATATAATCAAGTAATCTTCTACCTCGATTCGATTAAATAAAATAAAGAGAGGCAATGAGTTGTGTCCTTCTAGCAAGGTTTTTGAAACATCAAAATAGGGGGAAGTAAGAGATTGACATATCGTCAGTTTCTTTTTCTCAGTCCCAGATTGTAAACAAAAAATTAAAACGCAAGCGTACTGTACGAACACGTAATATATAATAACAGTACGAACTTGTGTATTATATAAAAAATATTCAATATTACTTGATTGTAATTAGTAGTAGGTATGATACAATAATTTTTAAATATACGAACACTAGACAAGTAAAGGGAAATTAAAACTATATCACTTAAAGCTTTTTATTTTCTGTCTACGTTTCGCTCGTTATGTTTTATTTGTGCCACGTAGAGAAGCTTTATTTTTCCATACTCCTTATATTGTGGACAGAAGTTTTGTAATAAAGGCCGTCCCACGGCTAAGTTTTTGTTCTTGCTTATTGCCTACCGGTGACAATTGATGGTGATATCTCTTTTTAACTGACTTGCTAAAACAAGTTTTGTTTTTCATTGTCCCTAAAACTCTAGGGATTGGTATCTATGTCCCATCTTGATATACCTTCAATGTACTGTATATTAACATATCGTTCATATCAACCATTATAAAACATAAGAAATTCCGCCGAGAGTTTTGTTAAATAATATTTGAATTTTGAATTTAATTAAAAATATGTTTTTTGCATTAAAATATCAAATATAATCTAAATAAGAGAAATACGTTTTTACCTAATTAATTTATTTGTCAATTCTTGCTTAAATTAGCGTATATTTTTGGTACGACGTGCCCTCGTAGCTTATAAAAGTCACATGAAAGTCAACATTCGTAAAACTTTGCTAAAATAATTGTATATGTACACACTAAGTTTAAGTCTATTGTCTTAGGACCGCATCTTAGTATAATTGCACTATTATTTACATATTCATAAAAATCTAATTGAACACTTTTAGAAATTATTAATTGTTTCAAATTAATAAAATATTTGTCGTTTTATATCCCGACATAAATAAAAGATTATTCATCTTATAATAACCTCTTTCATTGATTTTAAGGCTCTTCGCATTCAATATTTACACAACCGCCAGATCTCCTTCGTCTTAAATTTTTAACGTGAGCTCCGCCCGTAAGAACTCTTTGTAACATAAAACTCATTGTATAATGATATATTACGTATAAATGGAATAAGTAGTCGCTCACTTACCTAACAAAAATTAATGACTAACAAAAACTTGACAATAATAATCAATACTCAGAAAGTGTCTACCTAAATTTAATAAATAACTTTGATTAAATTATATTAACACGATATTAAAATGTAACTTTGTACCTGCTCTTTAAAAGTTTTCTTTCAATGAAATATATTTTACGACACAATTTTCACCCAGTTTTGTACTAATTATATATAGATATATGTATATTAGAGAAAGTTGGGCAAGTAATTCTTAAGTTCACAGATGATCTATTACGCAAGGTACAAAAATTTTGCAGGTAGCTACGCTCGTATTGTACGAAAGTTCTGTAATTAGGGCGCCGAAATGGGTATCTCTCCCCTACCTTTCTTTTTGTGACAAATTTTCCTTAATAACAGTTTTTCTTTCTCGTGCTCTTCGCGGGCATTATTCGTTCATTGTTTTTATTTTATGCTATATGAATTGTTAAATTGTTAATACATATTATAAATTAAAAAAAAATATACGAGTGAAAAAAATTTCAGGACATAATTAGCTTTCACTTTATAAGAAACACTGGATTTATTTGTCGTTCATTACACATCAATAAAATTTATATTTTTTAAAGTAAAATTAGTACAGAACAAACAAGATGCAGAGACTATTTTACAATATGATATATATGAGTTGAATATGCATGAAAAATAAATTTGTGTTCGTACAAGTATCACCGTACCGTACTTAAAAAATATTAAGTTAAATATAAATTACATTTTCGTAGGAGTCTCCAATATCTAAACAACATAAACAAATATTTTCATCAAATAACTTCTAAATCGATGGAATAATTTCAATCAAAGATCTCTAATAAACTCGTTTACCAAAAACTCAGATCTAGCTGTTTGTATAATATTGCACGGATTACTCGTTGCCGGAGCGACGTTTAACTTCTTTAAAGGAATATCCGATCAAACGTCGGCATAAACTAATTCCGCGAGGCAACTCGAAACTCGATGGAAAAGAAAAAACCACGCCGATATCCACACCGGAGCCAACTAAATTGGTTACCTGTTACACTGTCGATTTAACTCGACGATGCCAACGTACCAAGTAGAATTACTCAGCCTATAAACGTTAATTTCACATATAGTTTTAATCACCGAAAGCGAGGTTGATGCTTTATATAAAGCTGCTACTGCAAAGAGCTCTTTCATTGATAGGACCATGTACAAATGACTCGTTACAGTAACTTTGTTTCGATTAACTAAATATGTAATATTGGGTATATTTTTATTATATATAAACTTTATAGAAAGTATATATTACATACGCCTTATTTTTCAGATTAAAAAGTAGGTTACCTAAGGTTTACTATCTTAGTAAAGCAAAACATTTTTGACTTACGTTAAGGTTAAGTAATAATATATATGATTGTCCTAGAGATTTTCATCATCTTTAGTATATAAAATTATATTGTACTCTAAGTGGCACATAAAATTAGTTTTATTATGTGAAGCAATGTAAAGAAATCTGGTTTCCATTGATAGATGACTCGAGTTCAAAGTTAATATTGTAATTAATTTTCAGGGCCCGCTATTATCCTGAAGAATATAAAATCACCCGAAGACAGTAAAATAGACTTTCAAAGTGGCATTTTAAAGTACATATAAGTGACTTAAATATCGCTTGGCGTAAAGTACGGGTTTGGCATCCGCACCTAGTGGCCGACAGTCGCTCGCATTACGTGAAATGGTCAAGGTAATCAAAATTCTCTATGAATTATTCACCGCTCTTGAATTACGCCACGCTAACCCTTCCCTGTGTGGGCTTGACTTTGTAAATATATTTTCTAAATCACTCATCTACCACTCGCTAAGTTCGTTTGCGCAATGTACTTCATCTGTTTGAATTTTCGATTAGAATTTTAAATTGAAACTTGGCCGCACTTCTATCTGGCTGCTTTGCATTAGTTGACTGGATAATTTTTGTATGACTTTTATTTAGCAGTCAATTTGTTTTATGGGTATTTTTTTTTTAGTTAAATGACGGTAGTACTGGCATCCTAAAACTAAATGTTTCTAAATTGTGTATGTCTTTGAAGTATATTGTGTCTGTTTTTTAATATCTATGTTAATAACAATTACCTAGTGTTTTCCTTTTAATAATAATAAATATAGCTAGTTTTTTTCCTTCGTGGTGTTGTGTGAGTCCTTATTAATAATTAACGTATTTTGTCCAATATATATATATATATATATATATATATATATATATATATATATATATATATATATATATATATATATATATATATATATAATATATATATATATATATATATATATATATATATATATATATATATATATATATATATATATATATATATATATATATATATATATATATATATATATATATATATATATATATATATATATATACATTGTTGGTTCACTCGCTTCACCACACAGATTATTCCGTCCGCCACCCTTTGCCTTTCTTTCGAACTCTTCCACGCCGTATCACTTTCCGCGAGCGTTCTTTATCCAATTATCCGAAGATAAATTTCACCTGTGACTGTTGAGGAAATAGCTGAGAAAACCGTTATTTGATAAAAATACCTGAAGATTTTCGCAAACTTCACTGCGCTAAATCAATATTTATAAATTTATTTCGTTTATTTTTTTATTTAAACTAACAGTAGCATTATGCTGCTTTTTATTATATATAATAAATATTCTTTCTTTTATTTTGATTAACGAGATTAGTTACATTGAAAGACGTCTTCAATATTTGAACAGGCAACATAATAAAATCTTTACTGGATATAGTATATTACCTGTTGTCACATCACGACCTAGCATATGACTATGACACTCCATAATCTCCTTATTACTATCATCTTCAGAATAAATCTTATTAGCATCAACATCCACAAAATTTATGATAAAAGAAGTATGATCGTGAAATTAACAAATTTGTTTGAAAACACTCAACACGATTACTTTTCTTCATCTGATAAATATTTTTTCGTCCAGCTCTCGATATTGAAGACATATTTAGGCGATAATATTTTGCTCATGTAAGATAATCGCGCGCATTTTCAGCTTTGTCGAACAAATAGGAGGCGCTAAGAGCACAGGGAAAAGGTATAAGAAAGCACAAGATTAATATATAGCTTGTGCTATTCACATTAAATAAGAAACTAAGGGGTGATGGTCTTACAGACCAAAACAGAGAATATTAATGCAGTACTGTTAACCTCTGACCACCTGGAGTTGGATCGATATACTTAGAATAATATGATATGTCGTAAATTTAAAATCAACACTCACACGATATAAATACAATTTATTGAACAAAACATTGAATAAAATATTCTAATACGACCATGTATAGTATAGTAAAGTAAGGTTGTATTTCATTATACGATATATAATAAAATATGACCCTTAAATTATATTTTATTTACAAAGTTACTTTAAATTATGCTAATTAGTATATATTTTAACATAATCAAATATTTTAGTCAATCTATTAACCGCACAAACTATTCAGCATCGAATAATATTTGCAAATAGGCTTAAAAACATTGATAGTGCAATTAATGTCACACAAATTGATCGGAGCGAACTAACAAGTTGATGTCGTACAAAATATTGCTGATTCGAATATAAAACTGATTGCTACCTCACTTTGATGTTGTCGAAGGAAATAGGATCTGCTTCCGATCCGCGAGAATAAGGGAATAATCTTCTGCGTCGTGCCTTCTTGGGTTCCGCAGCAAGTGTATTTAAATAAAATAAATTAGATTAGTTTAATCGTTATTTTTTATATTTCCATAAAAAGCTTATAACTTATGAACCATAATATTTATAGTCGAAAAGTGTGAATTATTTGAACATAGGTATATACATTAATAGTGCTAGAACATATCAATTTATAATTAAAATAAAAAAGTCATAATAAATGTACCTTATAGTATATTTGCATACAGAACCCATGTTTTAGCGAAGTTAATATCTTTACGGCGTTTTTAAATTTCCCTGTGATTGCTAAGAGGAGGGATAGCGTGATATCTGCTGAAGGGCCCCGTGCCGACTTCTGACCGCTTGGAGTGCCAATCTAATTTGCTGAATCACGGAAGCATATGAAATTTAATCGATTCGCTTCAGTGAAAGCGGTTTTAAATATGTACTGATCTATTGTAACTTTTGATTTTCTTTGAAGATTAAGAACTCTTTATTAAGGTGTTTAATGAACGCCTCGTTTTAATCAAGGAGCTTTTTAAGCAGTTAAGCTCTCATGCTTAAGTTAATAAGTTTACTTAAAGTATCTTCATTTAGAGATTTGAATACGAATATTTACTTATTTACCCTATATGTAAAACATTATAGAATATAAACTGAAAAGGCTAGAAGCAGATAAAAACGACAAGTTGCATCCATGGGTAAATTACACTTGTTTATGTGTTTTTTTACTACAATTGAGGTTGACTAAAAACTGGCTGTGTGTAGCTGGTGTATGTACGTACACTTTATTACCACGTATTTTATAAACTCATATTTAATATTTTTATTTGTAAGCCTGTTATCGCTTACGTTTGTAACAGATTTTTTTTATAAATTTCAACAATGTTTCAAGTCAATAGAGAAACAAAGAAATAGTTTTAACTTAAAGTATATTCAATGAGAGTACACTAATCGACCATTCACTGCCAAGATTTTAAGTCATCTTCAAAAGCGTAATTTATATAAACTAATAAATTTAAACTAATATAATTTAAAAATTTACGAAATACTTATAATCATTGTAACACTGTACTCAAACTCATCGTACACTGTACCAGACTCATGTAACAAGTAAAGTAATTCAATTGACTTTTAATGATGTAAATTTTTCGAATTCCATTACGAATCAGTACGTAGCACTGCGTTGATCAAAGGCGTTTAATTTCCATAATCAACAGGTCAAACTGGACGTCACAATACAGTTTAAGTGTTTGTATCGTGAGTTTAAAGAATTAATTATTCCTGCATGATTGTTACATTTACGTATAAAACGTTGCAACTTTATGTGTAAATCTCTCAACAATGGCTGCAGCTGGATTGTATCGTCCGTGGGTCCACTATCTTCTATGCTAAGACTTATTTTATTGCGTGATGAAATCAATAGCTATGTTAATTTTTACCATACAGTGGCCCATTGGGACAAGGTTTGTCTGTAAATACGTTTGTTGTAGGATTTGATAGTCACTAGGGAGTGTTAATAGTTTCCATTTCTCTCTTGGACACGTTATATTTCTCAAAGATTTAATAAAGTACATTTTAGACTTGTGACCGTAATGTAAGTCAATAAAATTGCACAAATTTTACGTTTAACATAAATATGAGTTGTCTAGTAGTAGTAGTAAATAAATACAAGTAAACATCGGTCTATGGCACGACACGGCAACGTATACTTACATAGTGTTTTACCCTGAAGCGTGAATCAAAATGATATTTACATTATCTCTCAAAAATGTCAATCTAAACACGTTATTACTGTGAGAAAGTTTTGTAAAAATATGATTTTCGATCTAAAATGTTGTTTATGTATGTATTTCTTATCGTAAAATAAGGTTTCCTAATATATATGTATATTTTTTATATTATATTTTAATATATGTACGTATGTTTTGTAGGAATAATAATGCTAATTGTTAAAATTAACATCATTCGTATGAATTTATGAAAAATCCAACTCATAACTATATTATATGATTCTGGAAAGCTCTGACATTGAATTCTACACTGGCTTTTACCTGCTGCTTCAACCTTCTCGTAAAATGCAAATAATTAATAGTTGCTTGTGACATATGACACGTTCTAAGTGTACGAGGCAACTCTGACCGCAGGTACAGTGGGTTGTAAGGAAATCATTGAAATGATATATTATAACCTAAAACAGTAAATACATTAAATACATAGTTTGAATATGAAACTAAGCATTTTATATTATTTAAACATTTTAAAATGAACTCAACATGCAAAGTGAAAATTGGACGGAAAGTAGGAAACTGCGATAAAAAGCCTGGTTTCATCTGCCTAACTGATTGAGATAAAAAACTGTATACGATAAGCACGCTTAATCAATAAAAATCTGTTTCGAATATTACAATATATATTATGATCAATTCAGAGTGACATTTTAAAATAATTTGGGTGTTATTACTCATTTGTCTTACATTTTCATTATTGTTAATTTAATAAAATTATAAATTATATAATATTATAAATAAAAGAAAATCACCGTTAAAGATATCAAATTTTAAAACAGTAATAGCGAAATTTAGAAAATGCAGCCATTGATATGTATTCCCTCGATGAACAACTTGCAAGAGTTCAGTCGTAGTGCAACGCGTGCGTGGTTTTGGTTGACTAAGTGATAAATGGGCACCGAGGAACCCTCACGCGTCAGAGCGGAACGCTAACGGGAAACAGGACTGGCTTGTTGTAATGAGTTAAATGGCATTTGTTTTAACGAAGTGTTTTAGCTTAGTTTAAGGTGTGGGTAGTATAAATATATATTTTAAAATAGCATTTTTTTGATTTATAGTTATTTTTTATAGATCTCACATTTATTATTAAGAACAAGTAATGTTACGGTCGATTCGAATGGACGTGATATACAATTTTTCTATTTCTTCTTTTAAATTAAGGGCTGGTAGGAATTTTACTTCTCAAACATCATATAAGCTTTACATGTAATCACTTGTCTTAGACACTTCGAGCAAAGAACGTTTGTAGACGCTAGCAAAGACTTTAATACCGTGCTATATCAAGAGAAATTTCTACAAAGCGTATTTTTTTATATTTATATTGTTATTGTATTAACAAAATATATGTACCGCTAGCAAATATAACACTTGTTTGCTTGTTTGTTTTGTTTCAATCACATTTAATAGCATATAATATTTAGCTTTACTAAATTAATTTAGTTGATGATCTCTATGCAAAATTGAATTACGGCTTTAGGGAATCCTAAATTAGTTTGACCTAGACAATAGTTGCCATAGTAAGACGATTGTTCAAATATTTGTAGATTCAGTTAAGACGGCCGTCGTAAACCAAAGATACGCCAGTATTGTCTCTAAGAGATTAATTTCCTTACAATTCTGTGATGTGGATTAATTTAGGGTTATGACAGAACGAAATGTGTTGTTTAATGTTGAACTTTAATATCCGCTGTCGTTTGAACTACATTCAATCCATCGCGTATTCGATCATCAATATTATTTATGATTAAGTTTATTAAGCTTACTTTAATTATTTGTTTATATATCTTATGGATATAAAAACATAGAAACTAAATATTTATGCTATTTTAGTTAATTATTGACGACTATAACCTTGCATACTTACTTAATCACTTAAAATATTATGCATCAATTTTAGTAATATTGAATTGAAGTCAATATTTTTCAATAGTTATCTCCCTTGCTTATTCTCAATATAGTATAGAGGACTCGTTCCATCGAACCTAGCTGTCTGCAACATAAGCCCGCATCTATGCGCAAGTTTCGCGTTGATTAAAGATAGCTATATCAGTTTCGACCTTTCATTAGAAATGGTACAAAGGCGACGCAATTACATAAGCGACATCTGGTGGCCTTATCGTGAAAGGGCTGCATCTTGTGATGATACAGATACAGAATTCGGATTTCAGCTTCGTTTATTATCTGTTATGCGGTTTATGACTTTGATGTCATATTTTGTATGTGTTTATTGTACATTTTGTACAGGTTCTTTTGACAAAAACATATTAGGGGCTATTTGTATATATACTTTATTTATATTTGGGTTATCTACTTTTTTGTACATAAAGATCTTTCTGTAACGAGGTAATTGTCTAAAGACTTAACTAAATCTCTTGGCTTTGAAAGAATAGAATTAAAACATTAGTATTTTTGTTTTTTTAAAGTAAGTATTGAATATTACTCCTAAAAATAATAACATTTCGCATCTTAGAATAATATACGCTACCGAGGAGACGAGTTCAGAAATATAATAACGTAAAATTGTTATTTGCATTTAAAATATTGTAGACGCAATATAAATGATTAAAGAACAACCTTAAGAAGTCTATTTATGTTAACTGTTGAGTGCTTTGTTGCTGTAAACATGGATACAAAATAAATTTCTATATAAATTCAATCGCGAACGTTTTTCTTATTTGCTTCATAAACGATCTAGGGAAGTGTTGCTGTGACACAATTTAGTTTTCGTACTTTAATATTTATTTTCTCCATTTCGTGTTTGTACTTTATCATGTAAATACACCAGTATACCAGTGTTGGTACTGATAATCTACAGTGAAGATACTGTTTTCAATTTTTATACCAATTCAAGATATTACGTATTGAGTGGTAGTGCTCAATGTTGAACTTTACTTTGTGGGGCAAAAATATATTACACTCAAATATACAAACATACTTTAAGAACTAATTTTTCGTATATGTAATGACATCGGGAATACTTTACTTTATTTAAAGACATTATCTAAATATATTATAACGTCGTGACCACGAAGCTAAATTTTGCTGCATTTAAAGTTTTATATATGTATCTCAATCTTAATGTTGTTATATATAAAAACTTACAAGATACATTATTCTTACGTTCACAAAGTATTGTAAATATTTTATGTCAACTTCCCTTAAGTGTAAGAAGCACCGTCTTTTACAAGGGTAATAGAATAATTTTAAATAAGAGTCTATCTTTGGGGGTCTTTTTTTTAACATTGAACTTAATTACTTTATAACATCGGATTCACTGTCAGCAAATACTCCAAAATAAATTGGAAAAAGTAAATATGAATTAATATTCATTTTCTCAACTCATTTTTAAGTCTCAAGAAACAAATATAATTTACTATAATGCATACATAATGCTTTAAACATGTGTATCGTTAAATAGCTAAGTTTTTAAGTGACTATAGTATTCTTTTTGAAAATAAATATCTCTAAGTCCAATATTTCCTTTATGCATTTTAATACAAGTAGATTTTGTTACACGATTATAATATTATCTACATACTAATTACCTTACCCTTATTGTTTGGAATTGTAAATTGGTTTTGAGTCCTCACTGATCAAGTTACGGATAAAACATTACTAAATGTAGATGTCATTGTCAATTTCAGCTTTTGGTAATATTATATATACTAATTAATTTTTATTTTTTCAGGTAAGGAGTTATTAAAAGCGAGCTAAGGTAAATTTGTTTATTCATAATAATCAAATTTTCCATATCAACAAACTGCGTACGTGAAACTGTAAATTTCTAATGCTGATTTACCAAATGTTACGACTGTAGGATTAAATAATGTTTAATTCAAAATTGTTGTATCGTTCATTAGCATTATTCTATGCTGTATATGCACTAACATTCCATAAATAATTAACTGATTTAGTTTCCGCTTAATCGGCTTTTTAGAAAACTCATTTGACTGGCAAATTGTTTTTGCTCGCGAATTTATGTCTATTGCTTTTAAAGCTACTTTGGGCGAGTGTTCAACGAGGTATTTTGAATTTTGGGTTATGAGTGAGTTTTATTGTTTTAAAAACCACCGATATGAAAAATATTATTGAGAAACTTAAGAGACTTAATCATATATAAAATGTACTAAACAAATAAAACAAGCGTCAGATGCTAACTTAATATATTTTCTTGTTAATTAAGATCATTTTATGCAAACTTCTACAATTTAATTAAATAAAACTAGGGATAACTATTCCTTGATAAAATATTATAAGATGAAATATTTCTTATTAAATATACCTTATACTCTTGTCTATATTAAAATAAGCGTCAGATGTTAACTGCTTGAAAACTAACGATTTAAAGTTGTTTTGAGACCAAATAAAACTAAAATTTAGAATTGTTTTAACTTTATCAAGTAAATAAAGTAAGTGATGAGAAATAACTAATGTACTATATAAAAGTAAAATAATTTACGTATGTATACTAACTACATAGTAACATGAATGGTAAAGTATTCAAAAACGATTACATTTGTGGATTTATAAAATCCATTATGTATGCCCATTGGGCTACAGACTTAATCACCACTCAAATAAAACTGGGCACTAAATAAAGCTTACATCGTAGAAGCAATATGGATAATAACGTAGGCTTTATTTGTGGATATATTATTAATTTATACCGCAAATATTGCAATTTGTCCGTTGGTGCGATTGATTTTAGGTAAACCGAATTTTAATAAACGTAACCAAATGACGCTTCATTTCCCTCATATTTTCGATAAACAACGTTTTTCATATATTGTAATACTTTTGCTGTATGTATTGTATGTATGTATTGATAATTACAATATGTGTTCCAGTACAAGTTATAAACTTTTTATCTTTGACCAAATAAATGTTTTAAACTTATGATTTATGTTCGTTACAGCATGTGTTAAAGTTACCTATACCCTAGAAGGTTGAAGGTAACACGAAAATTAAATTTAAAAATTAGAATTTAAAACCTATTTTTTACTATTATTAGTTTCACGCGTTATCTCGCTGAGATATATATAGAATTATATCCCACATACCTTTCTATATTACCCGAATTTATATATATACTTAGTCTTGCCATAAATATTGTTATAAAGAAAAGCACGATTTTTTTTTATACGTAACATTTATTCCTTTCATAGTGAGTTAGTTTAATACATCAATATATAACTATTAAAAATATACAATGTTTATTCGAAGTGGTCCCCATTGGCTGCAATACAGTCTTTTAAACGTTGAGGCCAGTTATCAATAGCAACACGAACTCTTTCTAGAGGAAAATTCTTCACTGCCAACCGAATGGATCGTTTTAGGGACTCCAAATTATCATGGCGTTTAGAGCAAGCCTTACTCTCTAAAACTGACCATAAATCATAATCCAATGGATTTAGGTCAGGACTTGACGACGGCCAGTTTTCAGTGCTGACAAAGTCCGGAACGTTAGTTTTCAACCAAGATTGGGTGGATCGAGCTCTATGACCCGGTGCCGAGTCTTGTTGAAAGCACCATTCTTTGTTATTGAACATGGTGTTAGTTAAAGACTTAACTACCGTCTCAAGAATGGTATTTTGATAAACTTGTGCCGACGTTTTAATACCTTTTTCACAAAAATATGGCTCAGTCACCCCTTCATAGCTAACACCCCACCAAACCATCACTGAAGTGGGATAATGCCCACGTTGTACTCTGTTTACTAATTGCGAAGCTTCTTTAGAGCTTCCAGCATAAATACGGTCATTTTGTTTATTAAAATACTGCTCAATTGTAAAAATTTTCTCATCCGTAAACAAAATTTTTTTGTGACCTCCCTTTGCGTACCGCTTAAGTAGTTGTTTGGATTTTACCACCCTATTCTTCTTTAAATTATCAGTTAAGAAGTGACCAGTACGTCTCTTATAGGCTGCAAGTCCTAAGTCATCTTTTAATATACGCGACATGGTTCTAGGAGCTATCTTCATCTCCCGAGATAAAATCTTTTGCTTACGGACAGGATTTCTTCGAATTCTTTCCCTAACTGCTTTAATCACCTTTTTCACACGAACGGTACGTGGACGGCCAGATCTTTTTCTGTCACAAACAGAGGAGGTATCATTGTACCTATCAATAGCCCGGTAAACAAACATTTGACTAATACCAAGCGAGTGGAGGGTTTTAAAAATTGCACTTTTCTCCATACCTACTTTATGTAAGGCAATCACAGCGATTCGGTTCTCTTTATCACCCCACTCCATTTTAATATAACAAAATATTTAACAATATAATGGCGCGAAAATAAGAAAACACATCAACAATCATATAAAAATGACAGATTCCAAATTCAAACGTAATATTTTCTTTTTTTGAATAGTAACAGTATTTATGGCCAGACTAAGTATATATATATATATATATATATATATATATATATATATATATATATATATATATATATATATATATATATATATATATATATATATATATATATATATATATATATATATATATATATATATATATATATATATATATATATATATATATATATATATATATATATATATATATATATATATATATATATATATATATATATATATATATATATATATATATTTCATGTTATTTTAGACTACACAACACATTGTTAAATCTTACGCACGGATTGTTAACCAAAATATGGTAAATTATTCGTAAGCACCGAATCAACATATTTGCATGTGGTGTGTACGCGGTCATAGTTATTAGATAATGTCAGATAATTAATTAATCTATCATTGCATTTATTATTATATTAGGGTTTTGTCATGCTTAGTAATTAATTTTACTATTCTGAGATATTAATCTATTATAGCCGGTACTTGGTTCTTGTGTGCCTTGCACTGATTTTTTTTGAAACGCTTAAGATTGTTTCTTTTTATAATAAGTGCTATTCTCTTTTTATATGTTTTTGTAACATTTGTATTTATTTTATTCTGTGATTTTATCGTCCTTCTCCTAATTTTCATTTTGGTAAAAATTTCAAAAGATCTTCCTCTTAGTGTTTATGTCCGTTTTGGAGACATTGCTTAACGATGCGTTTAGGCATTTGTCGAGTTAATTTGCTATTTATGTCATTGCATCTACGCGTCTAAAGAAAAATTGCTGTTTTGTTGTTAATCTACGCTTAGACAAAAGAGGACACTAAATATTAGGGTTATATGAATCAATATGAGCTAATTGAACATATTTTTGCACAAAAGTTGGAAGAGAAAAATTGTCAATATTCAGCATAAGTATTGGGTTGAAGTTATCACATATTTGAAATAAGAGTAAACTAAAGTAAAACAAAAGCAAAAAAGCAAATTTTTTAAACTGTTTATTAAAAAAAAGTTAAGAAATACTATATATAAAAGCTTATCAATATTTCTTTAAGTGGAATATGTGAATTAATTCAGTTCCAGAGGATGTTATCTATAAATAAACGTTGTAGATTGCACTAAAATTTGTCAAATAAAAAGTTGATTCAATATTTAGATATTAACGGGACACATTTGAAATAAAGAGAGCTTTTAATAAGTAGAAGTCTATTTTTTTGTGAAATAAGTTAAAGTCTCTACAAGTGGACTGAATATTATTTATTTAATTACAATTTGAGCCAATCGTAAAACAGTGAAACTACATTTTTTTGTTAACACATCACTTGTGTTGTTGATATCCACTTATTTTGTTAAATTCTTCTCTTATTGAATTCAATCACTATAGCGACAGATTGCTTTGCCCTCTAATTACCCTGCTATGTTAAAAGAAGCTAAGCTGCATTCATAACAATTTCAATAATATATAAAAAATAATTTTATTTTATGTAAAAATCTTTCAAACAATATCACACAAATATATGTACTTTAAAAACAAACAACTGGTTCAACGAATGATACTCTTACATTAGTTAATGAGATAGTAATACTGTCGTAGCAAAGAGAATAGCCGCGAGCTGCTCGTGTCGAAATATGCTCTCACGTAACCCAGATATTTTGGTGAGGTAACTTTGTAGTTTCGTTTATGTATGGGTGGAAACATGTAAATATAATAGGCGTACTGAGACAGTGAATAAAACTCATTTATTGTAAAGTAAAAGTGTTAAGAATTATTATTTTCAATTTTAGTGCCTCAAATAATTCTGTTTGCAGAAAAATAGCTTACATTGTAACGATTATCATAATGTCAAGTAAAAATAGCCATTCTTCATAATCATTCTTGCATAGTAGCAGTAAAGAAATAACTTTTGAGATTGTCGCCTTTGACAACATATTCCTTAACTCTATTGTATCAGTTAGAAGTAAGCTAGTCCTTAGAACAACAAAGGATTTATAATGTATTTATTAATTCTATTTTAACTGTATGCGATACAATAAAATAATGCATTTTGCAAACTTTAATTGAAGTAGAGCCAGATGCCGCGGGCAAATGCTAGGTAGCGAGAAAGCGAGAAAGTTTTAAATTTACTTGAAAAGATAATGTGCTTCTGCTATATGTAAGTGATATTTGAATAATAGTGTTGTTGTTTATATGTCGTATTTGTTTTGTTACTTTTTGCTTGTAATATTTTTAACAGGATATTATATAAAGGAATTAATGAAATCTGGCAAGCGAATATGTTCTCATTTTTTTTCTTCTTCTTATATAAATTCCTTATGACTCAAATTAAATTATCCTCAAATGCAATTTATTATATTGAAATCACTATCGTGGTGTACATGATTATGTTAGCCTATATAAAGATCCTTAACAAATGGACTCTTGATAATTCTTAAAAGGACATCCAGTCCAATCCAATTCAGTTATATTATATATATACTGTATATATATACTGTAAAGCTTTGTAATACAATTTTATAAGTAATAAGTAGTAGACAATAAATTTGTATTTTATTTTAAATTTGTATGGAAAAGGTAAAATAATAATATAGAATACAGTCAATTAGTAGATTTTCTAATGAACAAATTGAAATTTAACACCCTTGATTTATTACGTTATTGAGGATTTTCCGTTTAAGTACACTTGTAGACGTTTAAACAGTTAATTTATAGATACTCAATGCTGTTTTGAACTTCGATTTGTTAAAACTGATTAATTAAATAAGAAAATTTTCTACTTACAATTAACAAAACAGGAGGGTGTCCCAATCCAATTTGCGCTATAATTATGATGTCATCGGAGAAGGATTTAATTAAAGACCTTTTTGGAAGCCTCCGAGGTAATTGCTGTTCAATGACTCTTTGTAGTCCGAGAGCCGACCTTGTTTTTACGTAGTGATTATGTTCTGGCTTCTTCATTATCTATCGACGTGATTGTTTTTACTTTACTCCTTAAAGTAATCGAGAGCGTATTAAATTTTTTAATGTAAGCACTTGATAATTTCATGTACCAATTTAACAAATTTTATTGTATTTATCTCATTACACTATGCCCATGAACTCTATGTACTGAAACTTGTTTAAAACAAAATAAAAATGGTTGCCTGTAAAGTGGGTTTTACGGGCGAAAATTTTACGTGACAACGTCTTTTTCTCGGTAGAATATTTATTGATATGATTAATAATTATAATATAAATTGCACAAATTTTAACTATAGAAAATATATTTTGTTTACTAAAACATTGTACATGTGTCAAGTGATACGCGCGGCAGGACCGATCATAGTTCGGTGACAGTTGACACATCGTTACGTTACCTTTTTCATATGTGACTCCGAGCCGCAACCTAATTTAAGACGTTGTCACGTCAAAAGTTTAATTTGGATTATAATGAACAGAGCTTTTCACCACGAAATAAGCAGAATGGCGTCTGCGTTATATGGAGCAAAAAGGTTTTAATATACGGTAAAAAAATACTCCGGGCACGTCTAGGTGCAGTCATTTGTCTGGAAAACATTCCCTTTCTTGGACTGTACAAAAGAGATGTGCGCTTGAAAGTTAATTAAATTTGAATGAGAGTAAGCCAACGATAAACGTATGTATTCAAACACGATTTACTAATATAAATGTTATATATACGCTACTAAGTTATTGGAAGCTTCTGATTTATGAGCTTATACAAAAACTATTCTACTACCGCTCTGCCTATTATAAGACGCAGTGTTTCTATATCGTCGTAACATAAAGAAAGTAAATTTACTAGTTTGTTGTTTTTTATAAGCATTTTTTTAGAAAAGAATAAAATTATAAACTTTAACGTTTTACAATTTGAAACTTTCTATTACGTGCATAACAAGATACTAATACTATAAGTACTAAAACGTTAGCGCTTCATCAGAATTTATATTAACCCCAGTTCAAAGTATAAACTTCATTTTATTTAACGATTCATTTATGTTCACAAAGTATTTAATGCAATAATACTGTTATAGTACAACGTTGCAAAAATGATGAAAAAAAGTTTTAAAAAAGTTTTTTAGCTTCGTACTTCATCCCGTTCATAGCAAGATAGGCAAAGAGAACCGCAGAAACCGTAGGAACCTAGTGTTAAGAGACTTCTTTCTATGTGTTCTGAGAACTTACTTTAGTTAATTTAATAAGTTCTTATAGAAACATCTTTAAAAGTTCTTAACTTTTTAATAGCTAACTGCTGCCACTTACAATTTATTAGAAGCATTATTTGTGAGTAACACAAAATAGACTTATTTATTAAATTACTGATTCAGTATTTAACGTTTTCGTTAGAAATTGATAAAATAATATCATAAAGAAACTTACAATTTCTTAATTCAATAAGCTGTTGTAATTTGCATTCTTTGTTTTATATTGTGAATAAAATATTATCTACTAATTATTCATTCGAACTCACAACTATTTAAAACGTAGCTGATATAAATAACACTAGCTGGTGACAATTTAAAGTAAAGCTAAAGCGGTGTAAAAGTTTTTAAAAGAAAACACTGTAAAAAATGTTATAAAACACTTGTTTATATTTTAATATATTATGATTTCCAATAATTTAATAAAAAATATAATGTATGACATTTAAAAATTTCAGTTTTTAAGGAGACAATGGATTTAATTAATTATTGGATATTGTTTTGCTAGATCTAGACTTACCTGTAGCTTAAAATTCTAGTTTCATTGGTCAGTTAGCGTGTGCATAACACTCCACTTCACTTTGATGCATAGTCATTCACGTGACAAATTTTATAAAGCCCTCAGGTTATTAGTTTCAATATGTATGGCCGACCACATAGCACCTATTCGACGTCGAATTCGTGTAACTAAATTTGGTCACTTAATTCCAATCGAATTGGTCATATAATAGAGCGCAGGCATTACTACTGTTATAATGTTAATTTGTACATAGTACTCTTGAATTATGGACTGATGGCGGGTCTAAAATTTAATACACTGTTGGTAAATATTTGTATGACTAGTATGATTGCATTATTGTGCACGGAAAATTTTATAAAGCAATATATTTACTTCATTATAATAAAAAATGAAATTATTTTTGATGATTTTTAAAGTGTTAATCCACACTGAGGATAGAAAAAATACTTAAAGAAAAAATACTTAAAGAAAATGGCTCAGTGGTGAGAGCTCCTGCACGGTTCGCAGGAGGGCGCGGGTTCGAGTCACGCTGCGTTCAAATTTTAATATGTTTTCTTTAAGTATTTTTAAAAAATGGAATTATTGAGATTTTTTAGCTGCTTTATAAAACACGATCAACTTTCAACAAGAAATATCTTAGACAAGAGAATTATTTTTTGACACCGAAGACTGTAAGATTTAATATAAAAATTTTACAATATGTAGTGGATGTTTTTTATGCAACTCTTTTTTTTTTCACTTCACTAAATTGCCTCGATTTGGTGAGAAGTGGAAAGTGGGACTCGTAAAGTGTCAGAAACCTAGTGAAGATCCCTCTTTCTATATATACAAGAAAAACACTCTATACACGATAAAAATCAAATCATGAATAATAACTTAAAAATAAGTACTAACTTTATTTCATTTAAAATAGATTCTTTTACTAGATTCCCGTTTTATCGACATTTAATGATATAAATAGTCAATAAAATTGCAGTTAATTCTTCTATATTGATTAGACTGGATAGTTTTATTATCCGCTTCCTAACAAGATACGGAGAGGGTAAATTGATTCCTATTCTTCGTATACAGTTACCACAGTTTTATGAATTATCATGGTATAGCTTCAAATTTCATCAATTTAAATGTTTTTACAATGGCTTATGTTATGCTGGTATCGTACAGGTTTTTATTTGTGGAACTCATATTTCATTCGAAAACAGTTAAAATTTAATACCATGAATGTGTTACAATTAAACCTAATTACCTGTTGGCTATTAATTGATACGGAGAATTAATTACGCATTGTTTAATGTAATTTATGAAGACTATAATTGAGTCAGTCACTTTAAGTGACATGTTCTTTACTACGTACTACATATTAGGTGCTAGATTAGATTTATGTAGTAAATATTAGGTACTAAACGATATATATAGTAAAAATAATAAACTTTATAACAAAATTTTCACAAAAGTAAATCACCATGTAGGTTCAGAAATTAATTATTTTAAAGAGCTTACACGTAAATATTAATAGTGACTATAGTACATTAAGCGAAGCGTTCTGGTTGTAAATGCAGTGGCGCATGTGCTATTTTCAAGTCCATTAGGTAAATCTATATTGATTTTTTTAATGTTAATCCGCCTGTAATAAAATTTGACTAGGTTTATTTCGTTTTCATTATCTGTATTTTAATTTTGTTGTGTTTTTAAAACTTTTATATATTTTTTTAAATATGTAACATATATTTTCATATTGCGTGTATATGCTATGGACAACGTGTGCGCCTTGAAAAATTCTAAAATATTAGTATATTTCTCAATATTCGCATCAGTGTTATTAAAATACAGTAGTTCTGTGTATGTAACATAAAGATAACGATAAACAAGGCCTAGCTAGGTGAAGATTGGAAATAACCAGCCGTGGCTGGGCCCCCACGTGCAACCACGACGAAAGAATCCAAGGAAAACCTTTAACCAAGTAAGTGTGCGATTGTTCTACTTTCCCCAGCTACATACCTATATCTTTTATTTTGTCCAATTTAACCCGTACTGTAGCTGGTAAATCAATTTTCCTTTTGTATTCGTTGTTATGAGTGTCGGCCATTATTATCGTGTTCTTTCACTAATTTTCTATCAAACAAAAATACAGTCCACTAGCATATTTTAATTCCCGCTATTATTGTTTAAACCGCACCGAATTGGTGGTTATATTATGATCTTTCGCCGCCATTCTTTGGTGTATTTGCCCATATCAAAGAAAACGTTGGTTTTGAATTCCATTGTTCAAAATTTTAAAATATATATTTCTTCGAAACGTTTTCATAATGTGTGTATTAACATTAGAAAAATAAAGAATTATTCTTTTTTAAGTGAAGCATAGAAATAATTAGCTATATAAATAACAAAAGCAAAAGAAATACTTTTTTTCAGTTCATAAACGTTGCGTTACGGTTATTTTAATCAGTGGAAATTGACACTCAATTTGAACGTCTAAGAAAATGCAGGCTTGATCTCCTCTATTTAACTGTCTATCCTTTTGGTTTCATCCCTAATTTAACTTTTAAGGAAACAGATAGCTAAAGTCGTCGATGCAGAAAGTGGTATGTAACCGAATGGCGATTGATAGGCGCTATTTTAGAGCAACATTACGCTGCTGTGAAAACGCGTAATTTCAGCGGTGACAAATTTAGGTCGCTCGGGGTTTAAGCTTCTCCTTTATTGAGGAATGAATTTCTGGCAATTTTGTTTGCCTCTCACCTTGGTATATAAATATAATATTAGGAAATTACACTTGACATATCCGTCCTGAAAGTAAATTCTTATATTTTGTTCCTTACTTTATTTAAATATTAATTAGTTGTAAAGTAATGTTTGCTATGTACAGCATGGATTCATACACATGCAGTGATAGAGTTTAATCACAAAATTATCTTTTTAACTGCGCGCTTTCACAGAAAAACACTCGGAGCCAATTTTGCATAATAACTTATTCTAACATGGCGAACACGGATCTAATTGGATTTCATGTTTTGTCTGCTTTATTTGTTTTCCACCACAAAATATGAAATAGGGTTCAGCGTCAGATTTGGTTTACCACAGAGTAAAGAACACGTATCGACATTTTATTTAATTCTTATGTTATTTTTATATATATATATATATATATATATATATATATATATATATATATATATATATATATATATATATATATATATATATATATATATATATATATATATATATATATATATATATATATATATATATATATATATATATATATATATATATATATATATATATATATATATATATATATATATATATATATATATATATATATATATATATATATATATATATATATATATATATATATATATATATATATATATATATATATATATATATATATATATATATATATATATATATATATATATATATATATATATATATATATATATATATATATAATATATATATATATATATATATATATATCGCGAAGTTTCTAAGAATTTATTAAATTACTGATTCAGTATTTAACGTTTTCGTTAGAAATTGATAAAATAATATCATAAAGAAACTTACAATTTCTTAATTCAATAAGCTGTTCAATTCAATTTGCATTCTTTGTTTTATATTATGAATAAAATATCATCTACTAATTGATCATTCGAACTCACAACTGTCTAAAACGTAGCTGATATAAATAACACTAGCTGGTGACAATGTAAAGTAAAGCTAAAGCGGTGTAAAAGTTTTTAAAAGAAAACACTGTAAAAAAATGTTATAAAACACTTCTTTATATTTTAATATATTATGATTTCCAGTAATTTTATAAAAAAATATAATGTATGACATTTAAAAATTTCAGTTTTTAAGGAGACAATGGATTTAATTAATTATTGGATATTGTTTTGCTAGATCTAGACTTACCTGTAGCTTAAAATTCTAGTTTCATTGGTCAGTTAGCGTGTGCATAACACTCCACTTCACTTTGATGCATAGTCATTCACGTGACAAATTTTATAAAGCCCTCAGGTTATTAGTTTCAATATGTATGGCCGACCACATAGCACCTATTCGACGTCGAATTCGTGTAACTAAATTTGGTACTTAATTCCAATCGAATTGGTCATATAATAGAGCGCAGGCATTGCTACTGTTATAATGTTAATTTGTACATAGTACTCTTGAATTATGGACTGATGGCGGGTCTAAAATTTAATACACTGTTGGTAAATATTTGTATGACTAGTGTGATTGCATTATTGTGCACGGAAAATTTTAAAAAGCAATATATTTACTTCATTATAACAAAAAATGGAATTATTGAGTTTTTTAACTGCTTTATAAAACACGATCAACTTTCAACAAGAAATATCTTAGACAAGAGAATTATTTTTGACACCGAAGACTGTAAGATTTAATATAAAAATTTTACAATATGTAGTGGATGTTTTTTTTGCAACTCTTTTTTTTACTTCACTAAATTGCCTCGATTTGGTGAGAAGTGGAAAGTGGGACTTGTAAAGTGTCAGAAACCTAGTGAAGATCCCTCTTTCTATAAATAGGAGGAAAACACTCTATACACGATAAAAATCAAATCACGAATAATAACTTAAAAATAAATACTAAATTTATTTCATTTAAAATAGATTCTTTTACTAGATTCCCGTTTTATCGACATTTAATGATATAAATAGTCAATAAAATTGCAGTTAATTCTTCTATATTGATTAGACTGGATAGTTTTATCATCCGCTTCCTAACAAGATACGGAGAGGGTAAATTGATTCCTATTCTTCGTATACAGTTACCACAGTTTTATGAATAATCATCGTATAGCTTCAAATTTCATCAATTTAAATGTTTTTACAATGGCTTATGACACGCTGGTATCGTACGGGTTTTTATTTGTGGAACTCATATTTCATTCGAAAACAGTTAAAATTTAATACCATGAATGTGTTACAATTAAATCTAATTACCTGGTGGCTATTAATTGATACGTAGAATTAATTACGCATTGTTTAATGTAATTTATGAAGACTATAATTGAGTCAGTCACTATAAGTGACATGTTCTTTACTACGTACTACATATTAGCTGCTAGATTAGATTTATGTAGTAAATATTAGGTAATAAACGATGTATATAGTAAAAATAAGAAACTTTATAACAAAATATTCACAAAAGTAAATCACCATGTAGGTTCAGAAATTAATTATTTTAAAGAGCTTACACGTAAATATTAATAGTGACTATAGTACATTAAGCGAAGCGTTCTGGTTGTAAATGCAGTGGCGCATGTGCTATTTTCAAGTCCATTAGGTAAATCTATATTGATTTTTTTAATGTTAATCCGCCTGTAATAAAATTTGACTAGGTTTATTTCGTTTCCATTATCTGTATTTTATTTTGTTTTGTTTTTAAAACTTTTATATATTTTCTTAATTATGTAACATATATTTTCATATTGCGTGTATATGCTATGGACAACGTGTGCGCCTTGAAAAATTCAAAAATATTAGTATATTTCTCAATATTCACATCAGTGTTATTAAAATACAGTAGTTCTGTGTATGTAACATAAAGATAACGATAAACAAGGCCTAGCTAGGTGAAGATTGGAAATAACCAGCCGTGGCTGGGCCCCCACGTGCAACCACGACGAAAGAATCCAAGGAAAACCTTTAACCAAGTAAGTGTGCGATTGTTCTACTTTCCCCAGCTACATATATCTTTTATTTTGTCCAATTAAACCCGTAATGTAGCTGGTAAATCAATTTTCCTTTTGTATTCGTTGTTATGAGTGTCGGCCATTATTATCGTGTTCTTTCACTAATTTTCTATCAAACAAAAATACAGTCCACTAGCATATTTTAATTCCCGCTATTATTGTTTAAACCGCACCGAATTGGTGGTTATATTATGATCTTTCGCCGCCATTCTTTGGTGTATTTGCCCATATCAAAGAAAACGTTGGTTTTGAATTCCATTGTTCAAAATTTTAAAATATATATTTCTTCGAAACGTTTTCATAATGTGTGTATTAACATTAGAAAAATAAAGAATTATTCTTTTTTAAGTGAAGCATAGAAATAATTAGCTATATAAATAACAAAAGCAAAAGAAATACTTTTTTTCAGTTTATAAACGTTGCGTTACGGTTATTTTAATCAGTGGAAATTGACACTCAATTTGAACGTCTAAGAAAATGCAGGCTTGATCTCCTCTATTTAACTGTCTATCCTTTTGGTTTCATCCCTAATTTAACTTTTAAGGAAACAGATAGCTAAAGTCGTCGATGCAGAAAGTGGTATGTAACCGAATGGCGATTGATAGGCGCTATTTTAGAGCAACATTACGCTGCTGTGAAAACGCGTAATTTCAGCGGTGACAAATTTAGGTCGCTCGGGGTTTAAGCTTCTCCTTTATTGAGGAATGAATTTCTGGCAATTTTGTTTGCCTCTCACCTTGGTATATAAATATAATATTAAGAAATTACACTTGACATATCCGTCCTGAAAGTAAATTCTTATATTTTGTTCCTTACTTTATTTAAATATTAATTAGTTGTAAAGTAATGTTTGCTATGTACAGCATGGATTTATACACATGCAGTGATAGAGTTTAATCACAAAATTATCTTTTTAACTGCGCGCTTTCACAGAAAAACACTCGGAGCCAATTTTGCATAATAATTTATTCTAACATGGCGAACACGGATCTAATTGGATTTCATGTTTTGTCTGCTTTATTTGTTTTCCACCACAAAATATGAAATAGGGTTCAGCGTCAGATTTGGTTTACCACAGAGTAAAGAACACGTATCGACATTTTTTTATTCTTATGTTATTTTTTATATATATATATATATATATATATATATATATATATATATATATATATATATATATATATATATATATATATATATATATATATATATATATATATATATATATATATATATATATATATATATATATATATATATATATATATATATATATATATATATATATATATATATATATATATATATATATATATATATATATATATATATATATATATATATATATATATATATCACTTTCACATGTTCATTTACTATTTTTATGTATGGTATATGATATTAAATTATATGACCTTAAATTTATTTAAATACCATCAAAACAGCTATTTCATTCAATACTACTTTTGTTCAGTACCATCTGTAATTCGCGTTTTGGTCCACTTTGTACACTCGCATCCGAGTATTACAGGCGAAATGTTTATTTTTAATTTCATTTATACAAACATTTTCTATCTCTTAAACGTTACAATTCATGCTTGAAGCATAAAGAGTTAACAGCGAAATATTTAATGTACCGTACGCTTTAAAAGGCCTTGTTTTATGGAAATTTTATATAGTTTCTCGGCGAGATTCATTGCGAAAGTCAATTTACAGTTCCTGTGGTTGAAAATTCTAGCCACAGTGAATTCTTTTGTTTGATTTCTGCACATTAAAATAAACTTTTACATGCATTCATAGCTTCATACATAAAATATTTAATTTTAACTAGAGCAGAGTTATTATCGTGTTTGAATCTAATTAACATATAATAACATGATAAATGTAAATTACTTAGTATATGGTTTTTATGTATGCTTATAACTTTTAAATTTTAATGTTCAGTTTTATAAAATATATATATTAAATAAGCACATAAATATTATTACACAAATTGTTATTTATAGATAATATATAAATCTATATATATACTAATTTATATTTAAGGTATAAAATCTTCAAAGTTAACGTCAAAGTAATGGTTCAGATAGCTGTTTTAAAGTTGCGCTTGGGAGCACGTTCTGCCAAACACTGAAATTGACGAAAACCACGTTCAGGAGTCTCTTACACAAACTTGATAATCTATGGTTACTGTCACTTAGAGCTTAAATCATATATATATATATATATATATATATATATATATATATATATATATATATATATATATATATATATATATATATATATATATATATATATATATATATATATATATATATATATATATATATATATATATATATATATATATATATATATATATATATATATATATATATATATATATATATATATATATATATATATATATATATACATATATATATATATATATATATATATATATATATATATATATATATATATATATATATATATATATATATATATATATATATATATATTGCCATTATTAACCTTGTAAATTAAAAGTTATCGCGAAGTTTCTGAGAATTTCATAATTGCGTTACACTCAGCTTAGTAAAATACATGTGGTAAGTTTATTATAAAATACACATTTTGTTTAATTTTTAATTGTTATGAAACGATACTTGTAAATCCAACTTAAGTACGGCGCAAACTTGAAAACAATAAACTTATCTTTGTTTATATAACTTCAGTTTTCGAAAGCAGGTAAGTTTTCCAACATTGTGGTT
Source organism: Dione vanillae (assembly GCA_037178615.1). Lineage (NCBI taxonomy): Eukaryota > Metazoa > Arthropoda > Insecta > Lepidoptera > Nymphalidae > Dione > Dione vanillae. Next base: position 733,242 of record JAZFAU010000159.1, read on the forward strand.
TTAATGATCTAATATTAACGAACATCGAGGGTATTAATTAAGGATTCCAAGGTAGGTATTCCACCTATAGCGGTATTATCAATGCAGGTAATATTAATATGCTAGAGTAAACTGTATAAACTCGTTTAAAGGTCAGAAAAAAAGTTTAAGTGCTATAATTTCTTGCTTATGATATTTTAACCGTTATTTAACGTATATTGTAACACGCAGAATACATGATTTAAATTTATAAAAAAAATAAAACCATTACTGCCTCTAAAACATAATGCCTCTGTTTTTTTAAACTTTGTGACATATATACAAACAGACGCATATAATATTTTTAAAATTTTACTGGATGGGTATAAAAATCAGTATATTGGTGAAAATGTTTTATTCATTAATATACTGTAACTATAGCTATTGAAATACTGCGGAAAGTATATTTAAAAATGAATAACCTGAAATTTCCCAAAACAGTGTATTTTTCTTTTTAATAAAATATTAATCAATCACCAGGTCATCTCCTTATACTGAATTGAGGTCACTTACACTTTTTTTAAAACTGTGAATATATTACTTAAACAAAAATGTAAAATTAAGTAAAATTGTAGTACATTTAAATTATGATCAAATGAATGGCAACTTTGCTTAAAATTTCATCCCTTACAATCCAAAAATACGACAATGTAAGCAGTTTGCTGTTGACAAGTGTCAGAATTATTGACGTGTTCACGGTCGAGTAAGCCTATTTCCACAGAGAGATACATTTCTAGAAAGGAATTTAATGTACTGATGGCAATACAACGAAATTTGTGATATAAACTTTATATAATGAAGATGGTTTAAAATAATGAAAAGATTTTTTTCATAAACAAATAATATCTTAGTGCGGCTATGATAAATTAAAGACATTTAAGTAGAGGGTGGTCCATGTATTTGAAAATGTAGCTTTTTTTATTTTAATACAAAATTCGTAGCTTACATTTTCCATTAAGTCCTTTTTATACTCTCTTATGATAAACAATGAGAGTAACTGTTTTTCAAAATTAGCTTTAACTTAAGTTTGAAAATTGATTTGTTATCACTTCTAGTAAAAAATTTTTCATCGAAAGTAAATCGTCATTTATTGGCTGACGCGGTGCCGCTCAGCTAATCCTACTACGTCAGCTTCGTGACCTCCTTAATCCTTCTCCCCTTTTTGCAGAACCGAAAGCATACTTTGTTAAGATTATAGATTTTTTGGAAGCTTTAACTACCAAATTTGACTAACATTTGTTTGAAGAAAATATTAGCATAATTTCCTTACATAACTTTATATCGCTATATTAATTTGTTCACTATAAAATATGTAGTATTAAATAAAAGCTTTAAGGTAATTTTGTAGAAATCGATCTAACTTATCAAATAACTATTCATACATATCCCAGCTTCACAATAGAAAAGTTACATTGAAATATGAATATGAATATAAACCATCTATAATAGTTTCGCAACTATGAAATTATAAACCGTATACAAAAGCCGTAATCATTCCAAACTTAGTCCAAAATTGGTAGACCAATTAGACTAACCAGGTATAGTAGACTACACTATTTGCCTAACTCTAATACTCAATAGCAAATAGACTCTCTCACTAACTAATATAAGCGATCAATAGGTCTTTTCATCAAATTAATAACGCCACTTACAACTACTACCCAAGTCGAGTTCTGTGAGTAGCAATACATAACATATACCGAACGAAGGGTATTCTCGTGTGTCACCAAGTTGTATGGGCCGAAACTTGTAAGCAGCTTACTATGTTTCTCCTCGCCTAATATTCGCAAAATTACTCGTCTAGCCAATTTCTGCTATTTGAATAATTGATGCGGTTCTCCAGTGAGCTACAGCAAACATTTGCTATCCGCAATCAAAGGTTCCAGTTGCTTGTGTTTCTGTTAATGTTACCTTCACTTGATTTTCAAGGTATTATTTTGTTTTATTTTTTTTTATTCTTATTACGTAGTGGTAATAATTATATAAATATGTAATAATTATAATTATTAGCAATTAGTGGTTTCCCTTCAGCTTTTACAGCAAAACGAAACAGAGGTTACTCTGTTCCTAAACTAGTGTTAGGCCACTCTGTTGCTTTTATTTCTTCTCTCTGTTGCTTTCTGCTGAATTTGTCGAAAATTACTTTTTTTTTGAATGAGAGAAAGTTTTGATATATCAAACACACAATTTTCATTTTTAAAGTTAGACACTATACCATTGCGCCACATTGTTTTTTTTTTGTACGTAGAGAATATCCAAAATGTTGTTATTAATACATGACTAATTATTTAATATTCATGAAATAAATAAATAAGATTGCAACGAAGCAGCCTGTAGCTCTTTAACTTCTAGCCTATAACTCTTTATTGCCTAGATGTTTCGATCTGCTGCCAGTTTTAAACTGTTTACCTTCTTTTATTTAACTTTTAAGCGTAATACTGTATTCTTAATTAACTTTCTGCTTAGTGGTGTAGTTTTTTTTTATCAAAAGCATACTTTATCTCTTAAACCGAAACGTGACATAAAACTTTCATACCTTTTAACTTCAACATTGTATGTGATGCAACTTAATGAGAACGCGACTAGTATTAGGAGTCCAAATTATGCAACATTGTATCAAAATAACTTCAGTCATTTTTACTTTTATTGTATGGGTAGTTGTGTTTTTATTTTCCAGTAGTAATATTCGTTTCTTATCTTTAGTAACCCGCTCTCATGTTGTTCAGATTTCATTGGTTTAAAATTAAATAACCTGTTTAAAAAACAGTATTGATTGAGTACATTTATCTTTAAAACTTAGTTATTTGCTATTATTTAATATAAAAAAAATTACTCAGTAATAAAAGTGGAAAAATCGCTTAAACATTTTCGGTTGGTTTTTAATTTTTGTAAGTGATGAAGCTTAATATATTTTTAAATAAATATTTGCTAATAGTCGTCAAGATTTAGGCTCTTTTTACCTCGGATTTTTCTTTAAATCCAAAATATACACATTTTCTTTAACCGATACAACACTGTCTACGTGTACAGGTGGATGATCTCTTGATTAATGAACTAATTAAAACAAAAGGTAAATTTAAATTCAACTTTCAATAACTGTCAGCTTCATAATATTGGTATAAAAGTTACACTTTTAAAGTACATATTGTTAAATTATTTTCTTTATTATACAATTGATATTTATTAATTAACCAACTGTAACAACTATGTATCATATTCTATATCAAATTAAGACAAATTCAGACGAAATTATAATCTAAATTGTATATCAATTATTATATACCAACTTGCATTTGTATAGAGACCAGCATGAATCAATATGTAATGTATACGTGAAACTAAATACAATAGTATACAAGTCAGTGCTGTACACGAACAATGTAGATAATAGCAACTATACTAGATCCCATTTCAACGTAACCTCAAGGCAAAGAGGCCTTATCTACAAATTAGTGAGGCCTGTCATTGAAGACGTCTTCACTTCGTAATCACAAGGTACTTCTTGAGGTAAGTACTCGTAAGTTTCTACATGCGACTGTGAATATCCCTCTCTAGCTCTTTGATCTAATTACTTCTATTTGTACTTGAGCTGACCTTTAAGGTCGTAATTTTTTTTAATTTATTAATTTAAGGCTGAAGTCATTGAATTTTTAAAGCAAAGCTGGAGTACCAATTTAAATTCTGAATATATTGTCTGTTAATTATGTGAATAATGTGGTTATGTTAGATAACCTCTCATATAAATTTGAACTGTCGTATGGTGAAGTTTTGGTTATCATAGAAAATCTATAAAAAAAGATATTACTTTTATGAACAATTTTGCAAACATAAGATATAAATGCGTTATGAAATATTTAAAATTTTGAAAAATTTGTTATAAATAAAAGCTTAGCTTAAAAGAATTTTGAAATGAAATTTTGTTACAATATTAATATTATCGCCTAAACATTATTGTACTTTCAATCAAAATGCTGAGTCACTACTCCTGTTACCGTACCTGCAACGAATACGTGAATCAAATATTTATTACAACAAATAAAATACAAAACGTTTAAGCTTTACAAAATATTTAAGCCTTACGTGTATTCCGTATAGAACGAAAGAAGTTAATGAAATTCTATTTTACTAAATTCGCGTCAACAATATTTTGGTAGCATTCCGGCCAAAACAGCAAAGAACAACCCCGTGTCGTGTGTCGCATACCAACGAATCGAGCAACAAGTAAAGTCTTTGTCTCTACGTAAATGTGAGCAATTTCAGAGCTCTCTATCAAGTAGAGCTTCGTTTTAGAGATTTTTGAAAATTTTAACATACCTCCATCGCTTTGTTTCGGCGCGCAATATTCAGCTGTTTTACACTGCTATACCGCGTTCCAGGTTTTCAATATGAATTGATCACAGATACGCTATGTCGCTTTGATGCATATCTTTAGAATTTAATTTCATTTGGAAATAGAATTTACAAAATAGAATTAGAGATGTGTGCATCTATCTGTTGTTAATTAAATCTGGTTTTTAATCTAATTAATAAAGATTCTCTATTTAGTTGTCACTATTTTTTTAACTATATTTTTGACTGTACTAAAACAATCAAGGATATATATTGGCAATCAAGGATATATATTGGCAATCAAGGATATATATTTTTTTATGTTTTCACCTTATAAAGCGGAATAGTGTAAAGTTAAGTTCCGCCCTTTCACACGCAGTGTCTTGACTTCGAGCGAGGAACAGATTACTTTAACATAAGGTTCTCCCTGCCTACGCTTCTAAATGAGGTATTAAGCTTATATTATAAGAACCAAATATTAATTCTACAATATTGATATTGTTTAAAAGTAAATAAAGATATATATATATATATATATATAGAATTATATAAGCTTTACCGTTTAGATAGTAAGAATGAATATTGTCGTTAACTTCGTCTAGGCGTCTCACTGTATCTGTTGCATATGCTCTTGGGTGCAATGCATTGCGATTATTCCGCCGTTTAGAATGTTCCGAACATTTTAACAGCGGCTGCGGTCGTTAGACGGAGATGTCTCGAAACGCTTGCATTCAAATATTATGATAAATGGTAACTTTGACAAATTTCTTATTTATTTTGCTAGTGGTGTTTCTTTAGATGTGCAAAACAATAAATGAACGTAAATCATGCCATACCTAATGTATATTCAAATACATTAACGTGAAATATTATTTTTTGGCTGCCATTTCATAGCATAACTTGTCAATCATCATCATCATATTGCAAGTTATGCTATGATATATCCTATCCTATTAAAACTAGGCTTAGCCTATAAAAAAATAAATATTTAAGTGCTAGCTAAGAAATCGCTTTAAGTTATATTGATTAATTAGTGGAGTAGTTTCAAAGATAAGCCATTATAAATAAACGAACGAATTTTTCTGCTTTATTACATTAGTTTGTATTAAGCAAGCTCTGTATAGCACGTAAATATATCTAAAATGTTGTCAATCTTTAAAGGATTATTTACATTTTATACGATTCGTTTTAAAATAGCCTATGTTATTATAAAGAAATTTGTGAAAATATACATTCAAAATATGCACTCAGCACTTCAATTAGTACCTATAGGCCGTGAGTCTCATTTTCACAAAAGCCATTTCACGATATTAATAAAAGATTCTGTTATATAAATGGTTAAATTTGAATGCTTTCAGAAATTGTTCTGTTATACAACTATCACAATAACCCAGTCTAGAGCTATAGAGAACGTAATTGGTGCTCGAGCTTGCTATCGCTTACAAATTGTGCTCCTTAGATTCAATTGCTCGCTTTATATTGAGTAATCGTGCATGGGTTTTGTCTAATAACATAATAGAAAAGGGCTTGCGGATGTAACATTGAATTTATAACAATTATATATATATATAAAACTTAAAGACATTTGGACGACCGTTGTGGCGCAAAGGTGCAACGTCTGCCTGTAACGCGTCGGTTTCTGGGTTCGATTCCCACGCGAGGAAGATGGATTTTTCTATTTTTTTCGCTCTTTTTTTCTCAACATGCAATACCTCGACAAAGGCGGAAGAAAATGAGACGTGTGGGAGATTTTGTGGCGCAATGGTAGCCTTTGATAATAAGTGTGAAGGATTTGAGTTCTATCTTCACTAATGGCTAAATATGTTTATCACAGTTAAACCTGAGATAAAAAACGCCATTTAAAATTTGGTTTGGTATCTTAAATGTTGTAAAGAAAGAACGATTTTTTACTAAGACTATATCATGTGGTGGGTATCAATGTGAAAAGTTATAGAACCACTTTTTTGTCTTTCTGTATATCTGTAAGTCCAGGTGGAATGATTTTGACAGATGTCAAGATCATTTTCTGAAAAATATGTAAAGGAATCCCGTTGTATAATATAATATAATGTAAGCCTAAGTTTTTATATTTTCCATGAACACCTTCGTAATCAAGAGACCTTTGAGCCGTACCATTGGCTTAGGGCCAATAATTATGTTATAATAGTATTCTCCTACAAGGATTCTAACAGAGCAATAATTGGTTTCTTAAGAATTTCGACGCTGCGTGATCAAGAATGCATGGTCCGAGCACTTGGTCGGTGTCCATTAGGAGCAAATTCAAAACTATGCGCTTAAACTTTTATATTTTTATATATTTTGTTTAATTATTTTTCTATCCCTGCTTACTTATGTAATATTTCAAAATAAATAAAAATAGAAAGAATACTATTGTCCTAAGTCGTAACGATCTTATCGATCATTACGAACAATACATATAAAAATTGTGATTTGTAATTTTATTAATTAAGTAAATTAATGATATAAATTGTAGAAATCCAATTAGGTCATATAAAGGCTGAATTTCTATAAAAGATCCGATTTTATAAGCGAATTAATGGCCACTAGACGAAGATTGATTCATTTTGAATTAAACAAACAAAGAGGACAGTAAATATCAATACCCTAAAGTAATTGTTAACTATTCTTACTATATAAAACTAATTTTTATCCAAGGCTTGTCTGACTTTTTCACATTTGACCTGCAGCTTTAAAGTATTCGTATAGAAGAAGGGTTTTCAATATTTCTAATAATATAATCTACGTTTTGTATATATAATATATAAATGTAATTTGAATAGACGGAATGGAGCTATCACTTTCATCTTATAAATTAGATTCTCTTTGAAACGTTTCATCGAAATATACAAAGTAAGTTAAGTAAAAATGTCTATATAAATAAATGAATATGTCTTACCTTACATATAGTTTTTTTATACAAGTTATTTTAAGATATGAAAATAAACAGATGAAGTTATTTTATTTCCATATTATTTATAGATATGGTTGAAATTATGACCTTATATATATATATATATATATATATATATATATATATATATATATATATATATATATATATATATATATATATATATATATATATATATATATATATATATATATATATATATATATATAATATATATATATATATATATTATATATATATATATATATATATATATATATATATATATATATATATATATATATATATATATATATATATATATATATATATATATATATATATATATATATATATATATTTATATATATATATATATATATATATATATATATATATATATATATATATATATATATATATATATATATATATATATATATATATATATATATATAGGTCATATAATTTAATATGATTTCTACACAATTATCAAGGTCGGAATTAAGCCAGTCAGTTGTTGGCCAAAATGTGTAAGACTAACACAAAAAGGAGAGTCACTCCTCTCTATGCCTCATTCAAAACAAGCTTGCGTATGAAAAGCAATAATATAAATCAAATACGGCGGAAAGCGGGGACGGAGAAAGCAGGGGCTAAGCAACGGAGTGTCTTAACACTAGGTTCCCACGGTCCCTGCAGTTCCCTCTGCCTACCCTGCCTTGTGCGGGATAAAGCGTGAAGCTAAAAAAAAAAAAAAAAAAAAAAAAATATTTTATAAATCAAAGTCTCGAAATGGTTCTGTGGAAACTTTATTAATATAGATTGAAATTAATATCCATTAAATACTGGGAATTTAAATATTTTATTACTAATAAAATGTTGCCGAGTAGATTCTTAGGTACTATTCTATTTAATATCTTTGCAAATTTGAACTGATTAACGAGTAATAAACAAGTCGCTTGTTTTATTCAATTTATTTATAAGGGGCTTATGTTGGATTATGACGAAACCACAGTGTTTTACTTTTTAGTAAAGTCAGGAGCACGTTGTAAAATGATGTGTCATTAGCTTGATAAATTTAGCTTACTTTTATATTACAATTGTAACGTAATACGGACAGTTTTTATAATTATTACATTATTTAATAACTACAATACACATTATTATGTAATTAAATGTGACACTGTTCATTTTGGAAACAAAAGCAAGGTATCCAAAAAGAATAAATGTTGAGCATTCCCAACGATGTAATCATTCTTATATATGATTATTTTTCATTTTGTTCACAATTCGTCCCGATAGCTTTTAGTTGGAGTAATGTAGATGTGACGTTTTGAAATTGTCCTAAGGTCTTGGCACTACCTGAGTTAAAGCTTCTTTACATCAAACGGCATAACAAATTCATACATAATGTATAAACGGCTTAATGGAGCTGGCATGAGGTCAGGCCGACTTGGCATTAAGAGCTTTCGGTGAGGCTAGGGAGTGGGGGAGGGACCAAAGTGAATATTATAACAGGATAATAATAATAATATTCCTTGTTTTCTAGCTGCTAAATAAACAGTTGCGGGCCCGTCGCCGCTTTGCTGCCAAAGGCTTAAGGTACCGAGATTCGTTTGACAAAGAGAACCTACCGCCGTACATTCCGTGGAAAAACTATTTGTATGTTAAATATTGAAGCGAGATTTTGAGTAAAATAATATTTTGAAATAAGTACGGTCGAGATTTCGTGATACAGTTGAGGTGAGTTTAAGTAACGCATTTACAGGGTTCATGTATTGTACTAGAGATTTTTCGTAGTTATCGTAGTTAAGACATGCTGTTGGCTATTTAGCGATTGATTTTTTATTTGATTTACTTTTATAATATTATAAAAACAAAGCTTATTTTAGTTTAGTCTGTTCTCGCACTTAAATATTTTTTACATATTCTAAAATGTTTAATACATTTTCAACACTTTTACACTTATTCATAATAAAGCTATACATTTGATAAAACTGTTTATTTATATGTAGGTATATGTAAAATGTCATGTTTTTTAAATGTAGTTATGTACGTCATTTACAATCAATTCCTTTAGTTTTTAAAAAAAAGTTATTCATTTTTGCTCCATGAAGTTACAAAATGTTTCATACTTGGCGTAGCACTTATTTCTTTAATAAAATACGTTACGCTTTACGTTACGGCTGTAACAAAGAAAAATTAATTTTGCAGCTTAGTATTTGAATAAACGTTTCGTCGAGAGATACATTTACATAAGTTTTGAAACTCGAGGTAATCGTAACATTAGACTTCTTCTAATTGTACTCAAATTTCTTGCTTTATAATTGCTCTATATTAAAATATATTTATTTACGCATTCTATCTTATATAAATTTATATTGAACTTGACAAGACTTAAGAAACAAATTTAAAACTTTATAATATATACATATACTAAACTATAATTATTGACAGTTTAAATATTTTGTTTCATTTTACATGTTTTAATATTAAATATTTTGATAGTAGTCTTAAATTTTAATTCCCTTTTAATTTATGCATTTTGCGGTACTTTCTAAGTGAATACACAGGCACCAATTTATCAAACTGTAATTGTAAGGAAACTTGATGGTTCACTATTAAAGAAAATCGCCTTGTATATGTAATTCGTAAGTTATGTTTATAAGTAATAACTTAAAGAAATATACAAGCGGGCTAAGTTATAACAATGTCGTCTACAGAGAGCATTTACAATACAAAGTAAATACTTTCATTCGGAAATAGGGTCGTATGAAATAGGCCTCGGGATGGCCCTAAGTAAATCTGCTTTTGAGTTACAACAGCCACAAAGTACGAAGAAACCACGTTTGGACCGTTGGACAATTTTGCCAAGGGGCCAGACAAATATTCATATTTAATTCTGTACTGCCTTTGAACTTGCCTATTAGCAAACAGACCTCCGAAAGACCAATTTTGCATAAGATTAAAACTTAACATTGTTAATGTTTTCGTATTCCTTTCATGTGAGCATTCGTTGTATATTGTAATGCTATGATATTTGAGTTGAGGTTTTTAATTTATTAATTTGTATAATTTGATAACAATCATTAAAATCATAACATCCACTGAATTCGCATTTAGGTCTTAAAAATATTTACAAAATACAAAATGTCATCTAAATCTTAATAAAAGTTTCCCCAGAAATTTATGGTCTGCAAAGTACAGGATACTTTTTCGACAATTATTGCTTCGTTTAAATAAAAATATTACCAGAAACCTACAATGGTAAGCCCAGATAAGCGCCTTTTATAATTAAAACAGTAAATCTCCTTTGGTGTAGAATTTTACTTTTTTATACTTTAATATAATATTTAAAATGACCACATTTGGTGAATAATGTTTTTGTATATATATATATATATATATATATATATATATATATATATATATATATATATATATATATATATATATATATATATATATATATATATATATATATATATATATATATATATATATATATATATATATATATATATATATATATATATATATATATATATATATATATATATATATATATATATATATATATATATATATATATATATATATATATATATATATATATATATATATATATATATATATATATATATATATATATATATATTATATATATATATATATATATATATATATATATATATATAATATATATATATATATATATATATATATATATATATATATATATATATATATATATATATATATATATATATATATATATATATATATATATATATATATATATATATATATATATATATATATATATACATATATATATATATATATACTCTCTCTGGTTTAAATTATCAATATAAAATGTGAAAGTTTTCCATTTGAAAGAAATTGTATATTACATTATTATTACATTTTACTTTTATTATATTCTACTATTATATTATGAAGTCTGACCAGCAACCATGTTCATCTATCTATAATTAAATAAAAAGTATAGTAAAACGTTATCAATTTATATAGCTATCTAATAACGCAACTCAATGTGGTAATTAGAAAAAAGGAAAAAAATACAAAAATGATGTTTTGGCCTCACAAACTCATACACACGGTTATAGAAAAGCCTAGAACCAATTCTGAACCCAAACGTCATCCAGCCATAACAACAAAATATTCTATTCTGTTTGTAAACGTAAATTTGAGCAAAAACAGGGAATGCGGTTAGCCAGTGGTCTTGTTTCAACGGCGACACGTAAAGCAGGCATTGCATTAAATAATTTACTGTACATATAATAAATTCCCTTTTTAATTTTGAACGACCCTCACGTAAATTAGATTATAGGTGAGCTGACGAAACGTAGTAAATGGTTTAAATAAAATTTCGCTTAAAAGCTTTATTATTATATAAACAAGTATCACTTTAATTTTTAATCTTAAAATTAGTTTTGTGTAAGTTAATATCAATATATATATTTATTTACTGTAGGTATGCTGTAAAATATAATTACTAAACTTTATCACCATAGTAGATACTTAAATAAGCTTTTAGATTAATTAAAGACGCGGATCATTTGCAACAATATTTGAGAGCTTTTGGATTTGTCAGTGTCAAATGTATAATTAATGAAAAGAGTTTAGACATACTTAATTACATCAATTTTGATTAGTTAAAACTTCCTCTTAAATCTTTATTAAGAGAAACCAATAGAAGTACTCGCAATATTGAAGTTTTAAATTATCTTGTTATATATATATATATATATATATATATATATATATATATATATATATATATATATATATATATATATATATATATATATATATATATATATATATATATATATATATATATATATATATATATATATATATATATATATATATATATATATATATATATATATATATATATATATATATATATATATATATATATATATATATATATATATATATATATATATATATATATATATATATATATATATATATATATATATATATATATATATATATATATATATATATATATATATATATATATATATATATATATATATATATATATATATATATATATATATATATATATATATATATATATAATGCCACTTACTGTGAACGTTGCCGTTGTAATACAAACACTATTCTTAGACCAGATTTACTGAATGCGTTTAGATTTAAGCAGAACTCAGCTAAATATGTATGCTCCATATTCATCATATTGCGGCGACGCTCGATTGGACTTATGACGCTAGACCCTTACTCCATTACTAGACCTTACCTAATGTACACTTGCTAATTTAAATGTTATATATAAAAGTACAAAGCTATACTAAATTATAATACGATACGTTATTATAAAAATTCAAAATTGTTTATACAAACATTTTTGTTAATATCTTTTTTATATATTTTTGTGATTTTTAAAGTGTTAATCCACACTGAGGATAGAAAAAATACTTAAAGTGATGTAGAACGCATAGCTCAGCGGTGAGAGCGCTTGCACGGTTCGCGAGAGGGCGCGGGTTCGAGTCCCGCTGCGTTCAAATTTTTATGTGTTCTTTAAAAAAATTTATATGTTTTTTTTAAGTAACTTTTTTATATTTCAAATACATAACATAAATAATGATGTGGTTTCTACCACATAAACTGGTTTTAATACTAACAATATAAAATTAAACTATTTTACTTATAGCTCAATTGTAAATTTATAACGTAGGTATGTTATTATCTACTCTATCGGAAATAACTATGGAGATGCATTGCTAACAAAAACAAGTTAATATTTAATGCAAAAAGTGCATTACGAACACTAAACTTCAATCCATATATACATACGTAGCTTGCAGCCAGCCGTAAATGCCATGGTCACCCATCGTAACAGCGAGATCGTTGCAGTTTTTTAGATATAAAATTACACGTTATTAAAACTATTAATACTATTTTATTATGCTATGGCACGGTCTAATGCTTTTTTACGGGTTAAGGAGAATCTGTTTACTGTTTCCACTCGTACGACCGTTATTATGAATTTCCAGAAACAAACAAGATTGTAGTAAATAACTGGTAGTAGTTACATATTATTTACAGTTCATGGTTTTCTACTTTTTTCGTATATGAATCTTATATATATTTTTTATTTGCATCTTTAAGTTGATACTTATTGTAACAGAACGCTTTTGTAAATTGAAACCACAATCCCTCTCTATATAGAAAAACTTTGCCCCTGTACCAAAATAATAGCATATGGTACATCATCGACTATCTACGCATACCCAAAGTTAAGGTCAAATTACGTAAGTCGCACCGTAGACGGCGTGGCGGCGTGCGCGCAAGTTCAACGACCGGGGCCCACTCGGGCAAGCTTCTAACACTTTTTTTACTGTGGATGGAATTTGCACAAACTATTGAGCAGGTGCTTATAATAAGCATATTGTTATGTTTAGTAAAAGAAAATCTATACGTCTTGTAAGTGCTACTGCATATTTATATATATATATATATATATATATATATATATATATATATATATATATATATATATATATATATATATATATATATATATATATATATATATATATATATATATATATATATATATATATATATATATATATATATATATATATATATATATCAAAAATATTGAAAAAACTGACATTTTTTAGCTTTACGCTTTTATCCCGCACATGGCAGGCTAGACAGAGGGAAGTGTGATTTTCTGTTAATAAAAAACTTAAGCTTTCTTACAGTTAGTTGTAAGCAACCACCAATATATGTAACATATGAAGTTAAAATATATACTATACACACATATATGTATTCCTACTCCAGTGAACCTTAAAACACTAATCTCTTAAAGGAAACGGTAGATAAGACAAGGGAATCAACGAACACGTGTATTTCACCGCACCCTGTAATTACCTTACGTACATTGATGACAAGAATTAATTAGCACTATCGAAAACAGACGCCCCACGCGTATCGTTGACACCTGGCACTTATGTATGAAACATAAGTTTAATCCTTGGGAATTTGTACTACATTAATATTTACTTAATATTCTTGTATATATTATCTTTCATTATAACATATTAATATAAGTAATAACATTTTACTGTATAGAAAAAAGAAAAATCACCAAATATATTACAATTTAATAAAAAACAAAACTTACGCCTACAAAAGCCAGCCAGTATGTAGATAGATAGATATATAGGATTTTCATTGACACAAATATAAAAAAAAATTGAAACATGTAATCTATATTTAATTATTTTATGTCCGTAGCGTGGACAAGCTTCATTATAAAGTTTCATTACGTATATAATGTTCATTTGTTATCTGATAGTTCAACTTATATGTTTTGATATTTTGTATTTTGTAGTAAAGCTCAAAAAGCTTAATTGATACAAAATTCGTATTGTTACACACGTTCTAAATATTACTAAATTAAAGTGAAAACACATATTTGAAACTTATTCTAAAATAACAAACATATGAGCCTTGTGACAAATTGCTTATATTTATTGAATCATATATATTTTATATAACAACGACAAAACAGAAACAAATAATATCTATAAAACATTTACTAAATTAATCCGATTTCCACTAAAATTGTCTTCATTAATTTTACTTTTACTTACATTAATGTGACTTTTTACTTTCAATAGAATGAAGTTGGTAAACCTTGTCCAATCCCTTGGGCTATTGTCATACTTACAAACACAAGTTTTACGCTCAGTTAAAGAGGAAAAGGGTAGATTGCCAACTTCTCCATATACAGTATTTCGATTGAAAGACTAACGATCCATAAATATATGTATGTATGTATGTATGTATGTATGTATGTATGTATGTATGTATGTATGTATGTATGTATGTATGTATGTATGTATGTATGTATGTATGTATGTATGACAAGAATAATTAATTTGATATGGCGTTAACATGTAAAGAATAAAATTATATATTATTAAAATTAAAACAATTTTATTATTTCGACCTGTGTGCGTCAAAAGTTACTACAAAAACTATGACGCTAAAAACTATATCCAATTATCCCACGATTCCATTATTCCTCTGTTGTTTCCATTTTCATCCATTTTCAATTTACTTGTTAGATAACGAGATGTGTGTACGTCGGTATTACCAAAAAGATATTTATGTATGGTAGATGTGTATGTACAAGTTATATAATACTGATTTCGTACGTGGTCGTTAGTATATCGTTTCTTAATTATCGAAACTATACATTGTGTTTATTGTACATCTAGTTTGGATTATTTTATATTTTTATTTTAAATACATTCTAGGTAACTGTACACGTTACTTTATGGTATTTTGCTTGGAAAATGTTCTTTTGTAAAAGCAAATAGTGTGCGACGTTAAAAGGCGCTTAATGCCCTTAAACGTATACAAGCTTAAACCTTCCGGATATCTTCTGATGTCTACTAACGAATCCGATTTTTAAGATCAATACATTTTCGGACCCTTTCAATAAGTAAGGTAGACTTTCTTATAATTGAAACTACAGATATTTGTACAAAGTGTACTTATTTATATTATTTGTAAAATATTTTATCGTTATAGTAATTATAAAAGCATTCTTTTGCAATTTTATAACTATGGATCTATGAGTTCGTCTATTACTTTTTAATTACTATTATGAATATATGTTTTAATTTCTTTTTTATATTTTACTTATTGTTATGGGTTAAAACTAATAGCAAATCATGATTTTTTTAAATTTTATATTTATTTAATCTTTGTAACAAGGTAGTAGTTTAATTTCATGAATGATAAATGATAGAAGCCGTAAAAAGTTAGTGTCGTCTTTTAATAGCGAGTAACGTAGTGACGCGGGTCATGCACCGGCGGCCCCGTAGCGGCAGAGAGGTGCGAGATGCAGAGCGGTCGGAGGCTGAGCAAGCGCGGCGCAGGCGCCCAGGTGCGGCAGGTAGGCCCGCCCCTACGCCCTCCGCTCCTCGCACCTGCCTCGCCGCGCTCAGTCCACCGCCACACGCCGGCTTGGCGACTTGTGCTCCGTGCACGCCGCCACGCACTCCGTACCTCCCGACCGCTAGTTTCCCGCTCTCCCAACTCGACTAGTACTGAAACTTTGTGCGAGTTGTAGCGACTTTTCGAACTTTCACGGTCTGTCCGTTTCGCTTAGGCTATTGAGGAGTAGTCGGCGGCGCGTGGCCGTCGAAAGTTTGGGGATCGGCCGTGAATGCGGTCGTGAGAGACGTTGGAGAGGCCTCGCGGAGGCCGTCGGCACGCTGTTCCCGCCGCAGCTTGGGTGCGTGTCCTACGCGACGCAGTGCGCCTGCTGCCCGCCGCTGATCCTGCAGCATCCGCACCCACTCCCACTGACTTTGCCGCTCCCGTTACCACTTGCTTTTCCGCTCCCCGCTCTTGATCCCCAAGTCGCTAAACATCAGCGTCTGCTGCTCTCTAACATGGTAAGTCAATTCGAATTTTCCCGCCTATGTTCTATATTAGACTGATAATTTTCCGCTAGAAGAGCACGACGCTTTCAAAGTTGCCGGCATTTAAATCTGATAACGATACAGTTCCATGACTGATATATAGCGATGATATCGCTATTTTATATGGAGAATTTTCTATACCAGTAATTTTCACAAAAGTGATCATTTTTACTTTTTATAAATAATACGTGCTATTTAATATTACCATAACTTTTATCATATTTATTCATTGACAATTTTACATTTAATAGTTAGATAAACCAAAAATATAATTGACCTAGTGACAAGTGTTATGTGTTAACTTTCCTACACGCTCAGTACTCGACATACTTAAGGGTAAAACTTCAGTTTCATTTAAATTATAATTAATGTAAATAATAATATCGTTTTGTATTCTATTTTTAGACTTTATGACTTTAACATCACAGAATCTCTGGTACTCTTCCCATTTAATTTTAAACGCCAACCTAAGCGATATATATTTAAATGAATATAACATATAGGATAAATACAATAATAAATAATAATAGAGGCGATCAAAATAGAATGTCAATTGATAACAATATCATCGTTTGTTTATAATTCAAATTTTCTTATCTTATTTCCGATGTGCCGCTGGCCGCATCCCGGCCATAGAAGTAAACGGTGATGACAGAACTTTGACTCAAAATGGAAGTCGTATCAAACTTTTCTCATTAAGAACTTCCGTCAAAGGTGTGTTTACGTTATTTTAATATCTACTTATTACCCACAAATCTAATTTACTATCGCAGAGCAAACGTCAAGTATATAATATCAGTAGGTAAACTTACTATTAGACATATTTTGGTACACAGTACAAAAATTGGCCAATTCCTTAGAAAAACATCAATTTACGAAATTTAATCTTAGTCGAATTCTTATCATTGTTTTAGTTAATCATACATAGTCTATGAAATATATTAAAAACGCGACGAACTAACGGTCAAGAAATATTTTAAACACATTACCGTGCTACACTTTCCATATCATAACTATGATTATTATAACGGCAAACTTTTTAGTCAGAAATATTATATTTGAGCGCTTGTTTTAAAATTATTTAAGCTTTGTAGTGAATTATTTTATAAATATTTTGATTTTACATAAATTATACAATACATTCATGTATAAGAAAAATAAATATTGTTTTTACATTTGCTCAAATAGAAATCATCGCATGCAACGGCACGTCATTATATCAGTTTCACCGCAATTTCGTTCGAAAGCCGGGACTCGACGCGACCGCGCGAAACGATATCCACAACACAAGCATGCGATTAATTTTACTAAGATCTCTAACGAAAATATTAATTTTAAACAATTAAATTATTAATATTATAAGGTAACAACTAGCATAACATATTATGTTATCTTATAATATATACTTTTTTGAGTTTCACCATTTAGTAGTCAATTCCACGAATTTTCTTGCAGAGTAGAAAAAGAGTATCTTGGCAAGTAACGAAATTCTCTCTGTATGTATTCTGTATTCTCCAGATTTTACAGGACATTCAATATAATTGTTTTGAGATACATATGTAATTTATGTTTAAAGGAAATTAAAAAAAAATTATACGTCGTTCCGTACACTTTCCAGGTACAGTGGTTGAACAGCACAGTACAATTAAATTTATATTAAAAATATATGTTCATATAAATTACAAAATAACACACAGCCACACATTATAATCTGAATTAAGTTACTTAACGTGTAAATTTTAGGTTTTAACAATAAAAATACGAGTTTCTAGAGAATCTTAATAAGAAAATAAATAATTATACATGTATTTAAAATTACCATAAATATTAAAACAATAGTTTCTACTACAAAGTCCATTCACATTTGTTTGATCCACCGTACACAAAAAAAAAAAACAAATATCACTTATTCAACTCGGTCTTAGACATCATCATAGAAATCTTATATATATGTTATTTAGTGCGGTTTCTATCATTATATCATTGCAAACTTAGAGAGGCCCCATCGCGTATACGAATAGCTTATTATTTTACACCAGTTACAAGCGTTAGCGTTTTAGTGTGTTTTGGGACTATTGTGTGTCATGTACAATAAGTATTGTAATTATCAGTAAGGGTCAGTTTACTAAACAAACATTTGGCATTTTAATTTATTATTTATATAAAAAATACTTACGTATGATAATTTTTTGAGTGCTACTAAAATGTAATGATTTCACTTATACTATAAAACTTGTTATTAAATTAACTAGAGTAAATACGGACAAGTCATACAATTTATTTATTAAAATTTTATAATAAATAAATAAATAAATGAACGCGACAGTTGCATTGATAAAACTTATTGACGATATAAATACATAGTTTTCTGTTAAAACGCTTCCTTTTATACGTTAGACTAAAAATAAATAATAAAAGGTCATCGTGCTAGCTTACGATCCGGAACGCCCATAAACCAACGTGTGGAGAGCAAAAAGCAGTCTCACTATTTATCGGAAAAAAAAATATTGTTATTACTGCTAACTTTTTACGTATTCAATTTTTGACTGGCAAACTTTATCTTCCTTAAGGGAAAATTCCATTAATTAGTTATTATATCACGCTCGTTAAGAAAAATGCATACAATTTACTATGTTTTTTTTTTTATTTTTAAGACTATTATTTATAATAAACACCTCGTTACTTATCAAACAATGTCACATCACTTCATTGAATTCGAAAGCGGTGGGAAACGGAAACGTCGTAGATACTTGTTCAGCAATTAAATTCATATAATCCAAATTATGTAGCTTCCTTCCTAAATAATATATTAAAATTAGCATTTATAATTCTATACATATGTACTCTTTTATAATTTTACTATTTATATAATAACTAAACTAACTAAATGTTAACTAAGCAAAATGTTTGATTTGCAAGTATTGTATATAAGTATATGTTTTAAGTGATTTTCATTAAGAAAATTTCCCTCAAACAAAATCTAACTTTATTCCTCTTACTGACATGTACATTTTAAACTATCTGCAAAAGCTACTTACTGTTAAAGAAGCTTTTATAATATTCAATGAAGCACGGAGTTTGATACTTTCTCAAAATTAATTTTATGAAAATGTAATTAAACCTAGCAAATACTAATTTATCTTAATTTTATCAAACACTCATGTAAAATTTTTATATAGTACAAAAACTAGAGCACTTGGGGCGATGCACGTTTTTTTCCTGGTTTAATAGTTAAAAACTGTGGTACTAGACGTCAGAGTAACAAATTTTTCTCTCTAATTACTCGGTGTCAGAGCGATTGTGCAGGAAATGCTCTCGCGCCGGACAAAGGGAGTCTGCGACGTTCATTAATAAGATCCTTCTAACTGCAATTTCCCTGAATAATACCCGAGTCTCGTTAAAAATATTAATATCGCCGATATACCAACCGCCTTAATGGTGACGATCATTTAAATCCTTTGTCCTGTTTAGCTGTATCGGTTTTAATTACGAATTCATTTCGTTAGCTTTTTAGATTTGTCTTTATGACCCTTTTATGTTATATTTAGATAAATTGTTTTTTTAATATATATGGTAAGGCGTACTTAGGGTACACTTAGGGTACAGGGTACATGTTAAGCCTGAGGAGTAAATTAAATAAATATTTCATACAACATAGCTCAAATATTTTAATAAATATTTTTAAACTAATGGCTAATTTCAAAGGAAGCTTTTTGATAATCTGAAAAATATAAATAACAATAATTTAAAGAGTTTCTAAACTGCTTATTAAATTAACTTGAAATTAAACACTGGTCTCAATACTATTAAATTTAATCGTTAATTTTAAAATTGAGCATATTCATTTAAACCGATTTAATAATTTTTTCGGTCTTTCTTGCCTTGTGAACCTATTTTAATTGAAATTATACTAATTAATTAATGTAATCCTAAACATTTTACATCGAACAATATTTAAATATATGAGTACTGGTCGTACCAAAATTTTACATGAAAATACAATATTTTTTTTATAAATGTAAACTCTATTTTAATTTTTACAAAGATCCGAACACACTTGTGGCATATTGAGATGATAAAGTGAAGCGACCTCAGATGATTTTCCACAGGATATGTATGAAGGTGTTGTGATGGCAGTGAGCGTGGTGAACGAAGTATGCCGAGAGTAAATATTTTTGATCAACTTGGATGGAATACTTATATTTTTTTTTTATATAAGCTATTATTTTTTTTCAGCAGGGTAGAACTTCACAAGCCGTGGTAGCCTAGTGCTAAGACACTCCGCTACCAGCTTTCCATCATTCTAAGCAGTGCTTAATGAGTGGTGGATCTTAACATCCTTACTATTCTAGTTGCCAAAACTAAGAAAATTAAAATGAAATTATCCTCACCGAGTGAGAATTGAACCCACAAACCATCGCGTTAACAGATAGACGCTGAGCCTCTGCGCTACGACGGTCCTCAGTAACTTTTCTTAGTAAAATTCACTTGAAAAAGCAAATAGAAATATTAGATTATATAAAAATAAATATAACATGCACCAATGTAAGGCTCAGAAAAAAATCCGTCAAAATTAATAATAGTATTCCGACAGAAATAAAAAACAATATGGATTTTTAAGGTACTTGTTAACAAAGCAAGCTCTCTAGATTCATTTTAATATCTTCATATAAATACGTCACAGCAGAGAAAGGATAAAGGAAAAAGGTGCTTCTTGCTTCTTTGTAGTATAGATAATGAAAAATGGACTAGGTCATCGTGAGAAGCTTTTTTGTACAAGTACATATTATGTACGAATACTGCTTGATTTGGCTGTTTTGTGTGAAAAGAAATATATTTTAAAGAACCTTTAGAGAATAAAATTTTAATTTTTCATATTTTCCCTATATATATATATATATATATATATATATATATATATATATATATATATATATATATATATATATATATATATATATATATATATATATATATATATATATATATATATATATATATATATATATATATATATATATATATATATATATATATATATATATATATATATATATATATATATATATATATATATATATATATATATATATATATATATATATATATATATATATATATATATATATATATATATATATATATATATATATATATATATATATATATATATATATATATATATATATATATATATATATATATATATATATATATATATATATATTTTAATCATTGTGTTTTGAATTTTGATTCGAAAGCGCGATATATTTTGTTTGATTTACTACTAAATACTAGTTTGAATGGGTCTGTATGTAGGAATGAGAGCTTTTGTACAGTTATACTAGAAAATGTAAATAATCACTGTACCTACTGAATGTTTGCTACAATGCTATATGTTAAATTTTTTTCTACACAATTAATTAGCTTTACTATATTTAAAATTTGTATAATATTATAAATTTGTATAATATTTTATTTCCTGCTATATTTTTCACATAAGTTTAAAAAATCCTGTCTCAAATTATTTTCTATAAAAAAAGTAAGTTAAATTTAAAATGTTACACCAAGCGAAACGTTTGTGGCGACCATCAAATACACTATGCTTTCTGATGCATGATAGAACCGTTACTAGAAAGACTTAGACTACGATAGTTCAAAGCGAGAGGTACTTTAACACCTTTAAAGCAGCTCTTAAACGTTAGACTTTTAGATACTTAAATCTTGTCTCAATATTAAATAATTCTTTTCTTTACTTACGCCGTCTATGTCATAATAAATGTATTTTGTGTACATGTTTTTAAGCAAAGTCCAATAGACCTTGAAATGTTAATATTTTCAGTGTTTTTGTGTAATCTAAAACGATAACAAACACAACACAACACAACAACTGCCTCACCGGCGCAGTGGGCAGCTTTTCACATTAAGCACAATGGACCAAATGTCCTCACTCAAGAAAATTAATTATTTTTAATAAGCATCTCTAACGATACCAAGAGCTGGTTTGTGTCTGCCACCTTATACACGAAGAATCAAATTCTATTGGAAAGTCGAGAATTTGTTTTAAAGTTAACCTTTACAATTCATTTGTGCAGTGCATTGTTAGCAATGATGTAATAAAAAATGTTAAAAAGACCACTAAATACGGACGTTAGCGTAGATATATGTGCTATAAATAACAATAGCCAATATTCCAATTTTTAAAATGATAAATATACAGTTTCTAAGATGTGAGGAGTAATAGTAAGTCGTTTTACAAACGACTACACCGATTTCTATCAAATATGCCCAAGGGTTGGCCACATGTTCAACTCGCCATGATTTGTCGTACAGAGCAGCCTGAGCGAAGTAATCACTAAATATATTCGGCTTGGGCCGAGTGGTAAAGCCGCACGGGGTTATTTACTACTATGCTGCTCAGTTTGTCGATTTATATCGAACGAACGTGCTTTGGGACTTACAAACTGTCTATTTTTAGGATTAAAATTTAAATGCATTCGGTTTTTTACTTTTTGGGAATTAGTAAAATATACAAAGTTATGATTTTTAGTTTGAATATTATTACTTAAATCGTGATATCAAAGTAAGCCTTAAGTAGTAACTTATTAAAATCCAAAAACTAACATAAAATACCATCAAAGAATCATCGACGTAGTGCAGAGGCGCACCGTCGGCTGCAAACATATGGTTATGGTTTCGATATCTACTTGAAGAAGATGTTTTGTCTAGTTCCATTTTCTTTGCTCTGGCAACTAAATAAAACGAAACTTTGAGTTCCATCACTCCAAACGTAATGTCTTGAAAAAAGTGAAAACCAGGAAACGAAGTGTATTAACACTAAGTTCCTATGATTCCTGCCGTTCCTGCCGTTCCCTTTACTTACTTTGCTATGAGCGGAATAAAAAGTGAAGTTAAAAATAAAGTAACATAAACATTTTTAATTTGATATCACTTAGTAAGTTTATTAAGTCATTTTCTTTATTATATAATACAGCGTAAAGCTGTATTAAGAAAAAAGTAGGAACTACTTGGTTAGAACCACTGCTAATTTTCGAGATATCCGGAACCGAACTCGCGCGTATCTGCTTACAGAGAGAGAAAATAGGATAATACGTTCTCCTAAATAGAATTAAACGCCGTGTGTACAGAAAATTGCACGACTGCGCCACTCCGGTCTTTTTAATCGTTAAAGAATTTATAAATTAAAATATTAACTTATACTTAAATTTACTAGTATTTATTTTTAAGTTCATTATAGCAATTATTATCATCTTTTGATATATTTACGATAAAAATATATTTTGTTTATTTAATATTGTGTGCGTATCAATTCCTCAAAGGACGTTTCAAATTTAATACTCGATTAATAAATCGGTGCAGCGATCTCGAAACATGAACTGAAATATTTGACTTGGATTTTACCTTGGGACTTCCGCAAAATATTTTATTTCATATGTACATAATTTCGTATAAGTTGTTACATAGGTTACATTACGTTATTTATAAGTAAATTAATATATGTTAATAATTAGATATAGTTTTTAAAAATAATATATAATATAGACCTATTATTGTTACTTGAGCTGTTACATATACCGTACATTTAAACTGAATATTTTAATAAACAGAACGATAATAGTTTCTTCTTTAACCTTCCATACGATAACTCACGCAACAATGCCGGCGTGTGCCAGGAATAACCGCGGAAAACAAACAGACGCCCAGACACCGCTGTAAAGCACAATTTCAAACACGGCTATATATGTAAAGATTATGTAAAGATTTATGTAAAGATTTTTTAAATAATAGTATGTTAAAAAGAAATATACATTACGAATATATAATACGAAAACGTATTTTCCTCTTTTGTCTTGAAATTAAAAAAGGTAAATTCAAAATTATGTTGATGAAATAGTTCAACATTTTATAATTTCTTCTCAATTTCATGGTATCTAATTTTCTTTTGTGTTTTCATTATAAAAACTACTACGGAGTTAATTAAAAAAAATACAATGTGAATAGGTTAATTAAAGATCAACAATTACTACTTTTCATTAGAAAGAAATAGTAATAGAATAATCACGTAGTAAATGTGTTAAAATAATATATATTATTCTTTTTTGTGCAGACAACCCTACCACACTATATTTAGCTAACTCTACCATACTATTTTTATATTACAAATTTAAAACACTGTAGGTAAATGGTATTTTGGGCACGTCGCCTTTGATATATATTTTTTGTACAGGCTAAAATATGATGCTCTGAAATATTCAAAAATTTTCACAAGTCAAGTTAAAATAATTTTATTTAAATCAGTTTTATAATAATAAAAAAATTATATGTTTACGGAAAAGTTTTGCAACAATAGAATAATAAGCTTTTTATAATATATATGTAATTTTGTGTCTTCACGATTCAAATTTCGGTGAAAAGCTCTTTATAGCTCCGTTTGATATAACTTTAAAGAAGTAATCTGCTATAAATCAAAATTTATTATTACACATAGGTCATCATAAAATGAGAGATTTGTAATTTTTTTAATAAATATTTGATAGTTAAGAACTAAATCTATATGAAATACAACCATTATTTACTAAAAAGCGGAAACTAAAAGCATTCTTATTACGTTCATTCTTGAAAGATGAACCTCACGGTGAAGTTATAAAACAAACTTATCGAACACACCGCAGTCATGTAGAGTGAAGTTCCGCCATACATCATACGCCGCGCCGTTGAAAACGAAAAAGATATTCAACGCTTTCTGAATACACCTGAAAACAATTCAGTAAACGGATGCTATGAACTAACTGGCAACAATAGTGTTACATTACAAACAGGGCATGACTGATTCTGTTTCAACTTCATAGCTCACTGAATTTTGCAAATCGATATTGCATGTGTAAATACAATAAAAGTCATAATAGCAATATGAAATATAAATCGAAAGCCATACACGCCTTGTGGATATTGGAAATCGGAGGCTTAAAGGAAAAAAACGCTTGGCATAACGACAGCACTAACGAAATGAATAAACGTTACTCATTATTTAAGCTAACAGATTGACGCTGTAAGGAGATTATATCTGTAAGCAAAATTTCGATATTATTTGATTGCCTATAGTTACTTGTAGAGTAGGGATTGAATTAAGAGTTTTATTATGTTAATATTACTTTAACAGACAAAAATATATTTAGAAATAGAAAAAAAATATAAGATGTACCATATTGATGCAAAACACGTAATAGATAATAATTTGAGAACACGTGATAAGGGAGTAAAAATGTTCGCGTATAGTAGATATTAAAAACGAGGGATGTCCTAATGTAAGCAAATTGCCGGTACAGCCTTTCAACGTCCGGTCGCGGCTATCATTTCCAAGATAAGCGCTTAAAAGCCTGCTGGAACGCTTTCAGTAGGCAGACTGTTACTAGATGTTTCGACACTTTTTTAATGTACTCTATATATAACAAGACTATAAAAAGACACACAATTATATGTTAGTACTTAAAGATTAACTCTACAGTTTATTCAAATATAAAATATAAAAAAACGTTTACACATTTATTATTGCTAGGAGTGAAAATAAAAGCAAAATATAATACCTCTATGGGATAAATTTCAGTATATTAACTTACTGTCATCACTTCAAAAGTATACATAATTACATTAATTTGACGACTTGTTACCAGCATGAATGTTTTGCGAAAAATTCCGCTGTATATAAACAAGGTAAAAAATAAGATGATGTTAGAACAACCTAATAACCTTAATGCATTGGATTACAAAGGGCTTATTCGGAAAAGCGAGGGCCTTCGCTATTTCCAATAATATTTTATTATTTTTGGCAAAATTTAAGAAAGCTTAATTCTTACGTAACATACTGCCTTTTGTTATTAAATAATGTTGTAAATAAGGATTAAATATGATTTATTTTGAATTTTCACGAGCTATTACCGGGTAACAATACTTAGGTAATTAACTTAATATTATGAATTAAGCATTAAATTTTACCAACTCTACCAGCAATCTTGTTGTTAACTAATATTGATCATCCGATTTTCCAAAGCATTAAATTGAGTTGGGTGCAACATTTATTTGTGTGGTAAGCTAGCCGGGAAGGCGCATACAGGGGGATATCGGGGGGAGGAGAGGGGGGGGTACTTGCAACGTAATGCACTTGCCCTGGTCAGGAAGCGCGGCGGAATGCCGTCAGTCGCGTTCACGGGGAAGGGAGTAGGGGGCAATGCACGCTGCGCCGACGCAACTCTCGGACTTCCATTCAGTTAACTTTATTTACTATTCTAACTTTTGTTAAGATTTCACTTACAAAGGATTTTACGGATATTGTGTGATGTAAAGGATATGTTTTGTATTTAGTTCAACGATTCCTTTGTATGGACAGTGATGGTATGTTAATTTGTGAATTTTTACACTGTATTTCTGTAATATATTTTTATTTACTTTTTTCTATAGTATATTTCAACTATATCATAGACTTACGATATTAATTTTACAAACACATAATCACAACAATTACAGATTACTTACTATGTAATAATAATATTTTAATGTGTAGACCATACTTAACTAACCATTATGTTTTCAAAGATAGAAGTTCCTAGTTCGTTATTAAAAGATAGCTTCTCTGCCTCAAACCAAACACATAATAGCATTGCACTTTAGATCTACATATTACAAGTCACGTGACACTTCACTTTGAAGCGGGCATTGCAATTTCTCTGCAAGTTTGAAACGCTGCCGTGCCGTGTTCGAAACGCGCGCTGTATGCACACTCCAAAGGATTACCTACTATTTGACGGACAGCGATTAACTCACACTCAGTGTTTGCCGTTGGTTTGTTTCAAACACGATGGGTGATTTGCTTTAACTACACGAGAATTTAAACAATTATCGTAAATCAATAATTAACGAAAATGCTCTAAATATAGAACGCTACAATATTGCAACAAAGTAATAACTCATGAGCTGAGCTGAAAGATCGAAGATTAATAGCTTGGTAGAAATAGAAATTTTCACAATTACAAATGTTCGCCGTAGTTTTTAAAAGTATACTTTTTTATAGTTTTTGTATGTTCTAACTTACAGGTACGTGCGTGTTGTTAGAGAAAGTTGAAGTAGATTTCATACGTATGCAACATTGCGTAAGTAGTATTTAGCGTTATTTTATTTTGCTCGTGTTTTACGCTAAGCTTCACAAAACATACTGGACACTATACGTACAACGGTGCTTAATAGAGCCGGTCTGTTGTGTTAATGACCGCCTTCCTAACAACACTTAAGAGAAACCCACCAAACTTACTAGGAGCGTCAAAAACTTAGTTCAAACTGCTATTTTTCAATGTCACTTTAACAACAGCTCGAGTTTAAAGAAACTTAATTGTTTAGTAACAGTAAAACAGTTTCAATTTTACAACACCAAGAAATTATGTTTTACAATAAAATTAATGTATAGTCGTTCTTGGCTCCTCTAATACTTACGTTGACAGGGTGAACCGACAGATATGTACACAAAAACATTTGTAGATAAAAAGAAGATTGCAATAGATCACGAGTTTTGGAATAAATATTTCTTATGAAAGTAAAATCCAAATATTCAATATACAAGAAAATAACACATGCTTTTTACTTAACAATACTATGAAGTGAGCACTCTCCGTTGCTACGGCAAAAATGGCAACTTTTTATCGAGACATAGATCATGATTTACGCTAGGAATCGTGGACAAAGCAAAAACATCTCAAACCTTTCGCAACAAGCAATGAAATATGTATGTATTCAAACAACAAAACATGGGCTAACTAAAATTTACCGTGTTTCACTGTTCTCTGTAAAATATCGAATGTGCCGGTCCCCAGGTGTGGTTCAAACGGCGCAAGTTTCACTAATGTGCGGCTTAAATGATGACAGTGTTGCGGGACGGGCTCACCTAAGTCTACTACACAGCTGCCCAACTGTAGCCTACTAGATATCGACTTTATTTACGTTTTGCTTTCCCTCAAACTTGGCGCTCACGCTTATATCTTTACTCTGTGATAAGCGTTTAACTTCTTATTTATTGCCACAAGTTTTAATAAATGTTATGTATTCGCACGGAACGGTAGGCAATGTTTTAAAGATGAGATTGCTAAATCATGCGAGACGCTCTAGTTTTCTTATAAAGATTATTTTTTAAACAATCACATTAGTTATGCTTTATATGGTTTATAAATATCAATTATAAATATGTGTGTACGGTATACAGAAATTACTATATGATAAAAAAATGTCCCTCGAGCCATATTAGCAATTTATGAATATGTTATGTTATTTTGTATATGTAAATGGTTAGACTATATGCCGTATCTGCTTTTTCCTCTAGGGAACGTACTAAACAAGCTTCTCCCGGTAGAGTATGTAAGCAAATCACCAGTTGCTTATAAATGGCCGGAGTAGGGCTAGATTTATTTCGCTTCTAACAAATCCGAGGATCGCGTACATTCAACGCGCGCTAACCACACTACACGTAAATTTCACACAAGTGCATTTAGCAACAGTGTTAAGAGAGAACACTTATATTTGTACTCTTAAGGAGTGGTAATAGAGGAAGTTTGTCACCCGGTGTAATTGAAGCCAGTATCACAGTCTAAAGTTTCTATGCGATATCTTAGTGTAAAAGTTACAATAACAATTCCAATCCATTTAGATATCTATCAATTCTTCTATAACAATAGCTATCGTTATAGGTATTATAATGGAATATAAATGCGTACAACAACGCCGGGGGTATATTGTTTTACAATTATGAGGCTGCAAAATTTTATTTCATTTAAAATCGAAATCAAAAGACCTGTAGGCATGTTCTCTGTGAAAGTGATGGTGAAATATATATATCTTAATAAATATTTAAATCTTTCCTATACATCGGATGAAACCAGTCAACCTGGCTCAATTGTTTTTGTTCCAAAAAAATTTGAAAGACAGTTATTTCATTGGATTGACCGATTACTGTTCGATAGACCGGCTGCGCTTAAAATCATCGAATGGAAGTATTGTAATACAGAAATAGTCATGTAATGAAAGTGGTGTGGCACAGGGCATTAATTGTCACAGGTGTCGATTACCGCTATGACACCACTACTTTTAAATGGACTTTTTTATGTTTTTTTACAATGTGCACCTATTGAGCCGAATATTGTTTTCATGGTAATTGATATTTAATTGTCAAACGAATACTCATACGTTTGTGCTAAACAAAAAAACTGAACGTTCGTTCCTATAAAACATTATTTATTTTAGTTGTTATTACGCTAAACGGTTGCTTTTAACATTTATCAAATATGTATAAAATGTTAAAAATCTATAAAATCCCTAAATTATAAATGTCCATGTAAGTTTTAACCTAAAATGACATATTCAAACAAACGGAAAACCTCATTAGCAAAGGTGTTTTATATATTCGTCCCACTATGTACAGATAAAGAATATTATTAAGGAACATTAGGTTTACGGTTTTCGATGTTAGGTATCGTTATCGTTAATCAGTAGCGTGTTATCACTTTGTACTCGAAAGCTTGACACAGATGGTTTGATAAAAAACCTTGATAAATTACGTCTGAAATATCGAATATATTGATTTTACTAGCACCCCTTTTTAGTTACTTCAGTTTTATTGTTTTACCGGTCTCGTGTTGTACATTTTACTTTCTTTTGTGTTTCATTTTACTAATGGACTCGGATTCTATTATACTACGGTAGCTGGACTATATGCATATGTTTGTACGTTTTGTTTACGATGAAAGCTTTAAATTAATTTTAATTTTTTTATTTCTTACAACACTGCCATTAATAAAACTATTTATTATTTGAATTCATTCAAGATAACTTCTACAGTTATGGAGTACGATATAGATGACAATGTGGGCGAACGACCTCTACCAAGACGTCTACCAAGAAAGATTGCCATAAGGCGTTATATTTACACCCTAGTAGCTTACAGAAAATATACTAAACGTATCTTTGCGAAAATTGAAAGTGATTGTTGTTAAGTAATAGTTTAAAAGTGAAGTATAGTACAATTTTTTCTATAGGTTCACGCTCTATACCGTAGGGTAGAGTATACCTTGGGAATACTTTGTTTCCTGCTTTCCGCCGTTTTGAAGCACTGTGTTTCGAGTGACAGAATTCAACGCGGCGCTTTGTCGTCAAAGCGAAGAAAATAAGAATGAAAAAATCCATCTTCCCCAAGTGAGACCCGAACCCACAAACCTACGCTTTTACAGGCAGACGCTACGCCTCTGCGCCACGACGACTTTCAGTTTTATTGTACAATAATATTAAAATGTAAATTACTGAAGTATATGATTTGTAACAGTGAATATAATACTAATATACACATATTTTGCATAATTCAGTGAAATAATAACAATATTATTGCAAAATCACATTATATACAACATTCCATTCCAACGGTGATGACCGTGTGTAGTATACAAAGGAAACTCTGAATTGAAAGGTCCACCGTAGAGTAAGTAGAATTAGGTTGGGTGTAAATCGTCGGTGAACTAGGTACAAGTGATAGCGGAACAAAGCTCTGTCCAAACACACGTAAACGCAAGTTCAACATTCGACCTGAAACTACGACTACAGTGCAGACGTGTTAAATCTGTACTTGTAACGTTTAAAGTTCTTTAAATATTTACTTTTAATTTATAAAATGGAGTTTGCTGGGAATATATTGTATAATAATAGTAAATGTTTATGTAAAGGAGTGTGTAAAGTTGCTTTACACTTTATATTGTAATAAATTAGTTATTTCTTGGAATAGCATAGTATATGATGCCTTATGATGATTTTCTCTGCTTACCTTTTATATGGTGTATACGTAGTGACCTAACACTTTATTCCCTGTGTTTACCTTACACAATGCGGGAAATTACTTTTATTTTTTTTCCATTTTTTTACCGGTTATAATCTAGCATATTGTATAATAACAATATAACAAAAACGTGAAAGCTATAATATTTAAAAATATGTAAAAACCATTTTAAAAACCAACTGAGACTCTCAAACTCCCAAACATAACGTAGTATCTCTTTATCTTTGCAAAGGACCCGCGGGTACTGACTTCTTATCTACTCGACCAACTGTTTAGTTAGGTAATAGAATACGATGTGCTTAGTCGACCCATCGTGGACATTATGCGTATACATTTTAGAACCGTTAATTGCCTATAAAATGATTCCGGTAACGGCAGATTAAATTAATTCTGTCAAACACTAAACTGCAAGCTCTATTGAAATTAAGTTATAGTATTTGATAACGTGATCGGTGTAATTAACGATATCGATACGCGGAGATATGAAGCGTTTATTTATTTATATAAATTAAATATCTTTTTTCTTTTAAAATATGACGAATTGAAGTAAATATTTGTATGAACATATATATTATAGTGATGATTTTATTTATATGTTGCTTAGTTCTTATAGATTAAACAAGAAAGGACTACAAAATAAAAATTTATGTACTCCATATTAAAATAACACAAACTTTGTAAACCTTATTTTTGATACGAATTAAATTTTAACGCATATTTACAACCTGTCTCAGTATAAACAAGTGAGGTTGACAATAGGTGCGGGGCACTATAAAAAATTAATGTGTATCTCGTTTTACGAGCGCTGTGAGCGCACAACACCTGTCCGCGATATGGACAATGCCGGCCAACAAACTGTTTCGAATTCACGATATTATTTAAAATTTAATTTAATATTAAAATTGAATCACCCATATGACAGCTATTTTATATCAAACTCTGAAATTGCTATATCAAAATAAAATAATGGAGAAACTATTCTATTTCATCAACAATAGACACGCAGTGAGACTCGATTGCATTGTACAGGCAGCACCACATACGTACAGACAGCTCAATCCTTATGTTCCTTTGCCACTGATCAAATAAAACGCCATTGTGCATTACGTACAAACATCCTCATACAGGCCAGCGTCCCATGTGAAAAGACTAAAGCTACTTCAGTCTGTTTCTATGAAATAAGTTTATTACATTGTTTAGGTAATTATTTTCAATTTTATTATATGTTATGAATTGCATTTAACATAATATTTAAATTAATTTCATTTTCAGTAACAGTCCTGTGTAAATGCACATTGTGTTGTATATAAGAAAACTTGCAAAGAAACAGCAGAATATGAAATATAAAATATAATTTATGAATGTATTAAATGAATAAAAAATAAGCTTTTGCACGTGGACCTTTGAAGCTTTTGTGATAAGCGACTATACTGTTCAGGGTGATGCATTGTGTTTACTGTTTCCACCGCTTGAATGTTTGCCTATTAATATTGCAAACTTTAAGCGTGAGTGAAAGCGCATGCAAACTCACCACTACTATAAATATAATTTTGTTTTATATATAAATGTGGCAGTGTATGCGTACTGCTACGACACTTACACTTTAACTGTGTATTACGTTCTGTTAACAATCAGCTTTTTATATGACTTATTTTTTAAAAAGTAGTACATAGACATATTTGTATAAACATTAATATAAAAGGAGTTGGTATAGGGGATCTTCTTTCATCTCATATATTAGTAGGCTTATTATGGTTTTGTATTGGCTGTAAAGATAATAATATAACATGATCTCTTGTATAGATATAAGATTCAATCTTTCTAATAGTAAAAAAGTATTTGATGATACTGTGTACTCTGTGCTCAAAATCGAGAAATAATTTAAATAAATATTATTTAGTCATATTATATCACATTTTATAAGATAATTTCAAAATTCAAACGTTTACATAATATAACCATCGTAATCTAATGGAACATGATAGGAAATTCAGACCTCTCTCGGAACATCTTACTCGGAAGCTCCGAAATATATATCACGTGTTAATGATCTATGTTAAATAAATCTATGCGATGTTATAGTTTCGTAAAGATTAACTATTGGGGCCTATTCTCGAGTTTTGCAGTTTGGTCGCGTTCGCTGAATACCTGCGTTAGCGAGATTGGCGTTAATCTGTTAAATCGACTGAGGAATGAATGTTAATTTGATCCTTCAACCCAACATTGTTAGCACGGTTAGTTGATCGGCATGATTGCAATACTTACTTGATTTGTAATCACACGAACTTTTACTGTGAAGTCAATAAGTATATAAGTATATCCATATAATATCAAGTTATAATTGAGGTTTAATATATTTATTCTTGGTTTAATTTTTTTGATTAATTTAAATAAGTGAACTTTAAGAATATTACTTGTCTTATATTGCTTGTATACTAATTATATTTCATTAATGACCTTTTAATTACGGAAAAAGTTACGTAAACTTTTATTGCAAAGTTACCATAAATTTTCACGTACAAATTTACATGATCCGATCAGTTGTTGCTTAGTCGGTAGATTTATCGGGCGACAAGTCACCGGGGCAGATCATTCCGGATATTGAAGCACGTAATCTCAATACAGTGTGTCTTCACTCGTAATTTATATGACAATGAACGGCCGTGCCATTATTTTCAACCCTTAACCTTCCTACTTATTAATATCTAGATAATTTATTGTAAATTGCATTTTGCAAAAGTGATCCCGTGCGTGAATAAAGGTACGGGAATGATGGTTAATAAAAGGCTTCCCTTTGTGTGATTTATTGTATTCGGGATGTACTCGGCTCAAGTGTAATGAGTTAACATATTTTACTACGAAATTTGCTTAAAATTGTGCATATTTGGCAGAATCTAAGACTTCATAAATTCGAACAGTCATGTCTTAAATATTAGAAAAATGGTTGCGTTATTTATAATAAGTGTACGGCATTCATTAGTAGTGATACACAAGCATAGCTCCTGCCTGTAAACGCGACGGTTGGGGGGTTCGATTCTCACTTGGGAAAGATGAATCATTTCATTTTTATTTTGCCTACCATGTTATGCACAGGATAAAGCATGAAGCTTAAAACTTGCCATTTTAACTTTGCACTTAATGAGCTATAATAGCCCAGCGTTACCGTCAACAAATTAAATTTTAATGCTTTTAATATAATTTCTTGAAACGAAGCTGACGATAAACTATAAGTAACTTCGTACTTTCACCGTGTAGAGGGGCGTTAAATGTAACTAATGGAATAATTATATAGCGGAACAATTTAATAAACTATTAAATAGGCATTGTAGTTGCGTTTGCGTGATTCTTAAGCGAACACAGATATTAATATAAAGAAAGATTGAATTTATTTCTTTAAAAAAATATTATAATTGTTTTGTTTTATTGAAATAATTGTTATTTTTACATTTCTACATATACCTTCATAAATAATTATACTCACCTTACGTATAGCTTAATAAATATAGTAGTATTTTTTATAAAATAAAATATATGTTTTTAAGAAAGCAGCACTAGTACATGGTGATTTATTAGTAACAATGTCGACGAGTGAGTAAGAACAGGTTTCGGACGCTCTTCGTATATGTTTTAAGATTTGTAACGCACTCTCAACATATAATTGTTGATATACCAATTTCAGTCAATGTAGTTTTTGCTTTAAATTTAGCACAAAACGACATTGTTTTTGTCTACTTTATTGCCACTTATAAATACTGTTCATTATACGTAGGTCCGTTATTCTAGGTAAACAATATTTACAGTTACAACATAACATTTTATATAACTCATTTAGTAACATAATATTGATTTTATAATTGTTATTTTAATCTAAAGTATGTAAAAAATACTTAAAAAGGAACAAAAATTAAAACGGATTTGAACTCGCGTCTCACGGAAACCTTCAGAACATGCTCATGGAAACATATGTTCTTCATAATTTCCACCACCTTAAATATTTAACTTTACACCTAAATCTCAAATATTTACGACCACTAATAAGTTATATAACTTTCATTTCAATCAGCGTTTATTTAATATTCTATATACGGACGTGCATATTGTAAAAGATACCGCTATATGAACCTCGCAAAAAGACACGATCGAGCATCATTGCGTCACTACATTGTCTTCCATTAGTCATATTCGTATTCTCATGCAGAGCGCATGGCTATTGCATAATGCAGCAAGTGCCCGACCTCATGCCCTTCCGCCGTATACTCTGAATTAATAAACGTACCTTCTCGCTTCATTGTTTCTGTATTGTTTTATTAAAAATTAATATTTACATATTTGCATTTTACATATTAAATAATTTTGACTGTATATGGATACATTTTAGGACTTATAGACGCTCTCAAAAGAAATGGTAGCTTATACTTGGCATAGTCGCTTCGACGATTTCCAAGAGGCGCGAATTCAAATCCCGCTATGTGTTGGTCACTGTTTATTGTTTCGTTTTATTTCTAATATTTTGTTAGTCATAAAAAGGAAGTTTTATAATATACCAATAACCAAAACTTTCAGACATGTTTATTACCTAGATTTCAGCTATATGTACCAATATGAAAAATAAAACCATTCAGCATCTTATTTAAGCCGCTTGGCTAAGCGAACTTTTTTATATTTTAAGTAGATAAACGAGTGGAGGGGCCGCCTGATTTTAAGTAGACTCCCTCGTCCATACAAATCTACAACCTGAGAGGATGTGGATGCCTTGCCAATGAAATATCCAGACCAATCTCCCTTTATGAGCTTCCGGAACTCTAACTCACCTGATGAAACACAGCAGCATTAATATGTTGCTGTTTCACAACGGATTTTTTTGAAAGAGTGGTAATTACCCGGTTTAAGCCTGGCTCTTTTGAACTACTGGTGTTGGTATAGCTTCGCTCTACTACAACAAGAAAGAGAGCTACAGGTTCTATAAAGTTTTAACAAATATTTAAGAAGCATACAGAAAAATAATAGATATACAAAGTACGCCACAAAAATAGCAAATAATACATATTTAAAAAAATACTTTATTTATAAAAATAGTATAATTTTGTTCATCATATTTACCTATGTATAGACAGGGAATTGTACGACAGATGAGACCATTTGCACCTCGCTCATATATCCGTTTCCGTATAAAATTAATTGGGCCGTGACGTACGGAAGGATGCATGACACTAACAACTCATGTAAATTGCTTGTATCTTCTCGTGCTGGATTTGAGATAGTTGAAATGGACTCGCCTCATTTCGCAATGCTATACAAAATAATTTTCCACGGTTGCATCTGCAAAAGATAAATTTATCACTCGTATTTCACTTCTGAAATATATCCATATTATATTCCACGTGTATTAATTGTGCAATATTAATTGTTCAGTACAAGTGTCTTGTTAAGATTTCTAATTTAAATGAGCATTGAATTTATGCATATGGGTCTTACTATAAAATATTTTAATGTAAATATATCTAAAGTATATATTTTTATATTTTTTCATAATTATTTCAAATTATTATACGTAATCATATAAATGCACATAAATATGTAGTAAAACTACAACATACCTTTTTCATTGAGAGGATTTTTAGTTGTGTTCTGTATTTTAAAGCTTACGTAGTAAAAATAAATATATAAATTATAGTTTTCATCTAGTTATTGTGTATTGGAAAAAAATATCTACACAGTCAATGTATTAATCAATGTATTAAAATATTAAATTTTTCTGATGTTGACTAAACATATAACTACAAAATGTCTAAGAAAACAACATAAAATCAATAGAATAGAGTTTTCCACACACTATGTTACGACTATATAGTAATACTCAATAATATAATCATTAGTAACACGGAAATTATTTAGTTACTATTGATATCACATGTTTATTAATTAAATATCCATTTAACCGTATTAATGTCTCGTTAGAATTCTATTCCAGTTGAATGCACTAAATAGATACATGCAAATCAATATAAGATTATTATGATTAATTCTAAGCTGTGTATTAAAATGATTAGGCCTCATGACAAATCCTTTGTAGAGCTTTCCCACTATGTGCTTTGACATTATCTAGTATATTGCTTTTAAATTGCATAACCGTCGCTACATCGTAGATTTAAAATGAATAGCTTCAGGCAAGCTTATATGTACGAGCTTTAACTACGAAATAAGGACTTTCATTGAGAATGCATCTGAATAATTTGTTCTATGACAATATTATTCATTTTAAACTGAATATTTATATCGGTAAGTTGAAGAAAAAACTTAAAAGAAGGTATCTTATATAGTTCACTGCAGCGAGTGGAAACGACATTGTTGTTTTCATTTATTTTATTTACTAACAACTCAGCTGAGCCTGAGCCAAAGGAAATGCAATTTAAATGTTTACTCACACATTTTTTGCTTGCATTTTTTAAGAATAAGAAACAGAAGGTTGAACATAAATATAGAGTATTATAAAGCGGTGCTGTTTATAGCTATTTAATACTAAGGACAAATAATATTATATTAATTTAACAGTACCACTTTAATTGTAAATTACACAATAGTATGTATCAAAATCATTTTCTTTAAAACCACCGCTAGTCGAAAGCTAATCTAATTAACCTTACACACGAGTCCAAATGTGTTAACGGTTGCGTTCCTAAAGCCCAAATGTGGACGATTATACAAGCGAACCTCGCTGTTACGATGTAAAAATGTAAAGGCGGTATTCGCCTGTTCCCAGATCTCATTAGCATTCATTGTACGCTCGCGGCCGCGCTCTCCCGAATAAACCATCTGTTAAATGTCTCGTGCTAGCTAAAACTTAGCCGTAATTATCTGTTAACATTCCGAAGTTTGACCCCGCGAAAATCTTCACCGAAAATCTGGTATTTGCAAAGTCTCCGGGGGCGTTTTACTTTCCTAATAATCAGGTTCATGGAGATTTTTAATGAAAAAGATTGTTCGCCGTTATTTAGGAAGTTAGTAAAAGGGATCCCGACTGAAGTTTGTTTTGATTTAGTAGCAACCCCGGCAACGTTTATTGTATCCTTTTCAGTGGCTTTCTATCGAATTAGGAGTAATTAGAAAATTCATTCGCGATCTTACAAAATTTGCGTGTCAATGTTTACTGGAATATTAATAATGAAACTAATAATATTTTTAATACTAAGGAAACAAATACTCAGGTATATATATCTTTTACTTAAAAACATATACAAACATCTTTTCAGTAAAATATTTACAGGTAGAGTCACAAGCATATGTCTAAATGTTTTAAATTTTAAACATATTTTCATATTCAGCTACAGATATTTAAAAAGTCATTAGAAATGATCAATGGGGGTTTTTGATGGGCGGATTTGCGAAGTCAGCATTCTGAAATAGTCAATAAAGTGTATCATAACTCTACATTAATCATAACTGACATCATAATTCTGGCCGTTATCGTTTGGAAGCAAACTGAATGTATTTTGATAGATTCAAAAGTATGTCCTCATATTGATTTTAAATTAATCCTTTGTCCTTTTTTGTTGCGCACCATTGACCAGTAAATAATATGTGTAATTTTTAAAGCATTAATATATATGTGCCGATATCACGATATCATCAGAGCACGCTCGCCCTTGTCTTTATATTTATTTATTATTTACTTATTTATTTACTTAGGACAACCAACAGTAGATACAATAATACATTTAATAATATAACAACTTGAACTTGAACATGGAAAATGTTCTACTAATTAAAGGTAGTCTCAGCATGCACTTATAACATTACAATACACATATTTTATAAAATAGTTCAAAGTTAAAACAAATACATCTAAAAATTCCGCATTATCATAATAACAATTTCATTAAAAAATTAAATTAATTTCAAAAATAAATATTAAAATACCAAAAAATATTTTTTAAAATTACATATTAAAAATACATAGGAAACTATTAATAATTACAAAAGAAATATTAAAGCATTAACCATCTAAACAAAAATAACATTAATATTTATATTATAAAATTATTAATAACATTCATTTTATATTACTATTATATTAAGAACAATAAAAGACACACACACATATATGTATATGTAATATAGACTCAACTTTATGTTGCACAAAGGTTACAAGATTCATATAACCAAATCCATCGCACTCGTCAATCGTCATCAACCTTTCAATTCACTCAATATTTCTGCAAAAATAAATATTATAATCACGATAAAAATATTCTATATTTTAAATAACCGGCACAAGTTTCAGTAATATTCAAAGCTTGATATGTTTTATTTACATATCTTCGTATTTGCCGCATGTAAGAGGCTGGCATATCGGTTTGTTCAGACTTCGATCTCCGTATTATAGCTCCGTACTGTACAAATACTACATACAAATATTGAAATCAGAACGCAACGTTATTCATGTGCTTCTTTTTATTTTTATTTTCATGTCACTTTACTTTTATACCTGGTGTTCATCTGTATTTGCTTTTGTATGTGTATATATTTTTTTTTTTTTATTTTGTACGTTGCTTGGTGTATAATAAATTTTTCTAAATTCTTCAGTCAAATGTTTATACGCTTATATCATTCCAACCGTAAAATATCATACGAAAATTGTATAGTATTTTAAATATTTTTTAAAGTGTCTACAATTCAATATATTAAGTAGAAAGATTATAATTATTAAATAATCAAAAAGTATTTTCCTAGACACTGCAGCCCCTCAACTTAAATTTATTCTCAAAATACTAAGTTACCAGAAATGTAATCGTATATGTACATAACTACAAAACGCTAACAATATTATATAATAAAATATTATAATATATTTATGTTCGTTACAAATTAGATTTCTTATTACAGCTCACTTTAAACACTATGAGTGAAATAAGAACGGCCTCGATAAAAGCAGCCTGTTCGATATTGAAAAAATCGCAGATACGCGCTTGTTTTATGGCTGATATGTTAATAAACATTCTACGTGCTTTGAATTGATGGTACTCAGATTAAGGGCAGCATGAGTACGCATATATATTGATGTAAAGAACTACACTACCAATGTGGGCATAGCAAAAACTTTATTAACTTCCTACCTTTCACCTATGGTTCATCTGTGTGTTTTGTGTAGTAAAAAAAAATTTTTAATTTGAATTAATTTTGATGTTACCCTTTTATTTATTATTATTATTGAAAATGTTAATCTGTGTGTATGTTAAATATCACTTCAATGCTTCTAGGATTTCAATAATAATAACTATTTTAAAAATATTATCTATATATTTTTTTAACGTTGCTAAACTTTTGTTAAATAAAGAAATACGAAAAGTATTTTATAGAATAATTTCATGGGAAAATACACGTACCTTTATTAAATTCCCTCCACCGTTAGCCAGGTAGCTCGGTAAGACTTCACTTTATGGCTCAATTTAAAAAATGTTTCACATTACTTGGATAAGAAATAATATACAGGTGGACTATGGCATGAAATAAAAGGAAATCTCTTTTTGGGAAAGCTTAGTGATATGTAAGTAACTTAGCTATATGGTACAGTCACAATATTTACTACGAAAAATAAATATATAGAATATAAAAATTAAAAAAGATTAATATATAAATTTTAATAAGAAGTTTTCTGGAAGCAATAAAAGGAAATAGAAACAACCCCCCTAAAGCAATACAGCTAGCTTCCAATATCATTAGACAACTTACACGGATGTCGAAGATTCGAAATTGTTAGCGAAAGTATACGTGGATCAAAGGTCTAAACATTAGCGTCATCGACAGTTGCCGGAAACGTTTTGAGTGACCCTTATCCTTATGTTTCATTTACCCAAAGAATGTGGACTTTTCAGAAAGTAAGTTGTTGTTAGTAAAGATGCGGCGCGTTCCGTAAGATCCACCGTTTGATTAAATACGTACTTTCTTTCCGAACAAACTATTTTGTCGGAATGTTATAATGAATTATCCCTCTAGTGTTCTGTTATCTTTTTCTTACATTATTTTCTAGGGCGGCTGAATAAATTCTTATTATATCCAAGAGTAGTTAAGTCAGAACGTATCGATTTAAGCTTCTCTTAAACCTTACTTACCAATTTTATTTCTAAAAGTAAATGTTCTTGACTTTAATATATAAATAAACATATCAAGCTAAGGTTTTAATTAACGCTTTTACTTTGTGTATATTTTCATAAGGAAGAAAAACATGAGAGTTATTTGATAAGCCCGCATGTCCCATTGCGGAAATATATACACCCATAATATTTCATAAATTCAATCAATGTTATTTTCCCAATTCTCTTGATCTCGTCATCTTCTTTCGTTTCGTTTCAATAGGCCGTAAGATTTCTTGTATTAATTTTTGTTTAGTTTAAATTGATATCATTGAAAATATATTAGCATAAAACTTAAGAGACTTCTTGTACAAATAAATAATAACTTGCATAATTCTTATTTGCTTAGCAGAAAAAACTTTAACACTAGATTATTTTAATCTAAACTCAAAAAAGTCATAAAAAAGGGAAACTATTTGCATAAATAACGCGAAAATGTCAATAAAACAAATATACTGATGAAAGTGCAAAGCTTTTTTTTTGAGAAATAGGTAGTAGCATAAAAATTTTAATAAAATTTTACGGCATTGAAATCATTACAAGGCTAAGGCAAGTATGGACACCAAATATATTAACAATGTACCATTAACTTTTCATTACCAATCCGCCTTCGGCTCACGTCATGCAATGTTCCAAACTTAATAAACTTTAAACAATGCTAGGAAGATGCGATGCCAGAAGTTCTCCAACTCAAAGTGAAACAGGCAAACGAAGTTATGCCCCTATTAAGGTACACAATGTGTTTAATGTTGTAATAACGAACATACCCATCGATATGTAAGGTAGAAACATTTTGTTCATTAAATTACGATAATACGTAATTGGATACAACAGTATGAATTTTCATGAAGCCTACAAGAAAATCGCTATGTAGTTGTAGAACAGGCTTTTGTTATAAAAAGAGTTATAAAATGAGATAATAATTATTTTTGTTTTGCATTTATTCGTGTATATTTGTTTAATAAAT
This sequence comes from Dione vanillae, assembly GCA_037178615.1. Lineage (NCBI taxonomy): Eukaryota > Metazoa > Arthropoda > Insecta > Lepidoptera > Nymphalidae > Dione > Dione vanillae. The sequence goes on from JAZFAU010000159.1 coordinate 775,990, forward strand.
TAATATTGACTATTTAAGCTGTATGTACTTCATTATTTCTTTACTATCCGAAGTATCTAATTAGGTGCCTGCATAAGTTATTGCTTATTAAAATTTTACTGGGCAAGCATTCACGTGCGCGCGACTATTTATTACATTTTTTACGTTCCTGCCAATAGCGTCTTACTCGTTTGACTCTCGTCGTTACCTGTTATAGGTTTTTTTTAATTATAATACATAATATTTTGTCACTTATAGTTAGACATTAACAGGAAATTGATCTTACAGTAAGAAACTGCGGTTAAACGGCTTCAAAAAACTTCGCACTCGCATTTTTTTATTACAACTTTTTATTACAATTGTAATAAGCTAAAGTGAAAATATTTCATAACCGTCCCATTATAACGATTTTGGACATGAAAGTATGTCACTAGCAGATGTTTTACTCAGTATCCTTACGCTTCACGTAGCGAAAAAAGGGCGAAACGTGTTATCACTCTACCGATTCTTTTTTTTAAATCACAGTCAATATTTTTATTCGTTTTATTTTTAATAAGTAGCTTGTTGTTATTATATTTTTTATTCTTTGATTGGAAAGTTTTATTAATTTATTTTTAGTTTTTGTCTACTTAGCTTTTTTTTTCAAAGCTATAACAAATGTGTTTTTTTCAAAACGTTTTTAAAAGGAGACTACTAATTTTCCTCGCAATAAAATGGAGCCATAATAAAACAAAGGAATAGCTTTGACAACTTTTCACTTAAATTTTATAAAATTTAAGCACAAAACGTAATTTCCCCAACATCACCTCTACATGATAGGCGATGGGTATCTATAGCAAATTGGGGTTGAATCTATTCAGCGTTAAGCTCTTTGTGAGACGCCGCTGTTAATGGAAAATCATTTTCCTTTAGACTACAACAGAGTTATGCACCAGTTTAAGCTTTTGATAGTGTGAAAGAATAGCAATATAAGGCTAATTCGCAACCTTCTACCATAGCAAAGAGTTAAAAAATATTAATTTCCCGGGACGAATCTAGTGACTTCGCGGGTGTTCTACAGGGTCCCATAATGACTTCAATGACATATTTATATCAAGGAAATTAAATTAAAATTAGTTCTGGGTCTAAATGTTAGGACTTGTAAAAAAATTAGACTCAATAAAATAATTGAGTACTATGTAAAAATAATATCAACACAGTTTTAAATATTTAACATATGACTTTTTTATTTATTTAGGATATTAAAAGATTTATTAGTTGTTAAAAATATATATCTATTATCAAATACATTGAACCTCAAACTAATTGTATCTTTAAATTACATTATTTCATATTAAATGAATAAAATATATTAAATTTCCTGTACAAATATATAGTATTTAACTCTTTATGTGACATGCTACAACTTGACCAGCAATAGGACGCTTAGCAATTCCTGTAATGAAGTTAAGCGCGGATTGCGGTTTGCCGCCTCCATGAATCGCGTTAGATCAAACCTCGTGTTCACAGAACACAAAGCTTTGAATTGTGGTGAACTCATATTGAGTTAAGTAAATAATACTATATGATAACTTAAAAAATACTTTTCTTACTTAAATTGATGTTAAATTGATCTATAGTAACAAAGTTCCTAATTATCTATTAAGTTTTATGTAATGTGCAGATTTTTTAAAGTGCTCCTGAAGTCCACACTTAGGTTCCGGGTACTACTAAGAGCTCATTGGTATTAAGTATTTGTTGCTGTAAATTAGCAAAAGAATATTGTAATTGTAGATATTTTATTCGATTATTTGTGATTTTACGGAATATTTGAGTTGTAAATCTTATTCATTACTGAAATTCGTATAAAAAACATAATTAAGTTCAAATCACATATTTCAAATCTCTAAACACTCTTTCTTTATTAATATTTTTATATAGTCTCAATAAGTTTCAATTCTTGCAATTTTAGATATATTATAAATACGACATAAAAGTTTATTATTTAAGTGCAAACACATTTTTATTATATACCTTTAGTTATAACAAGAACGTATCACGGTAGATGTTTTCTTTTATATTCCTTTAAGTAAAATTTATACCCCTTATAAAAATTATGTTAAAGTTGTTTTCCCTCTGGGTTCAAAGTAAAATCGTAGACCAAGTGTTCTTTGCTATATTTAATATGTATTTCTTGATTCCAGGTGAGTGAATCTTCACTACTTGAGTGCAGCAACGGGCGCTACACAGCGTCCGAAACGGTAAGTTCATTTCGAAATATATAGGTAATACGTTTGTATATTCATAGTTGAAAAAAAAAACAGTATTTAGAAATATTTTTTTGTTATTTTGAAGATGTTTATTCTTGAATTTTTGTCAGCATTAAATTCTAAATCTAACAAACAAACGTAACTAATCCAAATTATTTTTCCCATAAATCTAAATATATCTGAATTAAACACAGATGTAAATTTCAATATGCTACATAAAATGATTAGTGAATGAATGTGAGTGGTGGTGACTAGTGAAATTTTTGTTGTAAAACTTATTAATAACTGAAAATCGTATTAAATGTGATTGAACTTACCTTAAAATCATCAAAAATATTTAATAAAAATAGCATTCTCTCTCGCCAAACGATTGTTCTTTGTAATGGTCTTTGGGTAGTGGAAATTTGTAAAAATCTCCCTACAGAGATGCTAACAACGATATAAGTTGTATAAAAGCATATAAGAATTTCAACGCGGCGTGATGTAGAACGCATGGCTCAGTGGTGAGAGCGCCTGCACGGTTCGCAGGAGGGCGCGGGTTCGATTCCCGCTGCGTTCAAATTTTTATATGTTTTCTTTAAGTATTTTTTCTATCCTCAGTGTGGATTAACACTTTAAAAATCATCAAAAATATTTGAACTTACCTTTTTTAAATTTCTAATCACTCTTCATTAACGGCTGTACTGAAATCTTAGTACATTTCAATTTATAATTTCAACCATGCGAGCAATATTTTAAAATAGTATAAAAATTTGTCTCTACAAACTAAAAACAAAAATTTGTCAAAGCTTTAGGTTTTGAATCACGGAGTATATGTTACGGTATTTATATTGTAAAAGGTATTCATGGCAGTCTATGGAAAAGGCAGTAACGTTGCAACACCAACCCCTATTAAACTGAGGCGTCCGGTGGTTCGGCCCTTACTTGCCACTTGACTCCGCATTTGTTCACGTTTCTAGTTAAAGATAGAAAGACTAATTAAAGATAGAATTTTTACCCCACATTTTACTAAAGTTTTTAATAGTACGTCAATTGATTTAAAATAGTCTTTGAATTTTTATTATAATAATATACGTAAGTAGGTATATTTTTATTGATAAGCTAAGGATCAATTGACTTATTGTAACTGTGAATACTAACAATACCTTCATATATTTGCCTTCATATATTAATATTTGCCTAACAGTAGTACAGCGTCAAAGAATATATGCTGCGGTGGTTTTAGCTTTCATTTCTACTAAGAAAAGTAATTATATTCTTCAGTTTTCCACTTATTTGAGCATAATGTAGTCAATTTACTGTGCCTTGATTTCAGCGGAATACTGAGATCAAAGTGTCTTGACACTAGATTTTCTCTACTTGTCCAGGTTTATCTAAATTTTAGCATACGACTGAAACAAAACTGACTTTACTCATATTTCTGTGGTGTACATCAGAGTCAATCAGTGAACTAACCGTATAAACGCCGATACGCACACCGAAAAACTATTGAATAATGAAATTGCAATCAAATACCTATTTTCGAATTCCAGGAGCGATGCGCTACATAGCTGAACTACGTGCAATTATAGTTTGCAATATATGAATCGAAAGAATTTCATTTTAAAATAGTGCACGCGTGAATAGTGAGCGATCGTGGGCACCGCCGCGCCGCATGTTTACCAATTAGCATCCAGCACGCGGTCCGCTTCCAAGAATTACATTTCTTCTTTTTCTTGGTAAACAATATTAGATTCGAGACTTTACTAACCCATTGACGAGCTTGACTTTTGTTCTTACTCCCGTAAAATAATCAATGATGTTCCCAATGTTGGTTATGATGCCATTTTATTTGTCTTAACAATTTCAATAAATGCAATTATGGTCGAATAAAATTGTTTCTGTTTGTACTGTGGCTGATATGGATTGTTTCTTTTTTAAGTACATTGTGTAGTACGTAAACAGATAACAGTCTAAATTGCAGAGCGGCTCTCGTAGAATCGCCTCACCTCTCGTACGCTGAGCGTCGACGAGTTTTTGAATTTTTAAATTACTCATTGTGCGATGGAATGTTGCTAGTCGTGGTACTTCGTACGAACACGGTTTGCGCAATCAAATGTGCACTCAAATACATAGGCTTATGTCTCAAAATAAAAGCTGGAGGCAGGCAGTTCGAACTCTTCGTTACATGGCTCACGATACGCTTGCAAGTCTAGGACGCGGTCCTCCTGAGAGTGCTACTAACGAATGTAGCTCTAAATATTTGATTGTTAAAGTTGAAATATCCATGGCTCCAGATTGTACACTTGATATCCAGCTTTTAAATTACACGACATGGAGATACATCTGCGTAATCCATAAGTTAGATGCAGCCTCTAATGGATCTGGGAACCGTATGTAACCGTATCACCATACCTTTTCATCTACAATACTCGATACAAACGATGGAGACGTTTTAACTTATAAATAAGTTTACGTACTCGTATGTGCAAGGAAACCATTCACCTGGAAGGCAACGAGATAGTGAAACAATATAGTGTTAGAAAGATCGAACGCTTACAAGTTTCGAAGAAAATTATGGTTACGGAATCTCATATTTTGGAATATAACATAGCTTCTGTAACGTATTGTATTGTGTTTGGTTGTGTAATGTATTGATTTGTTTAAAGCTCAAATCGACCTCATTCCTTATGGAATTGCGCATAAGAATTTTTGAAATTGTACCTGTAACTTAAGAACTATTACTGATTCTTCTCAAACTATTTTAGGTGAGAGAATGATTAGAAAAAATTGTTATAAATCTTAAATGTGATCATGGTAACCATTGTTTCTCGTACAAGTAATCGCCCAAGTCATCGACAGAACCCGTTCCACGCCGTCGACGTATAGCGTCGTAGAATGTTATTACCTCGGCAACCGGGAAGCGCAAGCGCAACTGCGAGCAAAGGAGATGGGAAACGAAGAAAGTAGTTGGTGCGAAAGAGATGGCATTCGTGAGAGGAGGCAAGGGGTCAGCGAAAGTGCATTGCCACGGACTTTGCACCGCACCCGATGGGAAAAGTTGTTCTCGGCTTATGTGGAATATTCACCATGGGAAAATATACTAATATCTCTGTACGATTGCAGCCTCTTTGATACAGCGAGTAGCGTATAAGTGGGAAATTAAAGGAAACTAAGTAGATAAGTTTATGTGACATTCTTTTTACTAAATTTATTACAATTTTTGTCTATAAAACATTGCGGTTTGCAATGTTTTTAGAAACATCTTCACAAGCACCATACTATGAAACATAAATAACTTTATGATCATAAAATATTAAATTTAAACTACCTAATCTTCACTAAGGTATCTTAGTTATATATTATATTAATAGGACGACAATATGACTACTAATAATGTTTCCACCGCCGATTAAGTTATTGGTAATTCGCATTTGATACTGTTACTTTATCTTAATGTACATGTTTGTAACTAAAATCTTATATAGATGTTGAATTGTATGGGGATTTTATTTTTTTATCCATATCTTTTAATTAAACAAGGTTTGTAACAGAAGCAGATAGGTGCGCATCGATAGTCAAATCGTCAAGTCAAGCGAATATAGAAATAAATTTCATCCATTAACTGAATGGAATTTATTTTTATATTTAATCATTTATATTTTTTTATAATTCAAATTATTTTTGTTCCTTGTATTGAGTCAATGAGAACATTAACTTATTGTTTTCACTACTGGAGATATAGTGAGGCTGATTTTATGATATATCAAAATTTTGGTTTATTCTATATTTATTTTATTAAAGCATATTTAGAAATAGATATACATACATGTGAAATGTATACACTAGTTTAGCATATGTCTCATTTTATATTCTCAGATCTGGATTTAAGAAAAAGACTGTATTAAGCAGGACCTAGACATAACTCGGTATTATTTACAATATTTTTATTACAAAATATTTAATTTTTTTGGGTAATTTTTACTTAAAAAAGGTTATGATCCCTTATAAATCGTGCTTTCAAAATAATGTTCCTTCTAATATACTTTTTACTTTTAAAACCAAGTCGTATATTTTTACAGCGAATATACCTATTAGACTTCCATTTTAAAAGTATCGTTAAAACGGCTCGTTAAAGTTAAATATTAATGGAGCCGCTATTTCATTTACTCGGAAAGCGTTTTTCGTAGATATTTCAGACTCTTATTATTTGTTAATGTATTTACATTTTTTTTCCTAATTGCCAAAATTCAGATGGTATTTAAAAAAAGTTCTTATTAAACTTGTCTGGATTGTCTCAGTGGTGAGAGCGCCTGCACGGTTCACAGAAGGGCGCGGGTTCGAGTCCCGCTGCTTTCAAATTTTTATATGTTTTCTTTAAGTGTTTTTCTATCCTCATTGTGGATTAACACTTTAAAAATCATAAAATATTGTCTGGATTGTTTTTTTCAATTATCACAGTCAAATATTGTCATTATTCGTTAATAAAGCGAATGAGAGTTGTAGGCCACAAATATTTTTTCTTAAGAAAACTATTTTTTTCCAATGGTAATACTAAATTACTCATTTGAACACAAACAAATTTAGTTAAAATATATTTAAAAACGATTAGTCCTAATGAAAATGTACTAAAAAATTTGAATTCGTTTGTATCCGTCCCAATGGAAATTTAAAATGTATTTTCTTCAAATATAGCACTGTGGGGACCATCCATGTTGTCTACTTTATACCATATTTGTAACAATAATGCCCTTCGTAAAATATTAATTAAAACAAGTGGTATATTTTTTTAAATGACCAGGAATAACAAACCTTTTTTATTCGTCCCATTCTAACAATACACAAGTAATTAGAACCAAAGCTGCGTAAATAAAATAATCCAGAGCTAACCACGGAGAGCCAATTATAAATTAATATACAAGAGATTACATATAGCGAGGGTACTTACGACAACTTTTTAATTAAAATTCTTTCGGAATTGTTACAAGTTTCTCAGCCTATCTATAATTTAAAATTTTCATAGGCTATACGCGTTAGTACGTAAATATTCTATATATGATGTAGTCATATTCTTGTTGGTTATTAGATTGGTTATTGCTATAGCGGAGTATCGGGACTTTGCTTAATACAAAAGTACAAATGACTTCTTTCATAACAATAATAATTACATTTTTCTGATCAGATTATGTAAGCATGTCGAAAGACTGAGTCTCGAAAGAATGTTAAAAAGATAAATGAAGTAATAGTAAGAACTGAAGGAGAAGTAAGATCTATTAAAGGAAAGCGGGGACGGATAAAAGCAGGGACTAAGCAACGGAGTGTCTTAACACTAGGTTCGTATGGTTCCTGCAGTTCCCTCTGCCTACCCTGTCCATGTGCATGATACAAAATTTTATTTGTATTATATTTAGATATTAAATTTAAAAACAAAACTAAAAAAGTATTTATGCAAAATGTATTTTATACAAAAACTGTATAACTGTCACTGCGTCACTGTTTCTAGAAACAGCTAGTCAAGCTGCGGCCGAGTCTTTGCTGGCGAGATATTGGGTGACTTTTGTAACTTAATCTTGAAAAATTAGTAATTTAAACATATTTATACATGTATTGTAATCATATTTAATTGTAAAGTATTTATCCTATATACCAATTTGCAAGAGAAGTCTTAGTTGTTTGGGTTTCATTATTCATATGACTTCCTTCACAACAAATGAAAGGGCATCATTTATATCTTCCTACCGCAGGTACGCGCGGTTGTTCGGTCATTTTATCTTACTTTAGAATGAATTCACGTGTTGTTTCTAAAATATGTTATTTGTTATTTAAATAAAGATAATATAGGAATATTTTCAAAAGCAAAAATATACATAGATACTGTGTTTGTAAAAGTATTTAAGCAACTATTAAGTTTATATTATTTTTTCTAAAATATTTACTAAGTAAATAACTTAGTATGCGTATAATATTATTTAATATTTTAATGTATTTTAAATAAAATTTAGAGTTTAGATGAAAACGGTTTGTTTGTTAAATATTAAATTAAATTAAATATTTAACAAAAAAATATGATTTATATTTTTTTGTTAAATATTTAATTTAATTTAATATTTAACAAACAAACCGTTTTCATCTAAACTCTAAATTTTATTTAAATTCATCATAAATCATTAAGATCGCTGTAAAACAAAATACAATTGGAGGCAAAGCGAGGAGGCAGAAAAATGTGTCATTTTTCTGTCCACTCGAAGTTTTTGGCGGCGCCCGAGGACCACTCAACCCAATTCTTTTCATATCTATGACAGCTGGCATACTAACGAACTTTAAAAAAACCTATTCAATTTGACCTCAAGATGTTGGGAACTTAATAACGGGAGTCGGATACCAAACACTGCGGCGACTGGGGCGCATCATCAGTAACGATTTAATTTTGGAGGGAAAATGCCTTGTGACAAAGTCTACGTTGCCATTATTCTGTTCCACCTCAGAGGGTGTTTAATAAACAAATGACGCGGGGCCTCGTAATGATGTACCGGTCCTTTCCTCCCATCCGCCCGCCTTGTAAAGCCTATTTTATGTTCTTTGTAACTGTACGTACCGCGACCACACGGCAAGGAAACGGGACCATTAAGGGGATACTACTCTGATATTTATAAGGATATAATGCAGTCAGTTTTATCACATCACTTCTAAAGGTTTTCACGTAAATAACTAGCTATATATTATGTAAATTAGTTAGTGTAAGTTAATTACTACATTAGTTAATAGTATGATCTCATTTTGGGACATAAACAGCATAGTGTATATTATGTATATGTGTTAAATTACGAATATATTTACTTGGCATAGTTTTGCCAGAGCGAAGAAAATGGAAATAGAAAAATCCATCTTCTACGACTGGGGATCGAACCCAGTAACCTTCGCGTTACAGGCAGACGTTGCGCCTCTGCGCCACGACGGTCCTCATATATTATACGGTCCTCATATACGAGTATTTACTTATAAGATATTATTGCAAAAGTTCACGCAAGCTCTAAATTTCGAAGCGAAAAACTATTATTCATGTCATAAAAAAATTAAAAGTGTAAATTATTGTTATGTGTAATTTTATTATAAAGATATTCTGTTGTATCAGTATGTAAATTATTTATTCAACCATAATTCTGCCGACATACAGATTGACAGGATCTTTGTGGTTTATATTGGTGGTTACCATTATATATAACACTTACTTTAAAATAACTGAATTTTTAAACAGTTGTTTATTCTATAATGGTTCATAAAATTAACATTTTTAATAAAGTCGTATACAATTTTAAATAAATAAAAGTAATATGAATTTTAAAGCCAATTTCAATTATAGCGAAAAATTAGATATAAACAACTTTCTTAATCTTAAAACAAAAATTCTCATAAAAATAGTCACATCATATATCGCAACTCATAATTGATAAATGTAAAGCGTAGACATGAAAGCAGTAAATAAGGGGAAAAGAAAATTCCGAGTCACGCGTCAACATATATTGTTTATATTTCAACAAATGGACTCGATGCGTACAAACATTAGCGCCTGTCACGGTGTCGCTGTCTTAATAATAGTATTTATAAGGAAAAGTCGAAACACGAAAATAAAGTTAGGTTGAATGTAGATGTTGTCACAGTAACGCGAGTGAAACATCAGGAGGGCGGGGCAGTCGCGTGCGGCCGCCTTGTTGAGCCGCGCCGCCTTACGTCGCGCTTAACAAATTACACTAATAATACGTATTGGTGACATGGGGAATGATCGCTTTAAATGTGTTAAATGTGCTTGCTTAATTTTATATTTTGTTATATTTTATCATTCTAAATAATATATTTAGTAATTAATGTCACTAATAATGCAAAAGTGTAGAAACATACAAAGAAATTAAGGTATTTTTTGTAATTAAAATATTCTGAATAGCTTTAAATGAAAATATTACTTTTCATGTAATATGTAGAAATAAATATTTTTTCATACAAATTTTACTTTCTTTTATAGTTTCTTTATCCTTTAAGTAGTTAAAGGTGGAAAATGATTGACAAGCGTTCATCAATCATTTGAATATTAATACTAAAACTCTTATCAGTATTTGAGCGTGCATTCGATTAGGTAATGAAGAATTACCGGGCAAAAAGTAAACGTACGGATCCTATATACTGTTCTTTAACAGTCCACATGATTAATTGACGGTGGTCGGGATTAAAAAGGACGCTAATGTTACACACACACACACATATATATATATATATATATATATATATATATATATATATATATATATATATATATATATATATATATATATATATATATATATATATATATATATATATATATATATATATATATATATATATATATATATATATATATATATATATATATATATATATATATATATATATATATATATATATATATATATATATATATATATATATATACTTTGTACAATATTTAATATCAACTTTGTATTACAATTTTTGTGGAATCATTTTTTACTTTGATTTTATATATTAAAATAAAATGAGGTGACACATGACTATAATTGGTAAATATAATTAATTAGTCAGAGGAACATTTACCCTATAATTATATATGTAATATATAATTAACATGAATTAGGTTTAAATATAATTCATTTTATATAGTGTAATCATTCAGTTCTAGGAGATAATTAAAGAAAGATATCGTAATCTACACTCTCGTGAATTTAAGTCAATAGATCACAAAGCAACCAGTATTGGAAGGAAAAATAACAATGCATCGAAAGGTCCGGATCTCATTTGAACAAATCGCTCGTCGTAGTAGCGGTCAGTTCACCGATAACAAGCACCACGTGCTATTGTACTCGTAGTCATTAGACTGCTTCCGATCACTGTCTTGAGGCGTTTGCAATCTTATTACAAGATACGTAAGATTAATATTTGTTTAGCACTACTAAGTGACCCATATAATAATAGAGGCTCATAAGAAATCCATTATAGTCAATCGGTTTGGCAGTCTTTATTTTGATGATTTGGATTGAACAACAAGTGCTTTCTGAATAAGGTATCTACCTAGCCAATTTTATAAAGTATCATTTTGTCACAGCTACGTCTAAATAGATTAACTAAATAAATTAACTTCACATACTCAAATTATTTGAAATAAAACAAAGTAACAAACAAACATAAAATAATCATTAAAACTCATTATGATCTATAACATAAAAACAAATTGTTCTAAATAATATTTTTTTATATATCTGTCGTCTATGTAGACAGTGAAATATCTTACATACATGTAAAAATGTAAAAATCGCACAATTTGTTAAAGTAATACACAGCCAAGTTAGTTTTCTTAAAAGAAAAATAAGAAATTAAAGTTTTAAATACACTTTATAATTAATTAGTCGCACAGAACAAGTAGCTAGTTTAACTACGAAAATTGAAGTAACATTTGAATTTTATTCATAATTTTAAAAATTCAAACCAACTGCAGAACTGAGTAAATACTTGTAAATTCTTATATGCTTTACATTTTAAATAATTTATTACACTCATTTTCACTTACATAAAATAGTAATGTCTAATAATACTCGTCGGATCGATTTCATATGGTTATAGTCATGCTTCCAAATTTTGAAACTTAAATAAATAAAATCTTTTATTTATCTGAGCTTTAAATTTACCTTTTATACATTATTTATCTTGCATGAATGTTATTGTAGATATATTAATTTATATCCAAAATGAATACAACTTTACATTTCACTCATTTATTATATACAATATTATAATTAGCTGTTACCAACTCATAGACTCAGGCCAAAAGATAGAGAAGCCGGTGATAATTTATTTATGCCAGTCTATACATATTAATTGATTGAATAACGAACAAAAATGATGTCGACTCTATGACATAGATGATAAAACGCAATTTACTTTGTGAAAACCCCAAAACTTAATGCTATCATGAAGAACTTTACTATCTCCTTATTTAATTCAGCAGCTACCATAATAAAACACGGGACAGTCGTTCTCGAGAGCAACGCAAACTCGGACTTGTTGCACCTAAGTTAATTAATCCAGAGCTACATCAGATAAAGTCTGGCGTCCTTAAAGCCACCTCCGAGGATATAGTTATTGATGGTAGGGTTAAATCTTGACCCAAAGTAAGTTTTAGCTATCGCGCCGTCGACGTTTTACTTCGAGATATTTATCTTCTGCTGTATTCAAGTTTGACGATCTTGCGTTATCTCATCAAATTATTTAGTTTATGAGCAATAGAGTTAGCTGTATCAGATTATTTCTGATTGAATGTATTTGGTTATTGGGCGCTTTACACCTTTAGCACAATTTGTACCTACATTATATAAGTTCTATACATAAATTACAAAGTTTTATTCAATTTAAAGATAATTGAAAACACTCTAGTAATTCTAAAAAATAAAAACTTGTTTCCTAGAACTTAATATCTAATCAATCCTTGGAGTACTCCAACCAGTGGAAATGTAGATCACTGTAAACTTGTTACTGTAGGAATGTTGTTTGTAGATAAAGTGTGAGCAACGCGATTAACTGGAAAACGATTCATTTCTTTGTTTATAACCGTTCACAGAGTATATTTAAGTTATAGCTTTTTTTTGTAAAGAAACCATAATTTGGTTTGTAATTAAATAATATCAAAAAATATATTTGTTTAGAATACTTATATTGAAATTATGAAAGCTAGACTCATAGCACATTAATTTAATGTACTTGCTTTAGTAATAAAATACTGTTCTGGTATAATAAAAGTATTAAAGCTAAAATTTACATCACTGTAGTAAAAAGTATTTTTTAATATATTTTTCTTATTATAATTTGTTTACTTCGAAAGTATATTATTTGATTACTGTAGATGACCACGAAAACATTAGTGGGATGATATATAATTACAATGTAACGTATTTACCTGCATTTAAAATTAGAAACTTAGAATACCTCATGCATACATGTCTTCACTCTCTATCCCTAGTGGACTAATCAGAAAGAATGGAGCGCCAAAAGCTGCGGTCGTTGCATACCTCTTTCGCCTCGTTCACTGTCATTAGCCTATTCATAGATGCTCTCCGGGAGTCCTCATGGTTTTTACGTAATCTTCCTCCAGTATCTTTGATATCGTGTTTTCGAAAGTCAATTAAGTTATCCTTACCACTCACTTTTGCTTAATACATCTTTTTTACCATTATTTCATCACTCACTCATCTGAGTTTTTCTCCATTCTCACATTCGGTCAGCTAAGCTGTATCGGTATCTTCCAAATACAAATTTTACCTATGTCACCGCGTTGTAATTTGTTATATATTTTTATATATATACGTATTATATATATACGTTCTATAAAGTTTACATATTAATTGTAATGAAATGAATGCAAATGAACATGCTTTGGCACTTGCTTGTCGTAAAACCGCTTCCAATTTATTTTATGTTCCTACGTATGTCAAAGTCAGACCTAGGATATTAGCCCGTTATGTCAAGCATCTGTAGGTAATGAAATGACATTCTTAGCAGTATTACTGCTGAGAATTCTGTAAGTGGAAATACATTTTAATTATTTCAATTTAATTTGTTATATATATTGTCGTATTTATATTTATATAATATATTGTATATATTTCGTATTATATATTATATAAATATTTAAATGTAACTTGTAACATTTATTTTTTTAAGAATTTGAAACAATACTTAATTGTTACTCTCTGAAATTAATTATTAAATTTGAAAATTGTTAAGTAAAATTAAATATTATCTTCTTTTGTGTTATTTGTGGGACTTATTTCATATGGCTGATAACACATTAAAATTTGTTATGATATAAAATTATAAATATTTCCAAAGATTTCATTTATCACTAACAACTCAATAACTATCGAATCAAATCTCTTTTTTCTTCTCCCTATCCTCTCTAATAATTTCATGAAAATAAACCTGAACAACCAATAATTTCTGATATACCACATGTAAAATACAATCAATTTTTGATGAAAAGTGTAACATTTTAAAAATTCAATGTTCATAGTTATTATTCTAGCTTTTGTTAACTAAACTTTGCCTGAAAGTCGGTAAATTGGCTTGTCAATAAAGAAATACAAAATGTCTGCTTTATAAAGCGAATATGATGGACATATAGTATTTTTTAACTATTTATGAAAGCAAGGAGGAATAAACAAAGCACTGTATGTTTTTATCGGCATAACCGTAAGCCTTTTAGTGTATTGTGCGCCTGCAAACAATCACCACAAAAGGCAAATAAGAATTCACCTATCAAAGCTTGTGTACCTCAGTCGCTAGTATGCAAATACATAAAATTAAGTTGCGTCGAATACCTTTATTATTAATTTTAATAAGATTAATACATGAAAGTTCAAACAGCTTAATAACTTAAGTCCGTAGCACCACCTGGTGACTGCTGAAAATATAAATTATATTACCATAAAGTTAATAGAAACAGAAAACTTAAGTGATAGACCCTCACTGTACCTGAACCCTTCCAGTGTAAAGTCTTAAGGCAAACTTAGTTCAGTGCGCTATCCGGCCGATTCCCTTACATCTGTGACGCCCATAAGTAAAGTTCAAATGTTGAAACAAGGGAATGAAACTGGAGTTCTAATTAATGCTTATCCACACGAGAATATTAAGGGCGCTGAGATGTAGGTAGCAGATATGTCACGACGCGTACCTGCCACCTATGACGTACTCTTGGCAATTAATACACACCCATTGCCTTCAATGGAGGTTACTTGTATGTAAACATCAGCGACTCAATAATTTAGCATATGATTACGTTAATATAATATATCAAGTTGGGTAGCACTCCAACGCGCAGGACGGATGTTTTATTAAAATCATTAGAATAATTTAAGCGCGTTTATATCTAACTTTTTAATGCCAAATTATATATATATATATATATATATATATATATATATATATATATATATATATATATATATATATATATATATATATATATATATATATATATATATATATATATATATATATATATATATATATATATATATATATATATATATATATATATATATATATATATATATATATATATATATATATATATATATATATATATATATATATATATATATATATATATATATATATATATATATATATGTATATATATATATATATATATATATATATATATATATATATATATATATATATATATATATATATATATATATATATATATATATATATATATATATATATATATATATATATATATATATATATATATATATATATATATATATATATATATATATATATATATATATATATATATATATATATATATATATATATATATATATATATATATATATATATATATATATGTATATATATATGAGGACCGTCGTGGCGCAGAGGCGCAACGTCTGCCTGTAACGCGACGGTTACTGGGTTCGATCCCCAGTCGGAGAAGATGGATTTTTCTATTTCCATTTCTTCGCTCTGGTAAACTAGGCAAAGCGCGGCGTTGAGTTCCGCCACTCAACACGCAATGCCTCGAAAACGGCGGAAAGCGGGGACGGAGAAAGCAGGGACTGAGCAACGGAGTGTCTTAACACTAGGTTCCCACGGTCCCTGCAGTTCCCTCTGCCTACCCTGCCTTGTGCGGGATAAAGCGTGAAGCTAAAAAAAAAAAAAAAAAAATATATATATATATATATATATATATATATATATATATATATATATATATATATATATATATATATATATATATATATATATATATATATATATATATATATATATATATATATATATATATATATATATATATATATATATATATATATATGTATATATATATATATATTATATCTAACTTTTTAATGGTAAAAGTCTGCGACTAAATTTGAAAATTATTTTCACTTTGTTAAAATTCTGTGATCCAAACAATGTTGCTTACATTATTTTGTATGCAAAACATTCCCAAACGTTATTCGCTAAGTTTAACGCTGTGCGTAATAATTGAATTTATTCATCAAACGATTTATTCACGTTTTTAGGCCTTTTGTTGCTTGAACAGTAAATTTAACTAATTGTGATTGTGTTAATTGCTTTATTTATTAATATTATGCTGAGATATTTAAATGTGAAATATTTATTGAGAAAACCTTAAAATACCGATTTAAAGACCGTAGAAATGTCATTTGAAGGCAAACTTAGAAACATATAGATATATGCATGTACTTATATACTTTCTAAATGTACTACAAATAAATGTTAATCGACCACTACAAAGTAAAAAGTTTGATCAACTACAACAATTATGTTAATGTATGGAAATTATTGATAATGCTCACGCGACAATTTTTTTTCATTTTAAATGACTTTAATAATTTTACTGACAATTTAATATTTTCTAGTAAAAACTGAACCGATCAATATCTATAGTAATACTCAAATACCCCCAAAAATATTTTCTCACATTTTTTGGGGTATTTAATTTATGTTAGTGTTTTTTTTTTTCGGAAATAGAAGATATTGTAGAAGAATTGTGAAGCAAAACCAAATGTCTTTAACGTACTAATACGTACACATTTTTACACTGGTTACAGTATATAATATACTGACACAATTTTAAAAGTGCACCTTACAATTTCATAATAACATTATACGCCGTAAGTATTCCGTATTCCTTTTAGAAAAATGCATTTAATTTTTTAAGTGAAAATACTTTTACTTTATACACAAAGTACCTATAAAAGTGTCCAACCGCGCAATTAACACAATCCCAACTTTCTGTGACGGCTCCGAGATAAAAATGGAAAAAGAAATGGATTGATGTCAAACTTGCCGTGAAAAATTTTAGTCAATGGGGGAGATAATTTCCTCGGAGCAACGAATGTTCTATAAAATTTCAATGAAAAATTGTCGCCGCGCCGGTCTCTAGGGCGCTCGGCCGGTTGAAGCTGTCGCGGTAATTGTGCTTTATTTCATTTATTTCAAATTTTGTTAGTTGATTCAAAAACAATCATGACGTTATAACATAAATTAGATACTCATATACATATTCTACATATTACAATACTTGATGGCAGTGTTTCGATTTAAATGAAAAATTAAAATGATTTAATGAAATTCCACTTAAGAGAGTTGGCTCGTCGCGCAGAGACTGTAATAAAACCGCGTCCTAAAAGCCGTGATATTTAAATTTACCACGGTGCCGACTTCGTCGCCGGCGACAATTCAATTACAACTAATAGCCTCTGATTCATGTTTGTATTGCTAATTAGTAGCCGACTCAAGTTTTGTCACTCTTCACTTACTGCCGCTTTCGCAGCTCGTATACTGTCTGTTATACAAAATATTGTTTATTTGCTGTTTTAAACTCAAACAATTTGTTTTATCTTTCTGTTTATTTAGACACGTTTATTTTTGTGCTTATAATGATATTTCAACGTTGGGTTAAAGTTTCGTTCAGAAATCTGTACACGACCACAAATCTTTCAGCACTTACCTACAAATTGAAGGGAAATTCAATAAAAACAATGTCTCGTGAAAGTTAGATAAGCCGCGACTAACCTTAACCGAAACTAGCATTCGGTCCAATAGCAAAACTTGTAAATCCTTGTGTAAAACCACAAGGTACACGCGAACCGGGAATTAAGAGGGCAGCTATTTGAGGTTGTCTTTTACGACATGCCATAATGTCCTAAATATCTTTTGTATTTGTTATAATATTATATGTATATTATGTTGATTAATGATGTTTATTGTACCATAATTAATATTGTTATTTTAAATTTTATTTATCTCAGTTAGATATATTGTAACAATATAGCAATAACTCTTAAACTATGGTCTTCAAAGAGAATATTAGATTGAGCCAAAAATATATATGTATGTATGTCTTAAGTACTTAATACCAGGATCGTAGAGGCACGTTGATATTGCTATTGTACTGGCAGTGAAGCGGGCCACTCCAACCTGTTGCTCGGAACTATTTTATTAGCACGAGTGTGTCGGTGGGCCATTCTTTACGGCTCTTTTGTTAGCGTGGCGTTTAGTTCACTGCAAGCTCCAGCGACTGTGATTGGCTTGGTTTATAAAGCAAACAATTGGAATATTTTCAGTTTGTGCCGCTCTTTTGTCTATTGTCATTTGTTGTTTGTGCTTAATTCCAATATTGTCCTGTTCGTGCATCGAAAACGATTTTTGTGATACGAGTTCATTGCTTTTGAATTTTCGATTTTGCGAAAATTTAATAAGTATAGGTACTTTTTAAAATTTTATTACTATTAATAAACCTTGAATGTGTTTCAGCTTTCAAAAAATATATTGTTACGCTAACTAAGAATTTAATTTGTGTTAAGTTTTCAAAGGAAAAAATAAAAATTATAATTTATTATGGCGGTAGTCAATCCGTATTGTTCAACTGAAGTCGCGTATGTCAAGGTTGTCATCCAGTCAGACTGACAACACGGTCCCTGCATAAATTGAAGGCTTTGCAAATGCAATGCTGGGAATTTCCCTCAGGGCTTTCAATGAGAAAAAAACCGGATTCATCTTCCAATACTTCATCCATAATTTGATATTTGCTATTACCTCCAACAATTATTTACAGAAGCAATTTATATGAATGATATTTTTTGTAAAGAATATTTCTTTTCAGGGTATATATTTTCTAGTTTATTTATTTAAAAGTATTATAATTTTTAAATAAACTACACGTTGTGCATTCTCATTATCGTTAATAACAATTTTAGCAGTTACTAAACATATTTTAAATTAGGATATCGTTTAAAGCGAAAGCTGTTCTGAAATCGATGCTTACTTTAACAACTTCACCGACTGAATTGAATAAAGCACAGCAAAGAATTTACTCGCTTTGACTAAAAGGCTTAAATATTAATTAAGTGTAACTTTTTACTAGGTTTTCAAATTTCTAGAAAGAAATTTGTTTATGGTAAGGCTAATTCCGTCGCTAATTATCAATATTTACAACACAACACTAGTGGAGAATGGAGTGTGTCAATTAAGCTGTATGTGTTATACAATATGAAAATGAAAAATATGTATTAGAAATTGTTTCATTATAGTCTTTATAAAGACTTTTATTGCTTTAAAATGTCTATTTTTACTTTAAAATCTTACATAATATTTATGTGTATAACATATTATTTTAATAGACTTATAGTCAGATAAATTGAATAAATCAACTCCACTTCATAGAACAATTGTTTGTAGGATCCCTGTAGTCGCACTATCATGTGGTTATTTGCAGTGATCTCTCTAAACGGTCCCATTTGCACGCAACTGCACTCGCTAGGATTGCAATGTCATCACATCTCAGCGGTTGAACGTGACCCTATCTTCACTTATCCCTAGACACCTGCTTTACGAATTCTACCATAGTTTCACCTAACATTTTATTATACATTATTGCATTATAGTCATTTTCTTAGCAATTTAAAAGGATTTTAATATTTTCTAACTGTATATGAGATTTTTTTTAATTTATTTATAAATTATCCACATTTGCTGGATATAATTACACATCTGTAATAAAAAGAAATGATTAACTGACGTTACATGTGGCAGAAAAACTGTTTAGTCAGTGGCGCGTTGAAGGCATTCAGTTTATTAATGGGGCTTTCATCTGAAAAAAAAACTCACGGCATATCGCGTGATGAGATGGGATGAGCAATGCATCGATCGTGACGCTATACAAAATTCCTTCCTGATTTTCCTTTTAAAGACTTTAAAACACAATACACCAGGCAGTTTTTTGTTGTAAATATATAATGTGACAAAAAAGTGAAATCCTTTGTGCTGAGATATATGGCAGGACTAGCTGACAAATAGGTACTGTTCACCAGTAGCTAGTGGCCTCCTTGAAAATGTAGCTTGCCATAGCGATTCGATCGATATTATTTTATATATATGCATATATTCTTCAAAAATAAAGCAATTACATATACATTTACTTGCTTACTTTATGTATTTTCTATTAGTAACCCTTTTAATGTAATAGTACGAGTCCATTATTTTGGAACTATAAAGTCCAGTTCTTTAATGGCCCGTAATGACCCAACGCTTGCTTGTAACAATAAAATATATAATATTAATTTACAAGCAAACACTGCATGTAGAACTAATAATTTTACTAACATAAACTTTAATTCATACAATTTGTTATACTATAATATCAATTTTATTAGGCAATTATTCCTGCTTTTTTTTACGTAGTTTAGTACTTTTAAGTAGTACTTTTTAAAACAATTTACTTTTAAAACTTGCAGCTGCTTCTTTGATTTTTATTATCCTTTTGTTTTTGTTTGCTAAATATAGCAAAGATGATTTGGCTTAGTATATATTTTGACTTCAAATTAATCACAAAATTTCATAATAAATGATTTAAGAAGTTTAATTAAAGCAGGTAATGTCTACTTGTGTTTACAATCTGCGGCGTAGTCTGAACAATCTCATCTAAACAATAACGAGATATAATTATATAGGGGAACTTTTTGCTGTGTTTTGACGGTAGAAATGTAATCAACGGATACCAGCTCGGCAGTTGATGCGATGCCCGTCTACCTTCATCATGATTGACATTTGGCGGATTCATCGTTTTATTAAATAAATTCGTTTGATGTATGGAACGTTTCCAATACTAGGCGGGAACGGTTGCTGAATGACTAATCTTAAATAATGACAATCTGTAATTAACATTGTATGTTAATATCAAAATATATGCCCTAACTAAAAATACAGGCACTTTGTTTAGTCTAAGCGTTAGTGATATAATACCTATATAAAATTTGTAATGCTATGTTGTGAGAAATGAAAATACCTATGTGATTAACATTCTAATATTCGCAATTCGGTGTGCAAACTTAGTTAATTACCGTTAGTCCATAAACAACTATTCAAATCCATTAATATTTTCAATTTATGTCGCTGCATATGCGCTTTCATTAAGCCATTATATTAGATATGCAATTTCAGTGCAATTTATTTGCTCACATTCCGTTAATTAAGCGCAAAGAAGCATCACATCGGCTAGCCGAGTGGACGATCAACCGGAAATGACGCAGAAAATTGCTCACCCTCACGTGGACGCAATATCCTACGACGACTTCCAATTATGTAGATTACTCCATACTCTTATACATTGTTACTTACAATGCATGTTCAATTTGTAACAGCCTCTTGGGCTTTGTGTAT
Source organism: Dione vanillae (assembly GCA_037178615.1). Classification (NCBI taxonomy): domain Eukaryota; kingdom Metazoa; phylum Arthropoda; class Insecta; order Lepidoptera; family Nymphalidae; genus Dione; species Dione vanillae. The sequence goes on from JAZFAU010000159.1 coordinate 797,460, forward strand.
TCAACAAAAAAATATTGAATTTTAAAAGTATACTTTAGATGAATTAATCTTTATATGTATGTATGCGCGTTAATAGAAACTATTAATATATAAACAACTGTTATATATAGAATATGTCTAGAAAATATAGTCTAATTTATTATTTTATTTCAGTCTTTTTACTTATAGTTAACCAACTAAAAAAAATTGCTTCAGATTTTAATGAAGTTGTGCTTGTTTCGTATTGAGTTTTGGTAAAGGGCAAACTTTTTGACACTACAAATGCTTCTATACGTTTTCGATTACTTTATCAAGCCAATAACATACTATATTCGGCCGCATTTGACTGCAGATACACACATATTAATATAAAATTGTAATGTAATAATAATATTCATGTCTTTTAGGTCTCCGTAAAATAACAAAAGCCAAACAAGATAATCCCGACGACCTCTGGTTTAAGAATCTCATATAAGTGGTCTATCAATTTCTTGTAGTAATATGCATCCAAAACCACTATCTGCCGATAGTACTTCCCTCGCCAAGATGTTTAGTGAATGCATATGTGAACCGTAGGGCAATCTGCATAATGAGAAGTCGGAGGTTATTGCGCGGATCGGTCGAAGTCGGCAATTTCTCGGCTCGATTGTTATAAGCTTGCATGGAGTATGCATTGATTCCTAAAAAAAAACCACAGCACATTGTTGTAAAGCTGTGTCTAAAGCTTTTTCATTAATATTAGGTTTTTTGTAAATAAAGGTATTGATAATATAATAACAATGTCAATGAATCTAAAGTATTATAAATTCAACGAAGTAGATTTATGAAATATATAAAAAAAATGGTTGCCTGTAAAGTGGGTTTTACGGGCGAAAATTTTACGTGACAACGTCTTTTTTGCACAAATTTTAACTATAGAAAATATATGTTGTTTACTAAAACATTGTACATGTGTCAAGTGATACGCGCGGTGATAGTTGACACATCGTTACGTTACCTTTTTCATATGTGACTCCGAGCCGCAACCTTATTTAAGACGTTATCACGTCAAAAAGTATTTAAAGACAATTTACATTGTTGATAAAAAAAATTGTGAGTTGACTAATTATATGGCACGTGTATGTGGTCAAAACTTAGGTTATCTAACCTATATAACTACTTTAACAACTACGTCTTTTGGACAATTTAATATGTCTAGATAATTTCCTTATTAGTTTTGCATGGAATAAATTGTTATTTTTTCATTTTAAAATTATACGCTGTTTAAATTTTAATAAAACATTAACACTAACGACTGCAGCACACATACTGATCTCGTGAAAATTAATTTCAATGTCATTGCTGTTTAATTAATAATTACACGATTGCTATATAAAAAAGTATTATCGTTAAAGCAACAGTTCCACACATAAAATTTTTAGAGGACTCTCACGCCAATTGCCTATTACATTTTAGTCCTTGGGCGTTAAAGCCTACTGCCTACTTTTATCGCCGATTGGATATAAGTATTGAAAGTCGATAAAGGTGAGCTTTTCGTATGTTGGAAAATAGAATGTTGCAATACAATCGTATTTGTGTTTTTTGCATTTGATTATTACTTTTATAATTTAAACAATAAATATTAGATAAATTCAGTTGATTTCGAAACTGTTATAAAACATTGGCTATGAAAGTCTCTATCGTTTATCCGATTCAATAAATCAAGGGACCTCATGTTATAAAATTTAATATCATCATGATATTTTATCGCATCACCGAGCAGCAGTTACAAATATATTTGTCGAGGGAAAAGATCTTTGATATTTTTAAGACAGGTGATATCATTTGGACGACACTAACCCCTCCAATTACACTCCGATTGATGTCCGCGATCTCGCCCTGTCAGAGATCAAATTTCATTTCAGAAAGACCACTTCACACCTCCATCTCGCCGACTACTTCCTTTTATTTCCGCGGACAGACGTATCTGACATATTTCTCCGGACCCACGTAGAGATATTTTATTGACCGGTTATTATTTTATTTTATAGACATCCACTCTTATTTCATAGGCTCTAAGAACGAGTTACGGTTTTTGTCGAGCGTTTATTGGAGCAAATCTTTTTGTGATTTCTAACACTTTTATTGAATAGAATCGAGGGCCATAGGATTGTCGTAAAGATTATGTACGATCCATTGTTCATTTTTGCTAAAGCAATAAACTATGGTGGCTGATTTTCCAGAATCCTACTATTGAATGTTGTTATTTGTTTCACAAATATAAACACATGTTATCATAATTTACTTTAAGACGCTCAGTATACATCATATGTTAATAAATAGAACTGTATTTATAGCTGTATATGAAAGAGACTAGGTACATGAAATATATTTAAAAAAATACATTATTGGGCTTCGTTAAGTGAGGCTATAGTAATAAGTATTTGCTATAGAATCATTTTTTATTGAAGTAGCTGATACTTTAGTTTAAAAGGAACAAAATAAGGAAAATAAGCCTCTAAGACTTTGGAGTTAATCCCTGAATCAAATATCAACATAGATCATACTTTTAAATTTAACACAATTTTCTTCTAGAAATTACGATAACGTATCTGAAAATACTGTGATATTTATTTAAGAAGGTCACTATAAGTGTCCTACAATTACACGAACTAAGTTAAGTAAACATTCCTCTCAATCTAAAGGGATGCAGCCACCAGCCGGTCGATAGCTAAAAATAGAAACAAGAAACTACAATATGCCTTAAGTCACAACACGAAACATTGAATTAACTGAAAATAAAAAGCAAATATTGCCCTACAGTGTTATCGTTCAAAGAAAATTACGGACGGCGTGGAAGCGGCCTCCTAGCCCTATTCTCTATAGTTCGTTCGACGTTCGAGCTCTATAGAATCCTTTTCGTAGAAACATATCGTCCTTTTCTCCCCAAATTGCGGCTGTCCCGACGTGGCGGACACGTCCAGGTAATAACGCAATAAACCACTGAGAGCTTCCCCTGGAAAAGCGATCGAATTTTCCTTGAATCTTTCCTAGAGTGGTTGCCGATTTTCCTACTTGAGTCATTTTAGAACAAACCTTATATTATTGGATTTATGTTTGCTTTTCCTTTACCGTATGTACGGTAACTGGTGTGCAATCGGTCAGGATGCTTGACCACAATGCTGTTTTTCGTGGTGCAGCGGCAACCCTGCGGCCATCACTTTGTGTAATTGAAAACTCGATGTGCACTTGTACCAAACACCCGCTTACAAATAAATCTTTTACGGCCCCGGAAATAATGTTTTATGTCTAGAGAGTAAGACTGTGGGTTGCATTTGACTCTTTTACTACTGCGCTTTTGCATTTCATGTATTAAAATGTGTGGTACCTACTTTATATATAATATTACTTCATTTGTAAGCACAATAGCAAAAACTAATATGCAATAGAAATTTAATAACTGGAACTGGAACAGAATGTGTTGTGCGAAAGTATTACAGTTATTTACTATTGAATTATACCTTACGTATAATTCTATGATTTAGATTTTATTTATTACTTTTTTGTCCGTCTGCGTGTTTACTTATGTGTGAGTTTGTGTTCCACTTGGAAGAACAAAATAATTTTATATTTTCCCGGTTTGGTTACCACATTTTCCTCTACCAACTCTGCTATGCGCAGGATAAATAGTGTAGCTAAAAAAAAACTAAAATAAATATTGTCATCTATAATTATGCTATGCTATGCTATTCTAAACCAATAATTTATAATTAAACAGTAACTAATATGTAAAAAATGGCGTACATAACAAATGTAAATAGGTATTAGACGGCATTAGCAATGAATATATTCAGGACGAAGAAGTAACGCTTCCATATATAATTCTTACTTAGAACACATTAAATACGTTGAAGACTATTTTTTTTGATCTCTGAAACAGACGTTCGTTCGTCTGTCTTTAGTAATCCATTAACTAATCCGATTCTACTAATGCACCGGCGAACTTAACAAAGCTCCAGTTTAAATCAAGAATAATAAGACAATACGTAGTGTATACGAATCAAAATAAGGATAATGTCCTCTTGGGAGCAGTTCCTTGATTAAAAATTACTTTAGCTTTTTTCTGTGTGCTAAGATTAATGAAATATTACTGTTTTTTGTAAAAAATGTATATCAGTATTTTTTCGTCTTCTTCAATTTTCTGTTCGTTTAAAATTGTAAAAGTTGTAAGAACCAATATGTCTATATTGGTTGGCTTGTTGTCTAACAATTTATAAAGATACAAATAACCATATTAAAAACTTTTAGTAAGAAATTGAAATATTCTGTCTTTTTTTTGTTAATAATAATGAAATTGTATATTATAACATTTACATAAATATTTAATTACGTTTACGTTTAGTTAAATATTCACATTATTTGCACAAGACCCCTTTGTTTTTTTATAGCCGGAACATTTATACGAAACATTGTTTGCATCAGCCAATATATAATGAAACTGAATCAAAATTAAACCTAACCATATAAATTTAAGCAAAATATTTATACGCCAATACGGTTGAAACGTATACATGGCGTATTTAAACCCACTTTGTTTATTAACAACATGTTAATTTTGCCACAAAAGGCTTTTTTTTAATCACAGGTGATGCCTATTAAAAGATATACAAAATTATCTAAAATATTTATTAGCTGGATAGTTAACGCAAAATATGAAAGTCTCGGTTAAAAGGGTACCTTTAATTAAAGACCGCGCTTTGTCAACGTTTCTTTAAATTTTGATGAATATAGAAAATTATCTATGTGGCAGCGAAAGCTCTTACAATGATTTATTTTGTAAGTTAGCTGATGCTTGAAGACATCGAGTCCTTTAAGCAAATAAATCTTTACGATAAATTATTTCAATATGCCTAATTTAGGAAGCAGATACTTTATGCACCTACATGTTTTCCGTTTAGTTACTACATTAAATGTTTATTTAGAATAGGTTATTTCCAAACAGGTGTTATATGATTTAAATGATTTTGTATATTAATTTTATTCATTTTGTTACATAACACTAATTTTGTTTATATTTTTTACAGGTAAGCTGTTTGAACATTTTAAAGGTAGCGTTGGTCAGCTGTTTTAAAATTCTTTATGCAAAAGTATATCATTACAGTGGCAGTCTTTTGTTATATTAAATAATACTATTTGCTTTTTTCTAATAGTTATTTGCTATATTACTACTAAACTGTTGCATTTATCAATATGCCGTAGAGCTTGAGTCGTAGCCGTGTAGCAACGTTGCCCCATAAATCATTTAATCTTTTTACAATGGTCCGACATCATAAATTTGACATCTGTGACTTTTTTATTACTATATTCGAAAACGTGTCCCTCCCTATGGTATGATAAAATCGTATTTTATTGACACACCCACGTATGTTCATTATTTAACATTTTTTAAATTGAAACATAGCTGTATAGCTTTACTAGTAACGAAGGCAAAAATAATCTATTTAGTATTAATATTGTATCAATAAAATTCTATGGCGAAAAACATTGAATTATAAAAATTCAATACAAAATAAATGCAAATGTGCTGCGAATAAAAAAGTTAAGGCTATTGTTAAAAATATTGGGGAAGTTTTCAATATTCAGATTCAGATACAAAAGATCTGAAGCTGGAGGTTAATGTTCATATTGTGATTTCTATGTATTTTCCTTGAAGTGGTTCTATTAAAGGTCGCAATGGCGAGGGTCCCCGATGAATAGATAATATCCATTCGTTTCAGACCCTACCATGAGTCGACGATTCTGCGAAATTGCAAACAACGCTATTATATTGTATAGAATTTGTGTCATTATATCACTTATTCGGTTCTTTTATATATTAGGACATCTTGAAGTGTTGCCATTTACAAAATTTTTAGTTATTATTCGCAAATGGCAATTCCTTTTTATTCTTTCACCCTTATGATATTTCGTTGTTAGGGTAAACTTTAATTAGACAGCATTTGTTTTTCATTTGAATTTTTATATTATTTGTTAATATGCCATGAAGAACTTATGTTAACAATTACCTCTGTAATATATTACACAATTTGTAATATATTATTTTCTAACTTATATAAATGTGTACAGTAACAAGTGTATAGGATGTATGTAAGTCTCGTTTATATTGTAGTACTAAAAGAATGATACCACTCTTTACTACCCTTCAATATTCGTCCCGCCCATCTAACCTTATCATTGTAGCTCATTGTAGCCACTATCGCAAATTAACGATCTGTGAGACCGTTCCACAAAATGAGTTTAAGAGAGTGAACTCGTATTTTGCTAGGATAATGAACGATTTGTAATGGGATAATGACTGTGACATTAGACTTTATAATACATACACACACATATGTAAGGAATTATAAAATATTATCTATTTAAAATTTCAAAAAATATATTTAATTGTATTATTTTTTCAAATGTAATTAACCATTTCCGCTACTTTTACTTATTTTTTGCTATCATATTTATAATTATCGAATAATATAACATTCTACAGTAATATCCGCAACTGTTAAAAAATCCCTCCATAAATAAAATGAAGGCCCCTGTATGAATACTAAGTATCTTTACCTTATTTTATTTAATGGTAGTAAGTATTATATATTTATATAATGTTTTAAATCGAGAATGGAATATCAAACTTGTACACCGTCTTTATTTTCCCAGCACTAAATTTCCCTTTAGCGCAAGATAAAAACAATTTTTATTTATTCACTAATACTTTCATTGTAATGTATATAATTCAAATAGAAAATATATATATTTTTCCTATGTATAATATTACTAATTCCATATATTTCACAAGTAACAATTTATTTTACTACAGTAACATATGTATATACGACAAAATTTACTACCAATATAACTTATGTAATGAAGCAAACAAATCAAGTCCAAAACAACGGCAGGTAGCAGAATCGAGTCTATCCATCGTAACGACTCGAGAACTTATCGTAGGTAATGAAAATACACTCTCCTTTATTGCGACACTCTTAATACTGATTTTTCTTTTCTCCAACTCGAGCATTTTTATGCTCATCCCCGAAACTTTTGCAATCCACTTATATCAACCGTGAAACGCTAAACAAATATAAAAAAGTTTCAATGTTTAATCTTCAGGCTTTTAGGATTTACCATTGAAATATCATGCCTATGGTTGCTTTTAATAATGCGCTGGGACATCATTTTTATTTATATACGACTTAAAGAAACACATTTGCAATCTACAGGCTTATAACTTCGTACCTTATCTCTTCCTTATATGAATTCTCAGTAATACGTAATACTAAGAAATTTATTTCGTAAAGCTTACGAGTAACTTTGATTCGCGGTTTTCTCAGAATATTTAAAGAAATAAATTTCAGCCTTGAAAATTATTTACAGTGGCATTATATTATGATTATGTATATTTTTAATATGTTTTCTTACATGTTTAGTTATGTACAGCGTATAAATCTATATATTCTCTTATAATTACTTTTAAAAATAACGCACCTAGTTGTACTTCTATGAAATATTCTTTTTCATTCAAAATATTACTGAAACATTCACTGGTGGAATGTTCTTAAATATTATTTATTTATATTTTTCATTAGGTTGATTTTGTTTTCTTTCTGTTTTGAGTGTGATAAATAGATCAGCAAAATAATTTCGTTCGTCCTGCAGCTATATTTGTAGCCTTCAGCAATGAGGCGCGTTGGGAATTCTTATCTACCTAACGCAGCACTTTGATTACAAAAGAAAGGAATATTTTAAGAAGCTTTCGCGTGCTTTGTGTTTTCTGACGCATGTGTATAATTTATGTGCGAAATGTATGGCGTTACGACGCAAAGGCACTTTTGTTTCATCTTCATATATTGTTTAGAAAAGTTGGGAATTTTCTAGATAGATCACTTGGAGTAATAAATGTAAATAAATATTCGTGAAAATAGGCTTAGAAACACCCTAGGCCTTACTATTCGGCTAAAGTGTGAAGTGTTGAATGATATATTAGCATAAAATAAGGATTTTATTACTTTGACAGTGAAATTTATTTCAATTATAGATTATTTGATAGGTTACAAAACTTAAATTTGTATAGAATTTATAAAATATGCTATCAAAAATTATTTTGATCATTGAAATCGTGTCTGAATCGATCGCATCCTCTCATCCCTATCTGTTATTCATCGGCCCATGAATACTTAAATTCAATCGCGAGCTAAGAAACAACCTGCTCACCTAATGATATTGTAGTTATTTTGAGTGCTGGTTAATACATTACGCAGTACATATCTTTACAATCATATATTAATTAAGTGTCTAACTTAGTAGGCACTTCAATTATTTCTAATTGAACATAGTTTTATACTATTTTTTTCTATATTTTCTAAGAAATATGTTTAATATTTATTTATTTATTTATCAAACGCGGCATTAAGTTTCGCCACTCAATACGCAATGCCTCTAAAAGCGAAAAACGGAGAACAGAGTGTCTTAAAACTAAGTTACAACAAATACGAATAAAGCGTGAAAAAAAATATATTTAGAGGACCTTGTGACACAATGTGAGTCTTTGAGGCGTGTATGCCTTAGTTGCATTTTATCCTCAGTAGCGAAAACCGCACCCTTCAAATTCAAAATGTAATGTTAAGTTCTGCCACTCAATGCTGCCTCGAATTTAGAAAGAAAACGGAGTTTCTTGACACTAAGTTTTGTTTTCCCACCCTGCTTTTTGTATATATGCAAAACATAATTAATTATTAACTTATTTTTACACAGACGATACAAATTCATAATATATACAAACATTGTATACCAGTAACTGTTTTCTACGGAATTGATATATTTATTATTATTGTTCTCGATTTTATGGTGTTCTTCCTCTAATACCTTCTTAGAACTATAAAGCTAGTAATCGTAAAATTCGTAGCGCTTACACTTGCCAAATGTAAGGAGCACTATCAAAGCACGATACTCGGAATTCTTTTAGTGGATCAAGTTGTAACTTTTCTAAAGTGTTACAGCGTTATCTTTTTTATTTAAATCTATACTAATAGTATAAAGAGGTTAAATTTGTTTGGTTGTAATGAATAGGCTCAAAAACTACTAAACCGATTTTAAATTTTTTTTTCACCATTTTTAAACTACATTATCCACGAGTAATATGGGCTATATTTTATTTTGGAAAATATAGGGTTCCGTAAAATATTCAGATTTTTCGGGAAGAATCTGTAAAAATCAACAAGAAAAGTTACTTATTTTGCGTACGCTACCTAAACTATAAAAGATAGAACCATAGAATGTTTTAGTTAATGTAGATCTATAGAAAAGTCCGCGACACACTACACTTATCATCGAGTGAGGCACAACAACCATTTTTTTTTTTAAAAATCTTGATTTGTTTTTAATTCCTTTTAAATTTACGCTAATAATCCTTATTAAAATAAATTATTTCATCACTTAATATAGTTTATTTACACGATATTTGGTCTTTAAATGATTAAAATTGGACACTTTGTTTAGAAGTTATAGAGAAAATAAAATATAACGATTTCTACTGAACCACCATTTAATATTTTTTTTATGTCTTCACGCTTTTATCTCGCACATGGCAGGGTAGGCAGAGGAAACTGCTTTAATCATAGCAACCTAGTGCTAAGACACTCTGTTGCTTAGTCCTTGTTTTCTCCGTCTCCGCTAATTTAACTACATATATTAATAACATATTAAGTAATGTGTATCAGTCAGATATAACTTTGTAGCTAAATACTAACTGATACTAAAATAAAAACAAAATTATACGATTTTATATTGATTTATGTACGTACTACAGATGTCATAAGCCAAACGATGCACGTGGTGACATTCATTAGTCTGACGAGCACAGCGTCGAGTTCTTATGTTATTAGCATTAAGATTAGAGATGTTGGCATTAATATGCCTTTAACGTTAAAAGCTTCAATTCATTTACATTCTCTATATAATATTTTAAAGTAAAAAGTAAAACACCTAAAAATAATGTAATATATTTAAAAATATAAGACAATTATCATTTATATTTATTGATTAAATAAATAAACATGACTTATTATGTCTTCTCTGTTATTATATTCTAAAAGACTAATAGAAAAAAATAAAGACTAAAACGAAATTTAATTTCACCTGTAATTCTGCTATACCAAATCGACAAGCGGGCTATTAACGTGGATTCCTAGACACGTAGGTGTCAACAGTCAAACGTTGCAACGTGCCGACGTTCATTAGCGGGATGACGCTCCGACATCGGAATCAAATCTTACCACAAGTGAACAATGTATGTAATTGACAACCGTTTCGAATATTTCCCTCGTATTTTTGCATGTTTTGCTCTTTATAATTTTTTTTGTTCTATGTTCAGTATTAATCAATTGTTATATAATATACAGCTGATGTTTGTTTGGTTTAACTTTCAAGTACTGATTTGAATTAAAAAGAACCTATATTTTATTTTGAGAACCGTTGTGGCGTAGAGGTATAGCGTCTACCTGTAAACGCGACGGTTGATAAGTTCGATTCTCACTCGGGGAAGATAGATTTTTCTATTTCCATTTTCTTAAGTCCTGGCAACTAGGCAAAGCGCGGCGTTAAGTTCCTTCACTCAACACGCAATGCCTCGAAAAAGTCGTAAAGCAGAGACGGGGAAGGCAGCGACAAAGCAACAGCTTTTTAAAACTAGGTTCCTATAGTTCCTGCAGTTTCCTCTGCCTACCCTGACATGTGCGGGATAAAGCGTGAATATATTTATATATTTTTATCTTACTAAAATCTTCATTTATAGAGAAAAGTATACGCTTTTTTATAATATTAGTCGTTTCGGTGTTACTGACTGTGCTTGGTATCAGAATAACTTAATTAGCTACTCCTGCAGTAGTATGTAAGTATAATATGTACACAACACAACAACACAACTTATACCGGAAACAAGTTATTTTTATACTTGATATTAAAATCAAATAACAATAACTATTGAAGTTATTTAAAATGTTCTATGTTACGTTTTATTATTAAATATTTTATAAAAATATACCCCACCCGACTAGTAAGTGAATAAAAATTTATAATATGGTAAATCTTAGTTTACTTTTTGAATAGAAAAAGTCTATAAAGAGAGAAAAAATATTTGGAGTTTTATTCTCATCAAATATATATGGTAAATATAAAATACGTAACTTTTTATTTTCGAATACTTGCACTATTTTGCAATTAAAATTAACTATTAATAAGTTATTAGATTATTGAAGTAACTATTTATAGGTTAACTATCGAGATTAATAATAAAAGTGATTTGTGTCCGCGTGCAATAAAAAAATACAGTCCATTTTTATATGTACTCACGTACAATTACACAACGCAACATTGTATTCAATATGATCGTAATCACACAAATAATTATACAGGGTAAATTATAATTATCTGACATGGCAACCATTTTTTTAATATTAAAATAGGGCTATGACGTCGTAGATAAACATATCTTCAAATAAATATATTATTATTTTGTTATAAACACCTTCGCTCCACTGATCTGCGAGACTGTTTCCACTGAATTATTGTAAGTTAACACGAGCAGGAAACGATATCTGATTTCATTTCCAAATGGCTGATCGACGATCTACAAGTTGTATGTTTTGAGTCACATCCAGTGATTGTTGGTAATTCAAAATAGTCTCAAGAATACTTTGATTTTCTTATAAAACTGACTGATGATGATAGTTTAAAGTTAAAAAATCTTTTACTTATATTTTTTTTGGTAAAAGGTAAAATTTTAAACACGAATACTTTTTATATGTATTTTAAAGGAACATAAATAATAGTAAAAAAAATATTATCAATTTGATTTTTTTCATAAACAATTTGCCAACTTTAGGATGAATACCTATCTGCCTTTGTCTATAGGGAAAAAACACACTTTGACACAACTTCGACATTTGACATGTGTATTTGCACTCACAAATCGTAGGTAGATTTAAATATTACGTTTGTCATAATGTCTGTCTTCGCGTAATTAACATGTTACCTTATTTAAATTAAATTTATGTTTTAATATTGATTGTAATAGATTTTTTACTCTGCACATATTTATAATAATACAGTGATAATTTTCTAATCGATTTTAATAATGGTGTTCAGTTTGCGTGATATATTAACAAGGCTACGATACATACACGATGAACGAGATAGTATGCATGACAGTAACGATGAGGTAAGCTTTTATTTTTTAATATTTCTCATCCTTAACTTAAATTAGGAAATTTTAATATTAATAAAATAAATTGTTATCTAGGTTCAAATATCTTTACAAACCTAACTTTAGTTGTAATATATTTGTGAAGTAATCTAGTTATTTTATAATTTGGTTCTGGTTTACATTCCAGTTCAGTTAATCTTCACTCGTGATCCCTTTCTATATGAGAACCTATATTATCAAAAGCTTAACTAGAAACTTTGCAACCAATTAACCAGTGGCAGTATAAATTGATCTTATTAAGTAGAATTCTTAACACAGATAATATCAATTAAGCTGTTAAACTTATTCTTTACTGAAACGCGTTTTAGTATGATAAATTTTACTGTACTATAACTATTTAAATGAAACTATTTTAATAAACTGTACTGCACCATGTTAGTATGAATTCGAAATTGTTTCTGTTGTTTATTTGAGTTATGAACTAATAAGGCTTTAAAATACATAGAAATGTAATTTGATGGAAACATGAATCAGATAGACATGTAAGATAAGTAAAGTTTTATATGTTCAAATGGCGTGTAACAGAATTTTTACAGGCGGGTATATATACGTTACAAGACTTCATGGTTACTTATTAATTTCATCAATTAAGTAGATATACACATAGTACTTTTATTAAACTAGCAATAGTATATATATATTTTTTTTAAATATTTTGTTATGGTTTAATAACTACCAGATAAATACGAATATTCTATATGAAATTGAATAAGGAAGTAAATAAAGATGTCTGAAATGTTAAATAACAAGTTTTTGAAGGTATTACAAATATCAGATATCTATCAATTTCACTTTGCGAGTCAGTCTAATCGCAATTGTTCTGAAACAGTTTTAAATTTCATACTGGAACAATGGGTATTAACGTTTAATGTACCGACAATACGACGGGACGTCCAGTAAAAACTTTGCCACTAGACGCTTGTGTAGGGTACCCATTCGTCTAGAAATAAATAAACTTTTAAACTTTCTACTGCTGTGTTCTAAAGCATTTAAGATAAAATTTACGATTATATTTGTATGTTAAAAGCTAAAAACAGGGTGTATTTCATATTTTCAATAAACGGAAATTCATTTTATAAAATTATAAAGCAAAAGTTCATAACGATAATTTTATGGAAACCCTACAATAAACAGTAAATAGAGAGACTAAACTTCGACATTGTTTTAAAAAGCAATCGCCCAAGTTGTGTGAAATACAGTTTAGTTAATTCTCTAAAAGCTTTAAGGGTAGTTCATACATACATACTTTAGACTTATTGTTTTTTATTAATTTGTCATTTATTTTCTATGGCTTATTTGTTAAAAAAATATTTATTATAGTTTGAACTACAATACTTTTTTAAAGCTTCACGCTTTATCCCGCATATTGCAAGGTAGGCAGGCGGAATATAATTATATAAAATAAGATTACATTGAGCTTATTTCTCTTTTAAATAGTACACGTATATGCCTCAATATATCTGAAAATCTAACATAGAACCTGACATTCCCCATGGGCAGTAGTTAGTCGTAATTGGTATTCAGTGCAATGAAAGCGCTTGCGACGGAAATTAAAAATGATTGTATTGCCTTGCATGCACACCTTCATTGTATAACTTAGAATTTATCGAGTGTAAGCGATATTGTGTATGTCCAATAGATTTTGAATCGATTTTTTTATATCAAAGAAAAAAGGGAGAAGGTTTTGTTCTGAGTTACTTTTTTACATTGAAATGTTACCCGTTAAATGTGAGTATATGTGTTTTATTATTATTAAGTAATTTATATTTTCATACAGTATGGTATACTTTTAAATATAAATTAAAATGTCATTAGTCTTGGTTAGTTATCATAATTTAGAGGTATTTTAGTACAGAGGAAAGGTGACTGGGTTTGATTCTCATTCAGGGGAGTTATTTTATTTAAATTTATTTTCATTTCCTAGCACTGGAAGCAGCACATTTTAATTCGTATATCGAATTCATTGTGATAATTGGTCTAAATGCTAAGATACTAGCCAAGTCGTGAATGAAACCTAGATTGGACAACACTAAATTGAATTAAAAAAACAATAATAAAGCCATAGGTAGTCTACTCATACTCCGTTTACATATTATGATTTTAAATCATACATATAACTTTGTCCACATATTTACGATGAAAGTACAAACATGTGAATTGCACACTTTTCCACCAATTAATGCTTCGAGTTAAAAACGGCCAACAAAGGCCCGTCATCGTCGAATAAACGCGTAAATGTTTACTCTATACATCGGACGCTGTGTGCATCAATTAAAAATATATTACTCACACAGTTTGCTTTCATACCGTATATTGTGTAACGTTCAAAATAAACTGTTTTTTATAATGAAACTTTGTTTATCTTGGTTAAATAACTCCTGACTGCTAGCCGCCTACATTGTCCTACGGTTGCTATAGACTTGGTTTAAATATACATGTGAATGATAAAATTTTTCAATAAAAAATCATTGAGAAGTTTTCTCATTATGGTTAGTTACTTAAATTTTATTACTAAACATTAATATGCAAAAACACTATTGCTCAAATCACTGGTGATTAGGATTCGGTGTCATAACGTCGGGTCATAAAACGTTTTTTTAACAAAAAATATATTTGAACAACTTTTACGCTCGTCGCTTAACTTTTCCAGCATATTTAGTCATATTTACATATGAATCTGCAGTTATGCATGACATTTTTTCAATTTTTGTCGTTACTATTAAACTACCGATAGCATGAAAGCGTCACATGCTATCTACGGAAACATTGAAAGTATGATATGAATATTTTTTATCCAATTCGTGTTCATTCAATGTTCAATTGAAGATAATTTCTATAGATTCCATTTATAACCTTGCAAGTTTTTAATTGTATCATATTATTTTTCTATTTAATTTTATGCTTGTTTCTTTATTTATCTTGACAATATCATTTATATCTATATACAATAACATACACATATATAAGGTATATATATATGAATGTCTTACTTAAAACGTCAAAAGGTAAGACACCTTACTCACCTAATAGGTATAAGGAATATTGATTTAAAAAAATACCGGCCTATTAATATTTTAAACATTAACACATTTTCTAGCTTTTAAATGTTATTGACAAATCACACCTCAAATTGAAATCTTTAAATTGTTTCGTTTCTCCAAAAGTACCAGCAAGAGAATCTTAATTACGGCGAAAGTTGAATCTTTTTATCCGACCAGACAGCGCACCCTTAAATAGGTCAACCTACTGAAGTATAATGAAGGTTAAATCGATACAAAACGCTTACAACAAATATTTTCATTATTCGATCAGTAATAGAACCCCCAACCGCATTTAGTAATGATTAACGTCGAATAAAAGAAAAATTTAACGTTTTGTCTTACCAATAAGTCCTTACGCATGTTTACATAAAATTGTCGACGAAGGTAATTTTAAATTCAGCACCGATCTCGATATGTTTTTCTTGGTCTCATCTCGATATATTTATGAGGGAAAGCTAAGATGATAAATTTGCGTATCGCTTATTTCATCCGTTTGTTTCTGAGTTATAACGTTAATGTAGACGGACTAACATAAAAATATTATAAATTTTATTTATTTTAGACATCTCGGCTTCCATATCAAATAATTATAGGCATGTCATGTATTATGTTGCTGAATTTAAACCGAACGCTACGCCAATTAGTAAATACTATACGTATAATTATGTTAAATTACACCTACAACCGTATATGTATATAGAGAATATTCGATTCGATTCCTAGTGTTGGCTTTTCATCAACATGATAATCGTACGATAACATTGAATGCGTCCTACCTGCCTTGAATTAAATAAAAATAATCCTGAAAATGAACGAAATGGGCAATTTTTATGTAATGTTTGTAAAGGCAACGTTTTTGCAACTGTCTTTATACACTCAAAGCGCCTATTATTGTAATAAATGTCTCGCGAAGTAGACATCATCAGCATACCTTTGTGAAAATTTATTCAAAAAATAATTACGGAAGAGCAACACTAAGACTACAATGGGACCTAATTTGAAATCAATACTAATGCTTCGGTTTATTGTAGTGCTCAATAATAGATGGAAAATACATTACAATACATGAGAATATAATACAGTACATTATTGTTTCCTTATATATATACACATATATATATATATATATATATATATATATATATATATATATATATATATATATATATATATATATATATATATATATATATATATATATATATATATATATATATATATATATATATATATATATATATATATATATATATATATATATATATATATATATATATATATATATATATATATATATATATATATATATATATATATATATATATATATATATATATATATATAACTAGATCACAAAATCCAGTCATAAGGATAAAACATAAGATATACGAATAAATGAAAAATTTACGACTCAATTTATGTTCAGAACAATACGTAATGACCACTACTCATGTGTATACTATATATATGCTGTTTTCGGTGTGAGTTATATTTACGGCACTATATGTTTAGCGACAATCGTAAAAGGCTCATGTTTTACACCGCCCGTAAACTAACTGCGAATGTTAGTGGGAAAGTTGTTTGACGCATAGGTAATCCATTCACGGGATCGCGAGGGAACCGCTTAATGATACCCTATAAAATCTTTTTCGTATTAATGTATTTTTATTATGTATGTCAATTTATTAATATTCCGTAGGTCCAATTAATAATAGTTTGTTAATATATAGATAGTTTTTCTAACATCTTTTTTTATTTTTATAGCTTAACCAAAATGAAATTGTTGGAAGTTGTTGTAAAATGATAGTATCCTTATATTTCTTTTATGCTAGTTTATGCAAAATGTGTAGAAAATTGAGGACGTTTTAGGATAAATTAAAAATTATTTTATGAATTGTAACTAAAGTTAAACAAATTTTATATATATATATATATATATATATATATATATATATATATATATATATATATATATATATATATATATATATATATATATATATATATATATATATATATATATATATATATATATATATATATATATATATATATATATATATATATATATATATATATATATATATATATATATATATCAAACATTATATTATTATTAAAGCTGTAAAGTATGCGAGAAGGATAGTATTGGTAGGATCGTAGACCACAGAACCGCTGTCATCATCAGCCGCCACAGCTTGCCGTCGAAATTAATAATTAACATTTTAGTTTTATTTCTCAATGTAAGTTAGTATGTAAAATAAGTAAAATAAGAGTTTGTCATAAATTTAGATCACCAACAAAAATTGCTCAAATATTTCATTTAATGTTCAATTCTCCACTAAACACGATGATTGCAGGTTCAATACTACTCGATTTATTAAATATCTAAATAAAATGCATCGAAACCCACTGAAGATTGTTTCTTCAGTCTTTGTTTGAGCGTAAAGTGTACTGTCTATAAGTTTCGTGTAATTAAAAAAGCTATAGGTACTACATATACATTTTAATTGCATATTCATTTAAATACAGATATATTTATTTTATTTTATTACAGCGTATACGTATTTGTAATAAAGTTTCTTGTACTAATTTTAATTGTTTCTTTATTTACTCTTAAGGTTATCTGGAAGAGAACGTCTTAAGTACTTTGAATATTTTATTGATTATTTGTATTTATGACAATACTTTGTGATGTCATATAATAATAACTTAATGTATACCTAAATCATAAGTATAGCTAAAGTCCGTGCTAAAACAACGCAATGAGAGTCATATAAACTTTACAAACGCTATGATATCTTAGCTATATAACCGCACAGCCCCTGTCGTACTCAGCTGTTTCTACAACATGTCACATACATATATCCCTCTATACTTAGGTTAGTTATTATTTACGACATTTACACGATTCAAATTTAAAGTATTGTAAAATATATGTAAAACTACTAAATAATAAAATTATATAAATATTATATTATCTATTATTTTAAATATTTGTGGGTAAAGATATTATATTTCTATATATGTATGTACAAATTTTGTGCAAATTTATAAATAAAATATTTTTAAGTCGTTATTTAAACAATTTTAAAGTTGTATAACTTCTAGTAGGTTTGTATGAAATGTTATAATGTACTCGAATGTTACGCATTAAGTATTAAACTTAAACATTAAGTATTAAAATTTATAGAATAAAATAAACTCACCTCTGACATATTGCGCAAGTGTTGACATTATAAAACTCAACTATTTGTTCAAATCCTCACCATCCTAAATAACCGAAGCTCGCTGAACAAGTGTGATCCAAATATTGCGCCTTACTACCCTTTTCAACAAATACAGAACACACATTGTAGGTGTACGAACCTCTTCCTATATAAAAAACCTCCTTTATTATGTTCCTGTATAGGATATGAGGAAATCGGCTCAATGGCTTTATATGAAAAACTCACGTAATCTTCTTGGGTTGTGACCTACAATATACTGAACTTACCACTTGTACCACTTGTAGCAGTGCTTCAATTTACAAAATATGATAAGGTTGAGACTTTTTTTAAGTCTGATACGTTTTAATTCTCACTCTTTATCAGTGTAGATTTTTTAAGTAGAAATCATTTTTTATATAGTTTTATTATTTTTCTCTATATAACAAGAATTTGTCACGAAAGATAGATTTAAACTGAAAAATAAAATCAACTATGTACTATCCAAATAGTACGATACGGTCAGAAATCTCAGTATATTTTGAAAGCAGTGCAAGATTGAACGCATAACATATATGATGTAAAATGCTGCAGAGAGATTTCCGAGGCGCTATATCGCGTGTCAGCGACGTATCGCGAACGGTCGCGCGCAACTCGGCGGTCCGGACGCGAACTCCGCATCACCTAAAACGCTTCAGTGGCCCTTCACCACACCGGTGTTATGAAAATTCCGACATTGGAATTCCGACTCACACATAGAAAATTTCGCTGAGTTTTGCGGTTGTTGACAGCTGGATTTTTTTAAAGAACCGGCCAAACTGCTACGTTTATTTCAGACTGGATTTTATGAAGGTGGGAATGTGCTTTGGTTTATTAGTGGGCCACCTTTCTCATGAAATGGCGCTGTTTCATTGCTTACGATTCATTTTGAGACTCTCGTTAGGGCAGATTTTTATCGCTGTGTTCTTCTTAATGTAATATCTAAATTATAATCAGTACCATCTTTCTTTAACTTGTAAACAAAATAATCCAAACAATGTGATACTAATCACAAATTTTGTAGCAAGATTTTTATTCAAGGCTGAAAACCGCCGCATGAACAATAATAAAAGCATACCAATAACAAGGCTATCGTTAAAATCTGATTGCGGATATCAATAAGAAACGAGAAGGAACATAAATTTTCAAAACCCATCAACCATTAACAATTACAAAAGAAAGGTAAGGAATGAAATGTTTTATTCATTCCGTTAACGAGGAAATTACTTGGAGGGCGGCGATGGATCGGATTGCAAGAGGACGCCGAGAACCTTTAGGGAGAAGTATGCCCAATAGTCGTTCTAGGCATCTTTAGTTACTGAAATATCTTTTTCTTGTATTTTTATTCAGGATAGAAAAGCTTAATATGTATAAACAATGAAAAATTGTCATGAAAAAATTTGTAAATTGAATTTTGAATTCAGATATATAGCTTTAGTAGAGTACCAAAATTTAAATATAAACATTTAAGACCGGCGCTAATTACTTAAACTTCACGTACAAATTTCGAATAGGCTGTAAAGTGTGCGAATTTGCATTGAGAATATTTTTCGTCAACAATTAGCCTGTTAGGCTTTTGTCTACTGGCAGGGGTTGGCTTTAACGACGTTTTAAAAGATTTCAACCCGCGAGACTGGGGGCTTATCGCGAACGTGCTCGCCTGCTTGTTACAAAAACCCCTTTATTAACTTTACGATGTCTTTAAAGAATAACAGATATAATAAATACGCAGGTTTCATTTTGCTACGTGGCATTTTTATGGTTCTGAAATCTTTTTACAATCCTTTGCTTTATATTATTCATGTTGAAATGTAACAGTGAATATATAAAGGCATAACTTTTTATAATGTACTTTTAAATAATAAAAAGGGTACTATCACTATAATATACATTTAGGTTAGTATAGAAAAAAATCGTAATTATTAATAGTTTACTATCTATTGTATATTATTAAACATGCCCACTCAAGCTATCTCTAAAGTTGCAATGCTATCTCTAAAGTTCAATAATTAATGTTAAAAGCTCTACTCCGATGTTCGTGTGGACTCAAAGTCTATGTACGATATCTTATTTATCGTCGTCAAAGATTCGTAAGTGAAAACTTCTGAACCTCGGGCTTGACAACGCCTATATTATATATTACTACAAATATATTATATATACGAAAATATTTCACTCAGCACGATTAATACTTTACCGAGTACATCATATCTTTATAAATCGTGCAATAAACTGTCATCATCTAAATGGACCTTACTCATCAACATGTTTGAGCATGATGAAAAGCTTTTGACTACAAACGTTACAATGAGTTTAATATGAGATACTGACAACGAAATACGAGTTCTATTTAGTTGTTGAAACGAAATTCAACTAGTTAATACTATGTGCTATTAGAGAACTTATTCAACCAATATCTATATACACAATTTACAGTTATGAACTATAACCATAAATACAAAGTAGGACATTTTTACAAATTTTCGATATTTACAGAAATGTCTATTGATGATCGTAATAATTCAATTTGAGACGTACTTTTAAAAATTAATAAAACAGCTATAAACGCTTTATTTTGTAAGTAGAGACACAGTACGTGCGGTAGAAACACAAGGGGAAGGTAACAGAAATGGGGCATCATTTTCCAAATGCCGCTGGCGTCCGGAATCGCAAATTATATACCTATGTGGGTGCAGAGTAAGGGTGTGTACAGTGGTGTCATAGTCCGCTTTGTCGACATTGGCCGGGCGACGGCCGTTGAAATGATTTATGTTTGCAAACCAGCTTGTGCCGCCGCCGCACTGGCCACGTTAGCAACTCCAACGAACTTCGTCCAGCTTCATGGACAATGTATTCACAAATACTTCTATACAGATGCTGGTTGATAACAACGTAAATGCAATTTCACCTACAACAAATGATACCTTATATTTATATGATAAGTAAAACGAACAACACACTCGTATTCTATTTACATAAACAACTTTTGCAAAATTACTTACGTCGATATAAAATACTGACAAAATCACTCTCAATTGTTTAGATATGAATAGAAAAGAAAATACATCATTGAGTAAATGACTACACATTTGACAAATGAGCATTCACAGCTATATCCCGCGGTAAACGAGGAGAATGATCCTCCCCAACGTATTATAAATAATATAGAAAATCCTCAAGGGGCCGCGAAAATGTACTGGATTTGCTATATCTTATACGCGTTTTTGACTTGAGTTCTGCAAGTACCTACTCGTAATTTAGCCATTTAACTTACCTTCCTTGTTTATTATAATAATCATTTATTTAGCCAACTATCGTATATTTGAATTATGTATTTGTCCTGTTAACTCAACTCTTATTAATTTGATATTCTCTAAAAGAATCTATTCTGCTTAATTTTTCTTCTATTTCTTCAAGTTACAGTTTATTATTATAATGTAACATCCTTTCAGCAAAGCTACCTTTTCTTTAGTCTAAGAGAAATGTTGTCATAATATACAATTTTCTTGGCAAATTGGTTATACAACTCCAACCACAATAGAATTATAAAATAATATTGAATTCGAGTCACTTTGTAATATCTCTTAACAACCCAAGAATTTTTAAGAAACATATAATGAAATAAAGCAATTTTTATTCAGGCAAAGCAAGTCAAGACTTCATTGCTCATACTTGTTTTTCTTAAATCTCTCTGTGAGCAATTATATTATGGAGAATCTTGTTAACGTTTGAAATCATTTTCTCTGCCCCGGGAATAATGAGTTCTGTGTTTTCACTCGAAACCCCGGTGACTTTTGTTTAATGGAATGATAATACGAATGCTGGCCTCTTTGTAGTGATGGCTCAACAATATTGTTGTTTTTCCTCGGGCGGGTCATTTTAGTTTCTAAGAATAATGTCATTGCTTTTCTAAAATTTTCTTACGAATGGATTACGAGATTTTAGAATATAAATTGTAAGCTTGCCATTCAAAGAGCTTTACATTAAAATTGCAAATTTAGACAGCATGAAATCAGACTTACTTAATATTTTAAAATGTTAAAAGCTGTTTATAAATGAATGAAGGTTGCTGTTGTTATATATTTTATAATTGTAGAATATTTGTGCTTTTTTTAATAATTTTATCAGAGATATAAAGGATTTTTTTTCCTTTTATTTTTCTTAAAATTTTATGAAGTAATTATATCTATACAAGTATACAAGCTGAAGATATTGTTTGGTCGAAGGTAATGATGTCGAGATATTTCTGTATTGTATAGTCAATTTATAAAGGAATATCATACTGTTATTACATCACTCTAGTAGTTTAAATGTTATCTATACATAACTTTTGGTAATTTTCATTTAATCATTCGGACGAAGGCGCAGATAGAAACTAAAATCAAACTATAATTAATATAAAATTATAATTTCTAAATTTTTACAATATTTATATGTAAACCAAAATTTTGACCAGAATATGCAAGTAAACAAATTTAATTACAACCCTGAATTAGCCACAATACCAACCATCGCCGTGAATGGAAAACTTCGGAGACCTCAACTTTAAACGAGTTTCCTTGCAAGTGGGTCTCACAAAAAGTATTTTGTAAAAACACCTTTTGTAAGTTCTATCACAAATACATTCACAAGTTTTTCACTGAGGATGAAGTGTTCACTTTGTGGCGCAAATTTTTACTTATTTTCTCATTTTATTCCGTCGCGATATTTATCTGTCGTACGTTGCAGTGTTTGCTCTTTTCCTTATGAGGTATTCTATTCTTCAGACTGAATATATTTAAATAAAAGTATGAAACGTATACTTCTACGATTCAAATGAATTTATTTATTTATTTATACACACATTACTGTAAAAACAAATTTAAAGTATAGTCAAAAACTAATAAATAATGACGTGACAGCAAATAGGTCTAACAAAACTTGCTATTAAAATAGCAAACTATGTTATCAATTTAGAAACGATACCCTATTTAATATCCATTTTACGTTTTCCCAGAGGTTTAGAATTCGTGAACCGAAATTGCGGTATTGTGTTAAATAAATTGTTATTAATGACCAAAACGCTCCTTACTCGCCATAATAATAGCTGTTCGTATTTTGTTCAGGGATAAATTTTGGATACATAGTTGAAACAGGCACGATCTTGTTAACACTGAACGCGCTTTGTCAAATTCTGACCTTACAGCACATTCTTAGCATTTTTGACGCTTTCTTAATGTCGACAATAAAAATGTCTTGAAATATTATGAAAAAAGTCACAAATTTGCTATGAATGTTTGTATTAACATTTTTTCGTTATGCAAATATAACACCATCGTAGTTTATTGGTATATATTCTAGGTTTGAGCGATAGTTCTAGTTTCGAATGAAATTCAAAAATTTCGTAAACATTTGCTTTGTTAAATAATTAGCATAAAATTGATAAAGTTTCCAGTAAAAATTGTATTGATTGTTAATCAGTAACATTAATTATATATGACGTATATACTTGTAGATAGATATTCTTTATATAATACCGACTGCTCTATGCACTTGAACGCTAATAGCGTTGTAAAGCTAACAAAGTAAATAGCGACTGGATTCTAGCATCCTTATTAGCTTTGTACAAAGAAACAAAGAGATTCTTTTATCTAATGTAATGCACTTGTATTGATTTACTCTATATCTAATTCAATAAAATTAATTAACTAAGCTGCACTTTGATACGTTACGTGAAAGTGTATTGATTATTTGTAATAGTTCAGTATGCATTACTGCATATTACTTACAGCTTAAATAAAATCTTTAATGGATTTTACTTTATTTTGTTAAACCTGTCATTTTTTAAACTTATTTTAGGCATAATTGCTATGCACATGTGCTGCTGCAACGTTTCGAATTACATTCATACACAGTGAGAAACTTGAAACTTGCTGTTTTAGGCCTTTTTTTAAAAAACAACGATATTTTTAATAATACTTAAGACAGGAATATATGTATGTTAGAAATACTATGATAAAACTCTTTTAACGATTATACAAATAGGGTTCCGTATGGTCGCAGTAAAAGGGTCGTACGGTTGCTCTTATTCATATTCTTTTACGATTTTACCAAAACACGGCAAACGCAGCCTAAAGATAACCCAGGGGCGATGTGAGAGCTGTTGAATTTTACGATTCTGCTAAGCCGCCTTAAAGTCGGACCCTTTCTGGATATTTTGATTTATTTATGGGTGTTAGGGTCCAAGGTAGAACGTGGTAAAAACAATAAACGTATGCTTATTGGCAACACTTAGGATAACAAAGGGAATTTATTCCATTTAAATAGCATAAAATCGTGTATAACTAATTTTTATAATTATATTATTATGTTATTTTCCCTTGGATACAAGATATGATGTTTAAAGACGATCGAACAACCGCTAAATGTATATATGTGATTTTAAATAGATACATTAACGATTAGAAAACACACTTAAAAAGAACAATTCACAGTAAAATCTGTTGCCAATTATAAAATCATTTCTTTACTAATTATATAAAATGAAAATGTCCTCGCATTGATAATACAACTAAAAACGTGTTGCATTATATAGCATTATACCGTTTTTTGTAACATAAGCTTGTTAACTTTAACATCTAAAATCGTCGAAACTTATCCGACTAAAATATGGGATATAAAAAATTTCACACTAATATCATCAGTATGTAATATATTTACACTTGTGTAAGAAGACGTAGGCCGCATTAAGCACTTGTCGCTTTTACTTCCAACACTCCATTGAAATGCTAATTTGAGCAACCCTATGAATACGAGGTTATCGTTGCGCAGTTTTTACTAAATCACTCTTTGTAGTACTAGTCGTTTTAATCAAGTAGTGGTGTGTGGTGATTTTCTTTTTTTAAAATTTTATAGTAAAAAAAGTAAATAATATATGTTTGAGAAACAATATTTCTGTCTTCGCTTCTACTTTATTTTCATAAAAAAAAAGCATCACGTTTATTTTTAATGACATTCAGATTTGTTTTCGGGATATTTTCTCAATTTGACTTAAATAACACTATCTTTTTTTTATTTTTTTTTAGCTTCACGCTTTATCCCGCACATAGCAGGGTAGGCAGAGGGAACTGCAGGAACCATACGAACCTAGTGTTAAGACACTCCATTACTTAATCCCTCTCCGCCCCCGCTATCAAGATACTATTAACACTAATAACACTATCAAGACTTTATTTTTTTAATAAACTTGTAAATATTTACTAAGTTTCTGTAATAACATATATAGTAGTGAATGTTCATATATATTGGTTGAAGCATTAAAATAAAATTGATTTAAGCAATCTCACGCTTGCAGAATATCAGCGGCATGCGAAGCAGCAACAGAGGATAATTCAAATACAGTATATGTATATACTTAAAATGTGACAATTCCATGCCGTATGAGTTGTACGTGTACGTCATAGAAATTACTTGGATAATTTTTAAATGTACCTTTTCCGTTGCAACGCTTACCGTTATTCAGCCGCGTTCGTACGTTAGAGCACTTAAGGAAAGCAAAGCCACTTTCAAACAAATGTAAGCTCCACGAGTATCATTTGTAACTCGCATCGTTCTTAAGCCGATTAACTAAAAGGCGGTGAAAATTCAATGAACCCGAATATTGAATTGTTGCCTTATATTATGTATGCTAATTTAATATTCAACAGTATTCAATATGTTATTTGGTTTTATACTCAGTTATGGTAACGTAATAAAATGTAACGAAATAGAAACTGATTCATATAATATAACCTCTGAAACGTTGATGAATAAATGTAGTAGTGCCTAATAAAATATTGAAAAGAAAACATAAAGCTATTTAATAAAAACTTTATGGGCCATCAAATAGGCAATATCAAATGTTACTAAAATATGAGAGGTTTCACTTAACCTTTACGGATATCTTTATTAAATTTTGGTTAAAAATCGTAGTGATCGTAAGAAAAAATAAAAAAATACCTATAAATATATGTAAGTCAAAGATCGATCAAAAGAAAAAATTAAATCTAGCAAATTAGCTTTTAAATATTTTTTACATCGTATCCAACTTTAACTTCCAAATAAAACAAGGAAACGTTTTTCGTAATATTTTTTCCATAAAACTTGTTCAAGCTCCAATGTGTGTTACGGTAGCAAAGTTGTTATTTATTTCCAAAATAAAAGCAAAACACAAGCGGAACGGTCTTCGATGTTGACAGCCAGTTTGGCTAACCACTAAACGGTGCAGCTCTTCCGCAGCTGCTACAAATGTTTCCCCACAATTGTTTGTTCTCATATTCGTACCGCTATCTATTATTTACACAACGAATTACGCTTGTCGCTTTGTTACTCAAATAACGCCTATGATACGCCTAGCTCCTAATAACTGTTTTGTTTATTCAAAGGCTAAGCAAAATACGTTGAAAGTTAAACTCAACGTCGGAACCTTAATTACACCTGTACAAACCGACTGGATAGTCCTCGTTTTCTTTAGACGACAGCCATGTAGACGTCATTACAAAGAAATTACTGAAGCATTTGTAATATAGTACTTGTTAAATAAAATTCTACTTTGTAAAGAAATCGTTAAATTAAATTTTAGATATCAATCAACTCGTATTAATCCTGATCGGTTATCGAGTTTTATTTCACATACAGTTCGAGCCCTGTCGATCCGGATTTACCGCAGATCGTCACCGTGCGGTAATATTAATATAAACAACGCTTTGATATTTTTAATTTCATTATGAATTTACTACGTTCGTAAATATATAAAACACTATAAATAAATATATCGTTGTGAAAAAGTGACACGGTGGTACTGTGAATGCGACGTTGTAGATACGATTTCCAGTTAGGGGAGAATAGGCTATTTCATTTTCTATTTTTGTAACAAGTTACCTGAAAATAATTGATTACCGCGAGTAAAATAAAAGGTATAAAAGCCACGAAAAATTACGTTAATATAAAGCCCAACATCTTTCTACTACAGATAAAATATATAAATAAGTAATATTTATCCATTTTTATTTAATATTTGCAAATGTTGCCTGCGAGTACACATTGAAAATGCATATCATAAAAGAATTTAATATGTTTTATCAATACAATAAACTAGTACTCATATCATATAACTTAGTTCCTATACATGTTTTACAAATAAGATATAACGTTAACGTTTTATTACAGGTAGATTCAAATCAAGTTAGACTGAAAACGTCGATATCGAACCGTACAGCTTAGCCCTAATAACCGTAATAAACATCAACGGTAACGAGCAATAGGCAGCGATTCGTGCTGATGTTACAGTGTTTTTATACACGACCGGTACATGGGAAAGCTTTCTAATTGCCGGAACAATGCTGAGCCGGTTATTTGCCGACGGCATTGTTTTTGTCTGCCGGTTCATTTTACCCCGCCTTCCCCCGACCTGGAGATTAATGGAATTTGAATACGCATAGCCTTTGTGCTCGGCTTTACGCGTAATTTAAGCGCGCACCGGCCCCGTGAGTCGACATTTTACGCTAAATCTTAGAATATCGCAGGTGTACGGCCTGCCTCTCTTTGACTAACGAAAATCACATATTGCCCGCCTGGCGTTTTGGCGATTTTTCTGTCAAGTCATTGTTGATAGCTGAAGGAATTATTTTTCACCCTTATCTTTTCATTTTATGTGTAAATATTTGAAAATTGGAAGACTATCCGATTTTTTGATGAAAATAACAAAGCTTATTCTTATTCTTTAAAAAATATCGCACAACTGCCAAAATATATTCTCATATAAATAATAGAATTATTTTTTCGTACATTTTCAAGCGGCTTTCAATTGCTCTGTTCGATATACGGTATGTGTACTCAAAACACTATCAATCATCCTCTTGTGCCTATACACGCCGAGAAATAAAATGTATTTGTTTTGCAGCACCGTTATTGATTTTAGAAGGAATGAATAATACCCCATAGATGTAGTTTTGTAAATTAGTTGGGATATATAAAGTCAACAGCGACTCATATTTTCATAATACTTTATTGAAAGCTTAATCCATTAACATCCATCCATCCATCCATTAATTGAGCGTCTTCTGTCCGAGGCACTTTACTGCCGTATCGAAGACGTATTTGACGCATCGCAATAATGAAGGACTGAGTCGCGTCATCACCCCTAATGCATATTTACAATGCTGCCTACAATTGTATGAAAGTCCTCTGAGGCGATTAATTCTACTTCCATATATGCGACCGTTTTCCAACCTTATGATTTTGTGTTATCTAAGAGATTACAATAAGTCATTTGATTAAGTAATGAGGAACGGCTGCGTCTTTTAAATTACATATTTTGGACAGACAGTAGAGATTTCTGGTTTCTAAGTTTAAATTTAAATTGTAATGATCAATTAAACACCGCTTTTAGTCTCATAGTATTAATTTTTTTATCTTTTTATATTACCTGTCTGTTAACATAAAATAAAGGTACAAGATTTAAAACACTGACAATTAATAACAAGTGTTTATTTAAATTAAGTTAATGGTGTTTGAAGTGAGATTAAAATGGATATTGTTCAAACAAAAAATACAATGAAAAAATGCGCTGATTTATGATATTTTCAAAATCAAATTTAATTGGACGATGGTGTTCCACAAATTAATTAAAACGTCCCGGAGTTGTATTAACTTATTGCAATTATATTTATCGAGGTGATTACGAAGGCGGGCCGCGGTCGGCTCTGCCTAATATTTGTTGCGTTTATGCTGTCTCACAATTGGATAAAATTTAATAATCGGGGACAAATAAGCTTAACCGTTCCAACGAGCTACGATCTTCTCGTTGTTTTGGGCTCCTTAAGTTAATGTTACTATTAAATATACTCTGTATGTATGTAAAAGCCTAGACGACTACGGTTGCTGCTTCGATTCCCGTTCGAAACTATATTGACCTTTAAATAGTAGTTTTGTATAATATAACTTACATTAATACACAAGTATACAAATGTAATAAATAAAAATAAATAAATTTTTAATATTACAAATCCTATACGACATAAATATTTTTCTTGTGTAAAATTGTATCAAAATGAAAATAAACGTAATTGATAGGGTGATGTATTTATACTTTGTAAAGCTCTGGGTGGGCTTTAAAGGGTCATACGACCTCACAAGGACAAATAATTCGAAGCACTTCATTAATTGCGCCACCACTTCTGAATATTTTGCTTTCAGCCATTTTCATCCACCATAGTAATACAATTTAATGAATAATATATATTTTAATTTCTCAAATTAAAGTTAAATATAAAAATTTCATCGTATGCTCGGTAAAGTTAAGGATAGTCTTAAAACTGAAATAGATACTAGACTATCTAGAACTATGATTAAAAGTAAGAATAAATAGTAATATATATATATATATATATATATATATATATATATATATATATATATATATATATATATATATATATATATATATATATATATATATATATATATATATATATATATATATATATATATATATATATATATATATATATATATATATATATATATATATATATTATATTTAAATGTTTATTGACACTAAAGACAGAAAAATCGTGAAAGAAAACATAAAAAATTTTACGCAGCGGGATTTCAACTCGCGCCTCTTGCAAACCGTGCAAGCTGACTACTAAGCCATTATTCGCGTCTAAACATTTCGTCGAAAGATTTGTATACTTTATATAATAAAACAAAGGAGGGAGATTTTTACGAATTTCTGCAACCCAAATATTAAATATTTTTATAATTTTTAAAGTGCCAATCCACACTAAGGATATAAAAAATACTTATTATTTTTTTTTTTATTGTAAGTGATCACCGACGCCCACGGCCCTGTGTAACAGCAGATGTGTTACAAGAGCGATGCCGGCCTTTAAGGTGGACGTAGAAGCGCTTTTTGAAGGTACCCATGTCGTATTGATCTGGAAACACTGCCGCAGGTAGGCTATTCGACAGTAGTGTGGTGCGTGAAAAAAAAGTTCCTACGGAACCGCACAGTCGAAGATGTCCAGATGGTGTGGATGATACCTTAATTTTTGTCGTACTGTGGGGTTGAAGAATTCAGCGGTAGACACCAGATCAAACAGTTCTCCAGAATACTCCCCATTATATAAACGGTAGAGAACGCACAGCGAGGAAACGTCTCTACGCAGCGCCAAATTGTCTAGCCTGTCAAAGATAATTGAGTCCCCAACAATACGAACGGCTCTACGCTGTATGCGATCAAATGGTTCAAGTTGATACTGGGGCGCCCCAAACCAGAGATGCGAATAATACTCTATGTGAGGCCGAACCTGGGCTCTATACAGAGCCAATT
Organism: Dione vanillae; assembly: GCA_037178615.1. Taxonomy (NCBI): domain Eukaryota; kingdom Metazoa; phylum Arthropoda; class Insecta; order Lepidoptera; family Nymphalidae; genus Dione; species Dione vanillae. The sequence goes on from JAZFAU010000159.1 coordinate 828,369, forward strand.
GGTGTGCAGGCGTGATGTACTGTCTCGCTCTTCCGATGACACCCAGTTTCTTCGCGGCCAACTTGGCCTTGCTATCCAAACGACCGCGATACTGACAGTCATTCGAAACGCTGAGCCTCAATATACTGATAATAGGCGAAGCTTTAAGAGAAGTGTTCTCAAAAACTGGTGACACGACAAAAAGATTTTTTTTTGTGGTTAAAACGCAAACTTGATGGAGGTTGAACTGAACAAGATTCTTTTCACCCCATAATAAGGCATTACTGAGGGTGGTCTCAATAGGACACACAAGTTTCATTCGGCAACCGTCGACGTTTTCCCGAAAAAGTCCTGCACGGCCGGAGTATACGGCGTACTATCATCCGCATAGCAACATAACATGTCATTGATATGCAGAAGAAAAAGCATGGGGGACAGCACACTGCCTTGGGGGACACCAGCATTTACGGGAAAATAATCAGCGCAAAAACAGTCGACAGCGACTTTAATGCTACGCCCGGTAAGAAAGCTAGATAGAATCCATGTAAAAATTTGAACGCAGCGGGATTTGAACTGGCACATTTGATTTCTTTAAGTATTTTTAGTAGTATAATATGTTCTTGTTAAATACACTAATCGTTCCTTTATAACCTTAAATAACTCTAATACCTGTAAATATTGATTTAAAATTTAATTAAGCTTTAATAATAAAACTGATTCAATTTTCATTAGGGATAAGTTATTTATGACAATGCATTTATAATGTCTTAATCAGAAGACTCTGATGTCGATTGGGCAATAACAAAAGGTGAGATGAGGAAAAAGCAGCTGCGTACCCACTTGCACCGCTCGTAACTAGAGTCGTTACGCAATTCGGCAACGGCCTAATTGATTCCTCGCCCTTTAGACCAGACGGGGCGTCGCATTATCGAGCACAGGTGCTTCTTCTCTCCAATTATTCGCCTCTTCGCGATGGACGACAATATCAACCTACTTTCGATTTGAGCCAGTCTACATTCATTTCATCATTAATTGTGCATCGGATATACTTTTCGTGACATGATTTTTATTACTAATAAAGATCACGAACACGGCGCCCCTTAAAGGAAATGACTTAATTTACGCTGTGACAGGAATGTTATTCATTCGATTGGTGCCTTCGCTTTTCTTCAGTTAAAAGTGTGTGTAATTCGAAAAGGGTCTTTTGCGAGGTAAAATATGAAGAATCTCAGACAATTTGTATGCGCACCGAACTCTCCCTAAGTAATCTATCTAAAAGTATACTTAAAGGAAAACGTGAAGTACCTACAGTGCGACGCCGCCGAGAAGTCGAACTGGGACATGTCTCTACTCTTTCAATTACATTAAAAGCTTAATTAGTAATATTACCAAAGTGTCCTCCAAGCCGGACAGAAAATTCACAGAACCCAACTGCCAAAGGCTCCCATATTCTTTGGCCGATGATTTTCGTGAATTTTCTCGAGTTTGTTCACGAAGTCTTCGACTCTGGCCAAACTTCTGAGATGTTTAGACGAAATGTAGCTTGCAATTAGCGTAATGGAAGTAACCTTACCGAGTGAAATTAACGCTCTTCGTCTATAGCGAATGTAAGGGCGCACTCGGCACAATTAAGTTGTGGAGTAGAGAGAAATTGCAACAAGTGCAACGGGCCTCGTGCTGTCCACGGTCCATTTAACCCACTCAAGTTTGCGGGCGTTTCAAACCTGCGCTAACTTGCAAAAGCGTTCACGTAAACACCTTTTGCTACATATTGCACACTCGATTACCCTCTGCTTTATTCTTTATATTCCCCGGTATGATTTCCTAATCTATTATATCTTTTATATTTTATAGCGATTTTAATATCACTTCACATTATAAAATATCCAGTAAAGTTACGGGACGTGGAAATATCGCGCTTACTTAAAATTTTATGTTTTTTTTTAAATGTACTTGATGTTGTCAAGTTGGCCATTTATATATATTTATACCAAGTGTAGTATCTTACAAATAATGTCGGTAAATATTCGTATATAATTTTTCTATTTCCGAGCGGCAGATAAACGCAAAATTGACATAAATTTGGCATATTGGCCCCATATTAGACCCTAATATTTCTAATGGGGACGAAAACAAAAAAATTACATTTGTAGTCAACGCGCATGGAATTGTAGGTTGCAGCTCGCTCATGATATTAAAGATTAATATAGTTTGATTATATTTTATGAATCGTTGATATTGCAATAAAGTTACTATAACGTGTATTTCTTTTATCATAACGCAATATAAGGGTTAAGACGATCTGGTTCAATGCACATCATATTTCTGATATTCCTATTCTTATTAATGCATCCATGCACTACGGAGGCACATTCTGTATTTTTTGTTATATTATATATATGTACGTGTGTATACTATGTAGACTGTAATTTGAATTGCCAACTTAACTACACTATTCTAAACTAAAACTAAATTAATAATTTATTCATCTATATACATAAAATACGTATGAAATACTATAGATTGACACATATGAAGACATATATTTGAATATATTTAACAATTAAGGAAATAGGCTCGCGGATGGTACTACTGCCGTGGAGGAGGACGTAACCGCTTCGTTTCTACCTAATCCGGCCAATTTTAAATTGTATTCGACGATACCTTTTGTTGTTGCTCCCATTGTTTTATGGATCAGTCTTTCAATCGTCTGTTGGTGCGTTGTTTTATTTATCTTATTTTTGTCTCTACTAATTAGTACAACAAAAAAATATAAAGAAAAATATTTATTATTCATGAATTGTATTGTATATATATTTTTTTTATATAAATAACAATTTTAGCATACTTTAGGTACTACTTTATTGTTTGTTAGTTTTTATCGTTTATAACATTTAGTTCCTTTTTTATCATCGATATACTTTATATATATAGAAAACCTAACCTAGTACTAATTCGACAAAACATTCTTCAAATTGTTGTAACTAAATTAAAGACTAATAATAAAACCATTTAAGTTAATAAAATATTTAAATTAAAGTTAAATAGAACGTAGCCTAGATAAAGTCTTTGTCATAATTGAGATTGTATAGAAATAGAAATAGATGAAAGACTAAAGAGACGGCTTATTAAACTAGAAAAATTAAGCAAAACATTATTTTATACGTGAGTAAGGTGAATAAATGAGCGGCGCCGCTTTAATGTAATAAAGCTTCTCCCGCATCGGTGAAATTTACCTTATTAATTTCATTAGCACAAAATAATCACGTTGGTCGCCTTTACTGATACTTAAAATTATTTATGAGAATACTCTTACACACACTTATACTTGTATGTTACCAAAATATAAATTGTTTTTAAACACCTTTAATATTGACTAAATTTGTCGTATTGTATTGAAGTTCACTTTTTTAACAGTACGCTTTATCCTGTATATAGCAGAGTAGATAAAGGGAACTGCAAGCACTTCGGGAACCTAGTGTTGAGACACTCTGTTCTGTTATTTTTAGGCATTGCGTGTTGAGTAGCGGAACTCAAAGTAACACATAAGACAAGCCACAAAAGTCCATCTGTCGCAAATGGGAATTGAACTCCCAAACCGTCGCGTTTACAGGCAGACGATGTGCATCTGTATCGAGAGTGTCCTCCTTTTTTATACTCGTATATAAATGTTTGATGATTGAGATCTACTGCTAAAGATGTGTACAAATCCCACTTTACCATACTTATCTAATAATACTAAAATTTTTGAAAGTTTACAAAGGATTCTACACTAATAGACAGATTGATCAGAGAAGAAAGTTATAAGCAGGTACAGTAAATACACATTTGTTTAGAGTAGTTTAAGTAGACAAAACCGCTGGTAAATCACTAGTGTTTAAATAAAACATACTAGTAAGATTTCAAACATAATCCTAATAGCGCTTATCCGCGCGATCTAACCTCGAGACATTTCTGCTCTGGTTACTTTACAATCAGATCAGGGAACTTCAGTGTGTTGTAGCTCAATGAACTTACTCTTTATGTATATAAGTTTTAACGCCACATTATTTTACAACTGATTGTATATGGGCATTTATATTTGTGTTCTAATAATAATAATAATTAAAGCTTAATTAAATTACCAATTTGGAAAAATAAAAAAAAGGAAAGCGATTGGGTTGTGCGAGTAATGAAAAAAGGAAATTTATTTGACGTTAAAAATTGAAGCTTAACTTCTTATTTTGGATAAAGTTTGACAGATGTATGTTACAGCTTGTTTCTTTAATTTGACAAGTAATAGTATATGTGTATGTGGGTGTGTGTGTGTGTGTGTTATTTGTTGATTATATTCTTGTTACTGTGTATCAAAAGCTATTTAATTAATTGTATTGGTATTGTATTGAAGTTCAATTTGTACTATTTAGTAATTTATATTTTTTTCATTATAATTGAGTAATTAATTATTGCAGTATTACATTTTATCTACAGTCAAAACAATCGAAAAAAACACGATAACGATAAAATAATATATGCAATGTTATAACTCTTTTATCAGAATCCGTTATTCTTAAATATCCAAAGTTTTCCAATTACCTATTCAACGCTCCATTCACGAGAATTTCGTTGCTCTTTGAACAAGCGACTCTATGAAAAGAAATCACCGAATAGGTGAGCGCGGGCAAACTCGAGAGTAAATATTTGCGTATGTAAACTGGAATTATTCACGAAAAAAACTTTTAATGGCGTCCCCGGAGTTCCCGTCAAACATTTATCAACAAAAGAACGAACGTCCCGCAGGCGATAGAACTTGAAATGTATGGAAATTACCCAGTCACGAGCGGGAGAACAATTCACTAACGGCATAGGCAAATGTTTTGTCGCAGCTTGTTTCGTCGGATTTGGAGGCTCATACGAAATATCCTTTTTGGTCTCGTCATTAAATACGTAAGATAATTAATTTAGAACAATATGTAGCTTATTACTATAACTGTTGATACTAGGAACAAATATTGTTTCGTTTATTCTGACGAAGTGCAGTATGCTTGTGATAATACTAACAATTGTTAATTAAATATGTTATATTTTTCAAAGAAATAAAAACGATGTTTAACGCAAACCATTTTTGTGAAATCTCTTAGTATGCATGATTTGTTCACTAAAGACGTAAAATGATAAAATAATAAACCTCTAGAGATTGTTGAATAAATTTTGAGATCTGTGGGTAGCCAATTAATATTTCATAATAAAATAATTTGTGAACAATGTAAACGAAACTGAAGATTTTCTTATATTGTTAGATCTTGAGAATTCTCGTAAGAAATCTTAAGATTTAACGATAAATGTGCAAATATTTATATTAAAGCTACTAATTTGAGGATTAACTAAGATTTTAGATTATTAGATAGAACAAATAGGCTTGGAGCGGACCATTCCATTTGCATTTCAATCAGAATGATATAGCCGGTGGGAAGGAAAATCCGCTCCGTCACCTCACTTAAAGCTTTTGAAATATTCCTATAACTTCTGATTCAACGAGAAAAAGCCTATTTGAATTGGAAAGATCAAAGCGTAAAAATTTATCGTTACAAAAAAATCGCGACAAGAACATCCAAAAAGGCGTCAGGCACTTATTATTTCAACAGAGTCAGTGTCTCGTCTCCTCTCTCGTTTTATTTGTCTTTTCGATTGTTCCGGTGCATAGTCTCCTCCATTACTCGGCACTGAAAGGAAAGTTTTGTATTCAATTTGGTATTATAATTCCTATTTGAAGTCGCCACGCACCATCGCGCTGACATCGACTATGTAAATGGACGCTTCAGAAACATAGTCGCGTTTCGTCAAAAAAGATCGAATAAGTGTTATTTTTGGATATGATCTTTCTCTTTTACTTTAAAATTTATTTTTTGTAATAAATTATTAAAAGTAGGGCTGTATACGTTATTTAATTTTAAAAGATTGACGTATGTTGACATAATTTTATGATGACGATATTTGTTATCCAATTGTGTTATCAATAATGTATAACACAATAAATCACAATATCAAAAAAACAAACACTGAAATTCTGCATTGCATTTGTTTATTTTGTAGTTCCTTGGTTTATATAAATATTTCGCTACGCTTACCTGACTGGAATTTTTATTCATCCTCGCGCTGCCCGACGGCAGACAAGGTAACATTTCAGAATTTCTCTTCAATTTAAAATGGAAACTTATCCCTAGGCTACCATAAAGTCTACATTTTCCATGGTAATCCACCTAGCCTCTGTATTCTATCCTAACTGGTGTCCGAGCAGAATCCATCTGGATTTAGAAAACGTATATTGGCTGAACGGTGCCAGCGAGAGGGACTTGCATCTTATAGCAGGACAGGTTTTATTTTACGAGATGTTTTCCGCGACCGTTTCGCAGATACTAAAATAATAAGAGTTTTACGTCGCCGCGTATTATGTAGCTTTTATAGCCCCCCCGAGCTCGGCTGAAGCGCTGTTACACTGGCTTACGACGGTTCTTGTGACGAAATAATTAACCCAGTGTAATTCGTATTAAAGTCTGTTTCTACCCAACATTGAATACTTATATGATTTACACTTTATTACAGTCGTTTGAAATTCGCATGCAAAATTTTACAGTCATTCATGATGTTATGATTTCTTCTTAGATGCCAATGCGTAGTACTTATTAATTTGTTGTTTTCATTCACTTTTTCATTATTTTACTGAAAGAATCAAGATGAAATACAGTACAACTTTAAAATAACATGTAATGACAATATAACAAAGAGAGTAAAAGAAAATTATGCCTGTTTCCTCAACGTTGCTGGCTTAAATTCTAAAATCTCGGTTATATAGGATCTTTCCAAATGTCTATATTCAAGGCAGAGACAAGGGACCGATAACAGATTACCCACAAACACGTTTTAAATTCATTTCCCGACCCGAGAGCCGATCGCTCCTCGATAAAATGTGGGTACCTTCGGGGACGGCTGGGTACGGAGACATATTTACTTTGTACCCCGCTCCGCCCGCGGCCACTTCCCCGGTCAGGTAACATACGGAATGGCAAAATATTTATACGAGGCCTGTTACTTGCCTATTTCGATTTTGTTCAAGAAATTTCGGCTACGTTTTGCCACTTTACTATCGAAGTGTTTATCGAAAATTATCGATCTCTCTTGTTTGTATGAAATTGTGTATGTAGTTCTAAAAAGAATTCTTTAAAAAGTTAATACATGCTTGATGAGTTGTGTGAAAAGTAATGAAAATATAAATAAAAAATTAAAGTTAAGCAAAGTTAGTAAGCAAAATGTTTTGCCGACTTTCTAATTAATAACAAATAAAGCTTACTGCTAGCTTAAAAGTTGTACTAACATAAACTTCTTTGAAAATCTATGTTTTACTATATATTATTTATGTTTAATGTATATTTTATAGTATTTGTTCAAAGAAAATAAGAGGCGAAGTAATAAAAGCATCGTGTACATTAGCGGCCGTACCTAAAACTAGTAACATGGTGTTGACGTAACCACAGAGACCTTGTGAATAACTAAATCTAAACTACATTAGCGGAGCTAGGACGATGTTTTGACTTTATTTTCAAAACTAGTACAAGCCACTTACTGTAATCCGCTGTGAATGTTTTCAGCTGTAATGTGTTTAATTATTTCGTGGACGTCTCAAGTGCTGTAAATTGCTGTTACTAATTTTACATTTCAAGATATCACTGTTGCCGTGTACATTAAACGGCCTTTCTCTTATACATTATATAAATTTCATTATTTATTTCAAAAGTTGTGAAATTTAATGAAAGCAAAAATGCGTGGTGTAAATTTTTGTCATTATGTTTTTCATTATTATTACTCAGCAGTAACTTATAAACGCTTTTTTGGTTATATATGTATTTATATATTTTTTAGGTCCGCTAACGATGTTTATTTGGATTATATGTCATATTATTATTAATTTATATCTTATAACATTCTATTTTTGTACAAGGAAAATATTATGTGAGTACATCTAAATTATTTGTTTGTCCATCTGTACATTTTTTATATAGAAACAAATGTAGTAACTTATATTATCGTAATAACAAACTCCTCCACAGATAATGGGTGTTTTGGCAGATGAGGCAAGAGATGAGCGAAGTTAAGATGAATGAATGGGATCTTACGTCCATCTAGGCAATTACTGTAGAGATCGGAGGCAAATCACTCAGGCAAGCCTCTTACAATCTATGTTATGGTTGGCTGTGACTAATGATAATTTGAAAAGTACCACTAAAGGTTTCATGTTATTTATTCGTTATTATTTTATTATAGACAAATTTGGTTACGTTTTTTATATGATTGAAAATATATTTCTATTTAAAAAGGACCTTTTGTCATAAAATGCTCTGTGCTCCGTGATAATTTAACATCAGGAAGACGGCTACAGAATTTTATTTAAGATATAATATTTAAATACTTTGTAAAATATACGAAAACAATAGAAAGAAAACAAAAGATCTCGAGACTCCAAGTCTAAGTCAATGTGTTAAATATCTATACAATACAATATCCATAAGTAGTAAACAATTTTATTTAAAGAATTAATTTAAAAATATCAGGTGCCTAGTAAGAGTTCAATTTACTAAGTCAATATTGTCGTGAATATAAATTTTGTCACGTAAAGAGTCTCATAACCCTAAAAAATTCAAGTGATGTTATATATTTGCTTAACTGACGCTTCATGTGTCGATATACTAAATCGCTGAGACGAGGGGCTTGAAATAACAAACGAAATCGCGGCGGTGTATCGGGCTCAGCATAACATTCGGAAGGCAAAAGGAAAATATGAAAAGGCGGAATATTGCCCGACAAAATTACGATCGCTTTAGATTCTACACGGCCCATTGCGGGGTGAATTGTTATCTTCATACATCGCTATAAAAATCTATTTGTTTCCTTCTCCAAGCTAATATATTGAATACAACTACGGGTATTATTATCAAAATTAAGAAGTGTCAATTGCGTTCCTTTTTATTAAAGTTTACTCTTTTACTTAGGTTTTTTATGATTGTCATAACCTTTTTATAGCATGCTCTTAGCATAAAACGACATATAGAATATTTTCTGTTAGTATAGTTATCGTAAAATTAACTATTAGCCTGATTTTGTTTTTTAATTTCTGTACACAAAAGTCTTACTTGCAATACAATAAAAATCATATTTAATTGTAACTTTAAATATAATATAGGTCAAGTAGTGTAATTTTCACGTACTCCTACTTAAAATGGTACAAGTTGCAGTTGAGTAGCGGTTAACGTCTGACGTCTCCATTCATTACTAAAGTAACCAGCCTTCACAACTTAGTTGTGCGACAACTTGCTGTTTCTATTTTCCCTATAAAATAGACTTGTGACAGCGACTAATGTCTGTGTATATTGGTCTGGGGCTAAGAGGCTTGCTCCTTGTGATGAGAATTGTTAACTTTGACACTGTCAAGTGTATTCAATTTGTTGCAGCTCTTTCTTAAATATTTAATATCACTTTTGACAACATGAAACTAGAGCAGGAGGAATATTTTAATATTTAATCCACAACGCCACTTAAGGGTTAAACCCTATTACGGATTATTAATGTTTGGGCTCCGACCGCTATCGACTTATGGCAAAGAGTTTCCCTTAATCGATTCCAAGTATCGATTATGAACTTTGTGCGAATATCATCCGCTGCGAGTGAGTTCTTGACAAATGTCTGTTATAAGCGGTGAACAAATTGGTGCAATTAATTACTGATAGAGCTGGCAGCGTTGAGCCAACAAGCATTATCAAGATCGTTAATTTGAACATCTTATCCAGATACGCTGTGATGATATTAGATGCTCGGGGTGAATGCATGTCGTGATGCCGCCGGCTCTCGTAGCAGCTTAATGTCAACACTCTTGATTGCATCTTCATATATTGAACCAGCAAAACACACCATCTTATTCTTAATAAGTATTAGAACCTTGTTTTTCCATTGTTCTCAAAACATGTTTAAAATGGAATCCAATATTTAAATAAGGCTTATAATTTTATTAACGATTTATTACTACGAATTATATGATACAAAATATTATTACAAAATAGTACTAACTACTTTAATATGAGAATAGTGGAAGTGGATATGCAATATATCCAATGCGGACAGAAAGTGACAAAAGGTTACAAGATAGAGCGAGAAGTTGAATTTCAAAATAAATACACATACCTATATTTCAGACTTACCGCGGTTCGTAAAACCTAAATATAATTTGAACAGTGGAACATGACTCTTAATGAAAAATGTATTATCTCGCATAAAAAGATTTTACGCTCGTTTTAACGTTGGTTATTAAATGAAGTTATAATTTACTGTTGTTGAATAAAATCAAACTGGGAGGTTATAAAATAACAATAAAAATATTAGACTTTCTACTTAATGCTTTCAAAACTCGCACTTCTCGTTGTAATTAGGTACCACTTGTGAGTCGTAAAAATGTATTGATTTTGAATTTTCAATTAAAGATTGCATCCAGCAACTATTTATAAATAGTTTGTGTTTTTATTAATTAAAAAAACATATTTCAATCACTATGTTTCTTAATTTAAAATAAACGTATAAAATCTTCAGCCCTTTTTAAAATTGGCCGAATTGCAACTCATAAGATATTATTATTATACCTAAATAGATTATAATTAAATTGTTAGTGTCACATAAATATTTCATGTGACAACGGTAGTTAGATATCGGTCTTGTTTATGGCCCTAATAAAAATATCGATATCAGTAAAGCACAATGATATTTCTTGGTGCGAATTCTTGCTTCCAAGCTGTTTAATAAGTAAGAACTTTTTTACTATCAGGGCTATAACAAAGTCTGGTATACTTATTTAATAAGAATTACGATGTTCTATTTTATTAAGTTTTTATGTTAATTGTAATCCAAGGCAAGCAAAAGCAGGTCAGGCAAAAATATATTTTCATTTACTATATAAAAAAAGAAAATTTTATACAAAATTACACTTATATTGGCTTAAGCAATCTGTGAAATAGGGTTCCGCCTTTGAAATAACAATAAAATCTTTGTGACCCATCTTTGTGAATTTTGGTGGAACATTTTAATATCACTAATAGATTTTATACGTATCGATTCTTCACAATGGGGCTCGATATTCTTGTTTGACGTAAGTATATATATAGGTATTAGAGTTTCCTATGAAACCAAATATATTAATATTGGAGATTTCTTTGATCGGTTCAAATTTATTACAATATTACAACTATATCATACACTCTAATAATTTATACAGTCATTAAGTTAATTATATGTACTAGACATTTTCTTAAATATTTTCTCAAAGAACTTCTATGCAAAAGGTTGTCCAAAAAGCCTGAGGTCCACTGCTTGATCTAAGTAAACCTCACCTTTCATGTATATTTTATTCCTGGTAATATTCTGATATGAAAGACCCTTGTATCACATTCATTTAAATGACATATTGGAGAAATATACAGAAATGTTTTGCTCGAAATATATGTTAAACTTTCTTTGAATACCAAAACCATATTCGTTTTAGTTGATCAATTGTATTGTTATCATATCACTACTTTTTATGGATATTGCTGATAATAAAATAAAAATACTTTATATTTTCAAACAAATTATGTGAAAATAAGAGATTTTGATACCGTATAATTAAACAGTTTATGTTTGTAGATTCCTTTGGATCGTACTCAAAAGGTGATTTTAAATTATTCTCCATTAGGATGAAATATTGTTATGATAACGCAAATTCTATCTTGTTTCTCAACTCAAGCCACCATTAAACAACAAAGTTTTTGTTGATTTTTTTATATTGTGAATATATTTTGACGTGACAACGTCTTAAATTAGGTTGCGGCTCGGAGTCACATATGAAAAAGGTAACGTAACGATGTGTCAACTGTCACCGAACACATGTACAATGTTTTAGTAAACAAAATATATTTTCTATAGTTAAAATTTGTGCAATTTATATTATAATTATTAATCATATCAATAAATATTCTACCGAGAAAAAGACGTTGTCACGTAAAATTTTCGCTCGTAAAACCCACTTTACAGGCAACCATTTTTTTTTAATAAAGATCAATTATTTCAAAATTACTTTAAGGAAAATACGACTGTGAATCATTTTTCTAAAAATATAGAGTTAATTAATACGATATAACTACTGCTATCTATAGCACAACAACTTGCTTTTCATCATAATATAATATTCAAATTTAGTTGTTTTCTTTGTTAAAATAATATACATATATAACTTAGTTATTTATTTGAACAAATTAAATACGTGATTTTCTGAGTAGTTTCACCATCTGCATCTGTTTCGTTTTGTAAAAAACATTACGACTGACGTGTAGGCGTTATTAAGTGTCTCGTGTGACGGATAACCGAGTGCCAGCAGGTGCGGGCGAGTGATATTCTGTAGCATACAGATTAGGTCGACGAAACTGTGACGCGGTGACGTACCATTGTAACTTAAATGTCTATATTACTGGACACGTGTCTTTGTGATCTTTAGGTAACTACAAGTACGTGTGGCACTAAATTTTAAATGTTTCGAAGTTATTTTAAATATGCAATAAAATATGAAATATTTTTTATTTCTACCTGAATTATGTGCACTGCAAAGTAATTAACCTTTCATCAAGGTCCTACGTAATACTATGCTTGTATTTTGCTAAGTATTAAAACAAAGTTTCGCTTTAGAATACAAATAATAACAGTTGTATTGTAGCTTACTTAAACTTTGCTAGTTTAGTACGTTTAACTTTTGTTATTCGTATGTTTAGTTCATTATTTAGGGTGATTTATAACGAACTGTGCCCGCTCAGGTAAACTGCTACGCCTGTCATTTCCTTGTCTTAAATTGAGATTGATCCCATGACGGGGAAACTTCACGTATAGTCACGTAATGTTAATTTTATATTCATTTTCCTTATAAGTATATCAACAAACATTTCGTGTCTATATTAAATAACTATTTTTGTTATTACTTATATTTTTCTTTAAATTCTTACTTTGTTAAATAAACGTATCTATGTATTGACAAGATAATGCCTAAGTAAATATTTTTCTTTTTTTATAGCTTCACGCTTTATCCCGCACATGGCAGGGTAGGCAGAGGGAATTGCAGGAACCGTGGAACCTAGTGTTAACACACTCCGTTGCTTAGTTCCTGCTTTCTCCGTCCCCGCTTTCCGCCTTTTTCGAGGCATTGCAGGTTGAGTGGCGGAACTCAACGCCGCGCTTTTGCCTAGTTGCAGGAGGAAAAATCCATCTTTCCTGAGTGAGAATCGAACTCACAAACCCTCGCGTTTACAGGCAGACGCTTACGCCTCTGTCCTCTTTTTTCGGTATTTTTACTCTGTTAAATAAAGTATTTTAGCTTAAGAATTATTATGATTTCCATCATCGCCACCACTTGAACTCTCATTCATGCTCGTAAATAACGCTTACATAACCAAATTGCTTCGCAGTTAATTTCCATGCGCATATAGTACATGTGACACCATTTTCAAAATTATATTTAATTTCTTAGGGCCTCCTACTCGAACTAGCTAACTTCCTTTTGAATAACCAGCAGTGTTCAGAGTGCTATGCTGTCATATTTTTACGCTGCTACCTTTAGAGCATGTCACCATAGTAGTGATGTTATGCGAATATTCGCATGTTATACGAGAATTCACATTCGCATTCGCGAATATTCGCATATTTTTACATATTCGTATTAGCATTCGCATTCGCAATTGCAAAAATTTCTGCGAATACTTAACAAAAAATGAATATTAGGAAAATTAAAATTATACGATGAATTATCATTACGTTATTAAAATCTAAAGGACCGTCGTGGCGCAGAGGCATAAGCATCTGCCTGTAAACGCGACGGTTTGTGGGTTCGATTCCCACTCGGGGAAGATGGATTTTTCTATTTCCCTTTCCATTTTCTTCGCTCTGGAAAGTATTGCCTACTTTCCAGAGCAAAACGCGGCGTTGAGTTCCGCCACCCGACACGCAGTGCCTCGAAAAAGGCGGAAAGTGGGGACAGAGAAGCAGGAACTGAGCAACGTAGTGTTTTAACACTAAATTCACATGGTTCCTGCAGTTCCCTCTGCCTACCCTGCAATATGCGGGATAAAGCGTGAAGCTAAAAAAATCTACATCAACCTTTTTTTAATTAAAAAATAGTAAATTAACCTCGAAATCACAGTATCAGTCTTCAGTAGATCTCATGAAACATTTTTTTTTGCAATCTAAGCAAACAAAAACAAATACTTTCTCTTTTCCACAAAAGTTTCATTAATTATTACTTAGATTTTTAATTTTATAAGTCTTATAATCATATAACTCAATCAATCAATCGTGCTTAGCACCAGATTTAAAGGAGTTACTGAATATATGCGAATATTATATTAAGGATTTCCTGAATAGCACATATACGCATTCGCGAATGTTAAAAAAATGGCATTCGTTACATTACTACACCATAGTGCTCTGGTCGCTTATGTACTGATACCTATTACCTATACCTACCTACCTACTCAACTCATCAATTCTCACTTCAAATCTTTATCAATTAATTGATTAATATTAACATTTTCAATTTCCATTGTTACAGAGGGGCTCCGACGAGCTTCTTTCGCAGAGTGGCGTCACCGTCATGGCGCCTGCAGCTCCACATCACGCTGACAACAACAACCAGGACTCCGCTGCAAAAAAAGTAAATATAAATATATCTTTATGACTTTTTGAACTGTTAATACACAACACAACACAACACAACGTTCAATTTTTTATTACTTTTTTTAAGCTAATATAAATATGGTCATTTATTCTTTTATTAGCTTCACGCTGAAAACGATAGCTGGTAGCTCCAAGCTGGCTATAGTTAGGTAAGACGCCATGTCGTGCTTTAGGATAGCCTTAAATACTGTGTAATTTTTTATGATGACAAATATTACTAACTATCAACATTACTTAAACAATAATAACAGTTTAATAGTATTTTACTTATACTGCGAATTTATTTCTTTTTGTGCCCAAGTTGTGTCCTCGTCTTTATGTCAAACATATAACCAACCAACAGTTATGCTTAAAAATATCTTCCTTTTTATAATTACAATGATGGCTTATTTATTGAAGCAAAAAAGAAACTCATAAAAGGACAGCAAGCCATAAAGGGTCATCCCTTGCGGCTTTCAGGACAAAAAATTATAAATCTCTTCTCTTGCCCCGATAATTTTCTTACATATTGAATAGAAATTGAATTGATAATTTTGATCGGATGAATCATAGAAAATAATCCGAGCATAACGACCTTTACTTATTACCGCTGTTCTTTGCATATTTTGTAGGTATCGTTTTGTGTTCTTAAGTAAAATTAGATATTTCTATATTAAGTGAAATATTATTGAAGTGCTTAAAACAATTTAGCCCTTTTCAACTACAACGTATGTTATCGTAATAAAAAATAAACAATGTTGTTTCAGGTTTCCCATTGCATAGTTTTTTTGAGTGTATTTACATAAACTGGACGCACGCTGCTCGTAAATGCACACTTTGTTCGGTACTGAATAAACAAGACACTTTTTTCGGACTAGTTTGATCGCCAAATGGATGGC
This sequence comes from Dione vanillae, assembly GCA_037178615.1. Classification (NCBI taxonomy): domain Eukaryota; kingdom Metazoa; phylum Arthropoda; class Insecta; order Lepidoptera; family Nymphalidae; genus Dione; species Dione vanillae. The sequence goes on from JAZFAU010000159.1 coordinate 843,992, forward strand.
GTAATCTATTACAGTGCTATAAATAAGTTTCGTGTATTAAATCAGTAAAATCGAGCTTTAATAGTGGTAGTAATGAATAAAAACGTTCTGATTTTTGTGAAACACGTGTTAGTACTCAATTGAGTGTTTGACAGTTCATGTAAAAAATGTATAGTAATGTATCCCTTGTAAAAGAGGGTAGTCTTAGATGATAAAAACTGTAAAACTGTTGTACTGTGTATGAAATTGTGTCAATCGTAGCATTTGCACGTAGGCAACGGCCCTTGATTTAATGGAACTATTCTGGAATTATAATTCTTGGGTGATTTATATAATTTAGTATAGTAACGTACACTTTATACGGTACGTTACGTAGACTCTGCACTCTATACTAAACACATTTGAAAAATATAATGTACGTGAAATTCGATGTTATTTTAAAAAAATATTTTAACCATTTCAGTTTTCTTAGTATATGTAAATAGGAGTAGATAATATTATATTATATATAATTTGAACAAACAATACCTACTATTTTACAATATTTACGCTTACCAAAATGCATAATAACCGTGATAGTATTGTCAGAATGACAGATATATTTTTCAGCGTTTTTTAACTGTCTTCGAATATAACTGGTAGTCTAGGTCATAGTTACATCTAACGTTATTTAGTTAGTTATTACATAGTAATTTTAAATAAAAAATTAAAACTAATACTTTTTCTGGTCTAATACACAGTTTGTAACGTATAGTTTGTTTCTGTTTTTGGTTTCCAACAGTTCGTGCTAAAACGCTTTAAGCTTAATAGATTAAGCCTATACAATTAAACTACTACATAATATATATTTGGCAATCATTTTTACGTTAACACAAATATTTTGTATCAAAGATTCTTATATTTTTTAGTTTACTCTAAATGACATTTTTTTCTTCTTGATTGTCAGACATAGCATTTGGAATAAAGGACTCGAAACTGCGCTTTGTATGTCTGCGGGTAAAAATTGAAATAAATTAATCTCTCGAGTTGAGATCAAATCTACAACTGAAGTGTTTATAGTTAGACTGTCTTACTGCGCTACAAGGGCCTTAACATTCACGTTTTTAAATTTTTAAAAACTACTTTACAAAAGTTAAACATAATTGTATAAAAAGCTCAACAGTGTTAGGTAAATAAGATCAGAGTAAAACGTTAAGTATTCCAAATAAAAAAGGCCGAAAGTAAAAAAGAATATCCCCGTAAATTAATAATTTATATAAGCTAAGAAGTCTTGAGATGACAAAGAAACATTACTAATGTATAAGAATTTTCGCTCACGGCGATGTTTACATTGGAGGCATGAGGATAAAACGATTTTTTTCTTCAAACTATACCTTTATATGTGCGTACATTACAATATATTAAAAAAATAACGACTATAGAAAGATATAAGTCAGTCTTATGAACTTTTTTCTATCATTAACAATCCAAAAATTAATTCATACTAGCTGATGACAATGTAACGTTACCATACATGTATTTAAATATCATTAAAAATATTTAAACATCTTGACAGTAGGAGTATCTAAATAGAAGCATCTCTGCAGTGTATTTGTTATATTACTTCTATTATTATCACTCAACGCAAATTATATTGTAAAAAACTAAAATTACTTGTAAATATTCCAAAAATGATAACTTTTCTAAGAAGATACAGAAATAAATAAAATTTCTCACAATAATATAAACATTATTTATATTTAGGATAACTAATTGCATTACATCACAATTTTCTTGGTCGTAAATAACTCGCTCCTTTGAACAAAAAAAGGCAACTTTAGTCGACCATTTAGTCTCGCACTTGCTACAGTACTCTGAAAAACCTCGCCGCAGTAATCTTAATTACATTGTGATCTCGTTACGTCCAGCCCTAATTCATAATTAAATAGGGGCATGTCCCTACTCCAGTTATTTGTTAGCTATTTTTATAAATTGCGATTGCGTTCGCTCTTTTTCGTATAAAAATTTAGAAAGTGCTTTCCGCCACCCCTTTTCTTTGTCGCCGTGAATATTCATTTAGAATCCATCAGCGGAAGGGTGAATTTTTTCATGAGTATTTATTTATTTTTCCCTTTGTCACATGGACCAATGATAAAGTCGTAGGGATATCTCTGACGGAACTTATTTGTTTTCCGGCACTTAAACAATACGTGTTAAGAAAGTAATAGTAACTTACGACAGATCGTTGGAGTATGTTTACAACTTGGCTAATCGTTATCCCGGACCGGGTCATTAATGTCCAAATAAAGTAATTAATTATGTTACCGTTTTTTCCCCATTTTCTTGGCATCCCTCTGTAAAAACATAAGAAGCCTTGCAAAGTGAAGATCAATCAAATCACAGAATGCTGCTGAACGACTACTTAAGAATTTACGGGCTTGTCTTACAAAATTACGACTTCAGCCCTCTAACTTCACTGTTTGGCGTAGTAAATTAAAACATTTAATACAATTTTACGTAATGTATTAGTGCTTCAAGATTTCAAAACAATAATAAATAGTTTCTATTTTAATGAAGAATAGTACCTATCAAAAGTAAGAACGGATACCGGAACAACGAAGCGCTCTAGTAGTTCCGTATTATTAGATTGAACATAAAATAAATTAAATATATTACTATTTCACTGGATAATGCAGTATCTTATTCTAATGAAACAGTTTTATTACTTATCCCTCTTGTTCGTCGTTTTTTTATTACTGAAGGTCTTCCCTGGAGAAGCTGGCGTGAAGTTTCCATGCTTTTCCCTTAAACTATAATAATGCGAAATCACATCAATGGAGAATCTCAAACCTTGTCAATGGGAAATCTCAATAATTGCCGATTACTTTAGACATACAAACTTGCGAACTTAGTACATCTTACGTTATGTAAATATCTGTTTAATACCTATAAAATGTGATTGTGTATAATATTAAACTAGGCATATTTTCATATTTTTTCAAGGATAATAGTTAGTCGCTTAGTTAACGATAGGCTTGTATTAGTCAATTTTATTAAATTATTTATTATATCATAATAAATAAAAATATTCCAAATCATATGAGTACAAATACGTACTCGGAATATTACCAAAGAATCATATTAGCTACATCAATTCCCCGAAGGAATATTCACCGCTTATTAATTAATATGAAATATAAAGAGTCTTTTGAATTTCTTTTGGCATTATGTGTTCATACAGAAGATTATTAATTACCAGGAAATGTCGTTACTGGGGTTGTGTGGAAATCTTATTATTTTTTTCTTTACTCGCCACATTACTTTGTAGAATATACAGTGGATATATGAATAAAGCGATGTAAATGAATACCATTCAATTCAATGAGCTTAAATGAAATTTTACGTGATATTCCAATGTGTATAAATAATATGTCATATATATAATATATAAAAAAATATATGTATATGTATATATATTTGTAACAAAAAAATTACCGTTTACAAGACTGAAATCAACAGCTTATCACGTTTACAAACATAATGCGTCAAGGGAATGGAAAGGGTTTACTGATTTGTATTTTATTATAGAAAGCCTTCGTTCTTTCTAACATCTACAATATTTAAATATTTACTTTAATAAAAATATACTAGACAGATCATTTAAGTGATTATATTATCAAAAGAAAAAAATATTTTTATTTTCCTGCTAAGGTAAAAAAAAATTAGCTTGAAATTCTGTCACTTGATATTGTGTGCCATTTTTGTGCATCTGAATAATATTGAAAGCTACCTTAATGGTCATCTAACTATTATAGATACTTAACATAGCTCTAATGGTAAAACGAGACGCTCAGGTAAGGTAATTATGAAACAAGATTCATCATACCTATGAACTTGAGGATATTTAATATAAAAGACTATCGTATTTAACCTTCGGGTACATCGCTAGCAGCTTATCCGTAAGCTCCCCGACTGGGTCGGACGACTGAACAGTTTTGTGTTTGTCAACAGTTTTAATATGCTGCTCTTAAGTATATTTCAAGAAACATCTAGATATATAAAAAATAATTTAACTGCTCTAATAAAGTGATAAGCCTTTACAATATCATATTGATTATTATATAAAAAATATTTAAAAAGACCGTTGTGGCGCGTAGGCGTCTACCTAAAATATATATATATATATATATATATATATATATATATATATATATATATATATATATATATATATATATATATATATATATATATATATATATATATATATATATATATATATATATATATATATATATATATATATATATATATATATATATATATATATATATATATATATATATATATATATATATATACAATATATACATATATACAATAGTGACGGCGAGCGTATGATTTAAAGAGTATAACGTAAAATACGTTATTCGTAAATTTTCTAACCCAACGAATGTAATGTCCTTCTTCACGTTTACGTACCGATTGTTTTCTATCGCGAGAACATAAATATAGACGTGTAAGGTATGGAAAGGTTATTTACGGTCACGATTTATTCCTCTCAGCACAGTTTAGAAAAAATATTTTCTTATTTACGCAAATTCGGTTCTTTTGAAGTCGATTGTACAGATAATGCCTCATTTTGATTTCTTTAACTAGTATTTTAATAGAATATGTCTATTTTTTATTTATACTATGTAAAAATATTGATAGATACTGTATTTACTTTTAAAACATATTTTTATCATAAAATTATTTATTTATTAATTATCTATTCTTTAGTTTTAAAATGTTGTAAATGCAATGATTACATTACAAGCAGTATTAGTCTTTCCAAACGAAAACATGTAAACGTAATTAAAAATACATGGGAAATCTTGATCGTGTTGAGTTCGATTCTCATTCGAATATGAACATTTTTTACTATCTCGCCCTGGCAAAACAAAGGTAGAATATTTTATCGTGATACCAGAATATTAAATTCGACAGAAAAAAATATGTATAATATCCGTATATAGAAAATACATAAAAAATATATTTGTGAAAATATATGTTGTTGTTACACAATCATAAGTATATGTATGGAAATTAGAAATAGGGACAATATATTATATACAATAATAATATAATAATTTAAATATATACAATATTTTGTCTTAAATATTATCAACAGCAACATTAGTGTTACGTTCCCGTTAAGTACGTTTCCATTACTCAATTGTGAAACGTCACCGTACAGCCAACTCTTTTCACCTCAATAGAAACTGAAGTGTCATACAAAGCTACAATATATTGGAGGCCTCAGTTCGGGCCCGCCGCCGTAATCAAAAGGCTCTCGGGGGAACAATAGCGCCCACATCGGGTCGGACCGATAAGCCTCAACAATTATACTACATCGACTTTTCAATTATCCAACCGGCTCTTCCCGCAAACAATACTAGCTTTATTTATGTATATTAGAGCGGTCATTTGGCACGCCATTTAAACACTTACTCATGTAAACATTAGTCTTCATGAAGCTAAGGGGACAGTGGAGTTCAAAATATTTTGCTGTTGTTTATATGTTTTAGATTTTTATATTTTATGTTTACATCGTGCTCATGTTATATGTTTAAACAATTTTAGTATTATATTTCACGTTAATTTTTCAATCTCAATCAATATATAAAAGCTGTGATAACTTAAAATAACTATTTGAAGACAAAACCCTGTAAAGCAAAAGCTATACTATATTTAAAACTTACTCCATAGTGTAAATTTATACCGTAAAGCGTTTTATTGCAGTGGCTTTTCACTTTGCATTTTTCCTGTTGAAACTAGGAGTTACCATTTCTTTATTTTTCCTCAGGTGAAACTGGAACAAAATGTCGGCAAGCCGTCAAGGGTTATCCACATACGGAACATACCAAACGAGACGACGGAAGCTGAGATCATACAGTTAGGCCTGCCCTTCGGGCGGGTCACCAACGTGCTCGTTCTCAAAGGAAAAAATCAGGTAAGGACGCAAAATTATACGCAGCTCTTGTAGCGCTGAGGGCCATATTGGTTTTGTAATGTAAATGTTCGTGGTAAAAACAGTTACACATGACATTTTCTTTGTTCTTCGCTTAGTTTAACATACTCACATTGTTTCTACTCTGATATTTTAGTATATTTCTATTTAGAAAATATTTATGCCGTATCTAATTTTTTTTGTACATATATGTATTATGTATATTTATTTTATTATAGTGTTTGAATAAAATAAGTAGTATTATATTATTATTATTTAAATATAGCGCTAATTTTCCCTCTTAATCTCGTATTGAGTTCTGATGATAAACAGAGAACGTAGTGTCTTAGCACTACATTCAACTTGCTTAATCTTATATCCGTAACATAAAACGTATTTTAAAGTAACGGCAATTTTTTAACGTAGCCCATTTTAATATTATTAGCCATCCAAACAACTCCAGTTCACAGTTTCAAACTAACATTAGATAAAGTGCATATATAGTTCTTATTTCTTCCAGCCATAGTCTGGAGCAGGATTATCTGGTGCATAAATATGAACAAATCGCTTAACTTCGACTATGTGTATACTTTATGACCGAAGAAAGTTTTGAGGACCACTTTGAATCGAGTCGAGTAGTTGTTAGCTGCTCTTGCCAGTAGATCGTTTAATTTGATAAAGTAATGTACACTTGTTTAGATTTGAGATGTTTTAATATTTATTTTCTTTCATATAAACATTGTAATTTAAAATAAACTTGATAGAAAATAAATACAATACGAGCAGAAATTAGAACGGAATATAGAAAAATGATAGAGACTTCAATACGCAAAGTCGGCCATGTAACACTACTCCACAATAGTAGAAGCTTCGCCGGAAGCACAACAAGTGGGTGGCGCGCGCGTCCGCAAATAGGCCGCTAACCATTGTGGTACCGGCCTATTTGTTTTCCGTTTTATATTACCTATGAATCTACTGAAAAGCAGGTCACGCTTACGGCTTGACCGCGTGTTTGCTTCGTAATAGTTAATTTAAATTGTGCCTGTCCGCCTCCGTAATTCAATACAAAGGTAATCCTAGAGCACCCTTACTTTGATGTTGTGATAGTTCTATACGTTATAGAAAAACGTACAAAAAATATTTTTTCAGTGTAGCCAAAAAAATATAAATTTTAAAAAGAAATAGTAATTATAAATATAAATTTTGGGTATAAGAGTATTGTTTATAGCAATTTTTCAGATCATTTACTGATTACAGTATTAAAAGTTAAAGTCAGGGCGGTTACAAAAAGATAGGTATAGCAGTGCTAATCCTCGCTCGCTTTTGAAATCGCTACGTAAGCGTTAAACTAACCGATGAAACTTCACGAAATTAAGCTTAGGATTAGTTAGATTAGTAGTAACTAAGTAAGCCTCGAATCTTTCAATCGAGTTACTATGTGAACATTTTCTTGTGTAGCCACTAGTATATACTTTCACGTTATTGACCATCGTAGCACAGAGGCGAACGTCTGTCTGCTTGTGGGTTCGATTCCCGTTCGGGGAAGATAAATTTTTCATTTCCATTTTCTTCGGTCTGGCACGTAGTCCAAAGCGCAGCGTTGAGTTCCACCATTCAACAGGCACTGACTCAAAGACAAGACTGACAGACTGAAAGAAGGTTCCTGCGGATCCCTCTGCCTACTTATGTTACTTTCCTTTTATATATCATGTTAGTTTTATTGGCATCAGGTGACGCAGTAATGTGTAGTGAAAATTAGAGGAAAATTATTAATATTTTAATACCTACAATTATTGAGGGAGCAACATTTTGTTTGATGTAGGAATAGTAAGCGTGGATGTGTCAGTGAGACATATTTAGTAATTTAATAATTATACCTTTTACTCTGAAAGACTAAAAAATCTATGAAATTGTAACCTTGACAAAAAAATAAATATTAAATCACATTGTAAGTTTTATCATTCATCAATATCACAATTAGTGTCAAAAATAAATAAAAATGAAAATGACAAAACGCCAATTTAAATGAAAATATATTATTACTATTTATATTATAAATACGTATTAAATAAGGCGAAGCGAATGAAAAAGGCTATGTGCTTTTTCATTTTATATGTATACATTTTAATTATCACTTTTAGCCCCAAAAATATGCGAAAAGGGGAAAAATTATAATAAATTAAGCTGAATGCGAAATTCCATCAAAATTCTACTTAGCGGAATTCAAGGGGTGGCGACGATGAAAATAAATTTCAATTTGGGTTACGAATATGATGGCACGCCACGTTACTTGTATAATTGTTTTTCTTTCCTTGTTTATGCAATATGTTTTTGTAGAAGCAATTATATCTTGAGGAATAGGAATCAATTTTAATATAGGATAATGGTAAATATATTTAAGATTTGTAATTTACTTAATTATTGTATAAAACATAAAATATTTCATTATAATCATCAAATATCATTAATTTGTCTTAGTCCACTCCAGCAGTGGCACTTCGTTGAGTTCTAATACTTACGTCGGCTAATACTTGCAATGGAATTCTCTGGTTATATAGATGTAAATTATTTTATATAATTTAGATTTAGTAAAAAAATTAAATATAAAGAAACATTGTAAAATTTTGATCAAGCAAAAGTTTTAATTGTTTTGCACATCTTCCTTCTATTTCATTGCTTTTGTTATACATCATCTTCAAAGCTTCATAAAATAGTTGATATATTGTTGTTTTTTTAATATTAAAGTACTTTACCTAATCTATAGAAGTATTAGTAAAATTCGAGAACCTAGATATTCAGATGTAGAAGTTTGAGCTGACATCTATCCATTTTGCTGTCATATTTTATATGAGACATAAGAGCCTCAAAAGTACACACATTTCAGAATTTATGACTTGTTGGTGACAAATTAAGAATGAGTTAGTTCACAACCCGGAAATAAAATAATAAAAAAGAAATCTTATTACGTGCAGGCAGTGGGACAGACATTGCGACAATGTTATCCCATCTAATAAATAGCGTGTATGACATCCGCCTCGTATATATCGTGGCGTGAAGAAAAACAATCTTTCTTCCAGCACAAGAAACAAGTCGAATCCCTTTTTTATGAACGGTCACAATCTTGTTTTTTTTTTTTGTTATGAAATTTTTCTTTATCTTTTCATTTAAGCATTCACGTTGCAAGCACAATGAAATTTAAATATGCTTTTACCTTGCATTTCATATCTTTCTCGTAGCTACGACATTTCTAATATTCTTTGGCGCATCGCTGGAAGCCATTCAATGCTACTATTTAAATTTAATTCACTTGAGTGCTAATGTCATATTAAGTTATATTTCGTATATTAATCAATAATAAAGTACCCTAAAGCTCTACAAGCTTCCGATCCTTTGATGGCCTTGTGGAGAATGATGAAAAGTATCGCATTTGATAGTAACCGTAGCCCTGAGAGTACAGTTACAAAGGCGGCATCTGTTGAGAGGTGGGCAAACATTGATGTGAGTGGGTGCGGACAATCGCTTCCACTCTCGGTGATTAAAACGAAGAGCCGTTGACACTATTTTACGATCGAGCCTCGCGTGGCGGCTATGCTTCCATTAATTTGTCGCCCTCACTCTGATTTATGAATCAATTCAATTCATAATATCATGGCCAATTTATTAAAAATAGTAGAAAAAAACTATTTCAAAATATTTTACACCTTTATACAAGTTTTCGGTAACTATATTTCTGTGTAATTATTATATGTTGTTAGTAAAGATTGGGGTGACTATGGAAAATTGTGTGGAACTGTTACTGCGGCATACTTATTATTATAAATTTTTCCGCAATATTTTCTTGTTCAATAAACGCCATTTCATATCATATCATTCGATATTGAATGACTGACGAATTGACTGCATATTTACCAATTTTAGTTTATATATGAGTAAATGTAACCAACTTTATATAATACAAGAAAAAAAACCAATATGTTATTAAAAGACTAACTTAATTCTATATTTTTAAACAATGTCTAAAAAATAATCAGTTTCATACAAGTTTAGCTCTCACAGTTTTCACCACTACATATTTGTTTTTAATTAGCAGCAGACAAATTCTATTTCATTTGCGGCTTACACGGGTTTATGCCGGTGTATTTTGCACGTTGGTCGGCTATGTTCAAATGCCAAAAGCAGAAATCTGCGGTTGTGAATGGTGCGCACACGAAATAGGAAGCGGGCATGCTAAATTTCCACGCTAAAATGATCGTCAAAATCATAACGCATTTAGAAAACGATGCACTATACGTTATAAGGGGATCAGTACTGTTGTTTGGTTACTAGGCTTATGCGTGGCAAGTTCGTCAAAGCCGATTAATTGCACGCCCTAATGCAGACACAACCTTGTTGCTGGCGCATTTTGGTAACACTTTTGAACGATTTACCTATTAGTTTGATAAATTTTGTAGTGTTACCATTATTTACTATGTCAAGTTTACATAATTTCAGTATATTTGTATAATGATCTTGCTAAACTACACTGTTAGCAAGATCACAAAGCTTATCTTAGTTAATTTAATATTTATTTACGGTTCGATTTAATACTAACGATTTGGCCTCAATGCTGCTTTAAGAACAACTTCTGGTTTTTTTTAATTACAAACTTACGTTTTTTATTTTGTCATGTTAACATAAAATGAAAACATAATTAATAGTCATAGATTCATATATTGTACTAACCTAATATAAAAGACTTAAACATATTACCTTATATATTTTAATAATATCTAATTTAAAAATCTTATCTCCATTGCATTTATTATGACAAGAACATATAAACGGGTATTTTAATACCGAAACGATTAGTTTTAATATCGCCGTAATCTAACCAAGTAAATTGGATGACAACCTTCGTCTCGTCGAGTAAAATATGAGTGCCAGACCTCTTACTCGACGTCATCTTACATTCTCATATATTTTGGTCTCCACTCCCGGTATTCGATTATATTAGGTGATAGTTGTCGTACGGTAGCGGTAGATACTCAATTTATGTTCCTTCTTTGTATTCAGTGTAGTTATCGGTTATTTATAACTTGTAAGTTTGTTATAGAACGGAGGACCGTCGTGGCGCAAAGATGCGGCGTCTGTCTGTAAACGATGGTTTGTGAGTTCGATTCCCACTCGGAGAAGATGGATTTTCTATTTCCATTTTCTTCGCTCTGACAACTAAGCAAAGCGCGGCGTTGAATTTTGCCACTTAATACGCAGTGCCTGGGAAATCTCTACCTAAAAAAATGTTATGTGATGGAAATATTATTTAATTATTTTTTGTACTTTTATTATTTTATTGATAGCTTTATTTTAATGGGAATAAGGAATTAATTATATAAGGAATAAATTATAAATTAGGAAATAGATGTTATTAAATTTGTGTAAATAAATTGTTATGTGCAAATATTACTGAACTCACAAGTACCGAACTAATTAATCACTTTAACGCATTCATTTTTCCATCATAATAATATGACATAATAATATTTATTTTAAATTACATTTTGAATTTAAATATAAATATTGTTTATATAATGTAGGAGACATTTTCAGCACTCAGTTTCGTCACTAAGAACAGACTCAGAGATAAAAACATACCTCGACAAACTAGAAGCGAACACTATGGACCCAACGGATTTCAATGAAGACAACATACAAACATCCTATAATAAACTCGAACTCTACCTCAAAAATAGCCTAAAATCAGAGTCTACAAATAATGACAATGAAAATACTTGCCACTTTTTCACTGAAACAACCAAACAGATGATCAAACGCCGCAACGAACTAATAAAAATCCAAAACAAATCACGCGAAATAAAAGAAGAGTTGTCAAATCTATTTAAACAAACCAGCAAGTCAATAAGAAGAGACTACAAGAAACACAGGCAAAAAACCATTGAAAAGAGCATAAAACACCACCGAAGCGCTAAAAGAGCTCACAAGCAATTAACCACCCACAAAGACTGGATAGAGAGCTTAAAGAATGGACAAAACGAAACAAGATCAAGAAAAGACATTATATCCTGTGCCACAAACTTCTACAAAGACCTATATGCTCATGACTCACAAGATATTGACACTCCTACGGAAATAGATAGCTTATCGAGTAACACCAACGATTATAACAGAACGCGATGTATGGGAAAATATTAAAAAGTTGAAGCGAGAGAAGAGCCCAGGACCTGATGGTATACCAAATGAGGCACTAATAGTAGGCTCGAAGTTTCTTACCGGACCGCTAACTCTCTTATTCAATATGGTTTTGAACACAGGTATAATACCAGTACAATGGCAAAGTTCAGACATAATACTACTTTACAAAAAAGGAGACCCACAAGATATTGCAAACTATCGTCCGATCAGCCTCCTATCAAGTGTATATAAATTATTCACATCTATTATACTCAGCAAAATAAGCTCAGCCATAGACAACAGACAACCTGTAGAACAAGCTGGCTTCCGCCCCGGGTACTCAACAATGGATCACATACACACGCTGGAACAAGTAATAGAAAAATACTCGGAGTTCAATAAGAAATTGTACATAGGTTTTATAGACTACTCAAAAGCATTCGATAGCATCTACCATAGCTCTATCTGGCAAGCTCTACTCAACTGCAATATTGACCCAATATATATAAGAAGTATAAGAAACATTTATCAGAAGAGCGTGAGTAGGGTAAAACTAGAAACTCGAGGAGAAGAGTTTAGTATAGCCCGAGGTGTCAGACAAGGAGACCCATTATCTCCAAAATTATTCATAGCGGTCTTGGAAAAAATATTTTCCAAAATAAATTGGACAACAGAAGGCATCCCCATCAACGACGAGCGCCTCACCCATCTGAGATTTGCCGATGATATCGTAATTTTCGCCGAAAATTCTAAGAAGTTAGAAAAAATGATATCACAACTAAATAAAGAGAGCAAACTCGTAGGTTTAAATATGAACCTTGGAAAAACAAAGGTAATGACAAATGGCGAACAAAGTAAAATAATGCTAGATGGAGTTGAGCTGGAGTATGTGAATCAATATGTCTACTTAGGAAAGCAAGTCTCGTTTAACAAAACAAATAATGAAGATGAGGTCAACAGAAGAATCACATATAGTTGGAACAAATATTGGGCTCACAAAGAGATATTAAAAGGCAGTTATGTCTTGGATATGAAAAAAACCATAATGGACACCTGCATTCTACCATGCTTGACTTACGCTTCCCAGACATGGACATTCACAGGCAAGATAAGAAGCAAAATAAGAACATGTCAGAGGTCAATGGAAAGAAGTATGTTACACCTAAGAAAAATTCAAAAAACGAGAAGTCAAGACATATGAGAAAAGACAAAACTGACCGACGCACTACACCAAGCATTAAAATTAAAATGGGGATGGGCAGGTCATATAGCGAGATACACAGACAAGCGATGGACTGTCAACAGCACGACTTGGACCGGCCCAAAAGGAACGAGAAACGTAGGAAGACCACAAAAAAGATGGGTAGACGATATAGTTTCGACAGTAGGAAAGAACTGGATCGAATTAGCAAAAAATAGAAAAGAATGGCATAATTTGGAGGAGGCCTATACCCAACAGGGGTTCCTTTAATAAAACGGAAACAACATTAAAATAAGTTTAAGTTTTTATTCATAAGTATTTTTTTCAAAATCAATGTAACTAACACTTAAAAATTAGAATACATACTAACATAGAAATTAAGTTATACTAACAACTAACATATACCAAATATGTTTTATAAGTTTTTTTAAAGGAAAATAAAAAGGCTTTATTATTATTATTATTATTATTAATGTTGATTTTTGTTTATTTTTTCTTTGTAGGCTTTCCTTGAAATGGCAGAAGAGATATCGGCGGTGGCAATGGTTGCGTACTTCGGAGGGTGTGTGGCGCAGTTGCGAGGGCGCGCCGTCTACGTTCAGTTTTCTAACCACAAAGAACTAAAAACTGATCAAACGCACAGTAATGCGGTAAGATTTTATTAAAATTTTATAGGATTTCATTGCAAACTTATATAGGTTTAAGTCTTAGTTAACTTTTAAATATATTTCGTATTTATTTATAATTATATTATGTATTATTATTGATAACATACATATAAAACGCCTATTATTAGAACACTGTAGGCACTGATTGAAGTCTATTCAAATTATATGAAGTCTAAACATTAAATTTTATTTAATTAGTGAAAGTCTAACGAGTTATTAGTGACTACATAGCGATATTTCAATTAGCTTTGTTACAATTATAAGCGTATTATATTGCGGTATACGTTAGAACGTTAAATCCGTCGTTACTGATGGGAAATTTAACCCCCTGCGGCCAATAGTAGTAAAACTATTAATATAATCTTTGTAAGGGGCATCAAGAGCCCACAATTTAGATAACGGTATTCAATAAACTCACATACAACGCTAGGCTTCATGAGCTACGTTGTTCCGGTGTGATTAACTTACATAACTATGAATCCTATCTATCGATATTGGTATAAAAATGCTTTTTGCTGTAAGGTTTCATTAGTAATACTCTTTTAATAAGCGCAAGAACGTTTGGGGACTGTCGTTGCGCAGAGGCGCAACGTCTGCCTGTAACGCGACGGTTACTGGGTTCGATTCCCAGTCGGGGAAGATGGATTTTTCTATTTCCATTTTCTTTGCTCGGGCATCTAAGGCAAAGCGCGGCGTTGAGTTCCGCCACTCAAAACGCAATGCCTCGCAAACGGCGGAAAGCGGGGACTAAGTAACGGAGTGTCTTAACACTAGGTTCGTATGGTTCTTGCAGTTCCCTCTGCCTACTCTGCCATGTGCAGGATTAAGCGTGAAGCTAAAAAAAAAGAACGTAAATAAATTAGTTTAATTTTTATCCTTTATCACAGCTTAAGCGCATAGTGGAGATAAAATATCAACATCAAAGAAGCCCTACAATTTTAGTTGAATGAGCTAATTTATATTTTTTCATTTTAAACCCCTTTTGTAAGCCTTGACCTGGCGCAGATTGTATAAAATTACTGTCTCCTTTCACCGTCTCCCAGCACTAAAAATTACGCTTAAACCTTTTAACATCTTTCGTCGCTTTCATACGCGGAATTTGTAAAACTTTTAAAGTGTTGCAGCAAAGTGTTTAATAGTCTAAATAGCATATAGAATATCCGAAGACTTTAGTATATTTTTTATTACATTGACATGTTGAAAGTTTCAAAGGGTTTCCAAGTATATTTTTTTAGGCATGATCTAATCTCTTCAGACCGTAATTCATATTTTCTAGATCTTTTTAGCCGTACACTTAGATGTATTCCGCCTAACAGGTCTTAGAACTAAGTCATACATAATTATCTCTAAGTATTTAATTCCTTAGAGAATAGAAGATTACAATATTTTATTATTTAAATTTTTACATTATATTCATTACTTACTTTTCATATATTTTTCACTTTTCACGATTTGTGCAAATACCTACAAGTTATAACTAAAGCCATAACTAATGAGACGAAGAAGGAAAACGTGAGTTTATTTTAAAAACATAGCAAAACATCCAAAATAATTAATTAATTACTTTATTCAAGGAAGGAAATTGTTTTTCAAATAAATTACGGTTAGTGGACAATTTATTGGTAACACAACACCCAGCAGATGAATCAATTATGAAGCTCTCAAATGATCAATTAAAATTCATTTATCCATGGGTATTATCTTGAATACTCTTCAATCATTGTCTCATAGTCATAATATTGCCTTGGAATAATCAAAAAGAAGAGCTTGTGCTGGTGGTGTTTTAATTCTAGTTAATTATTATTCTAAGCTTATATATTATAAAGTATATTCATAATAACTTTTTATATGTTGATAATTTTTTTATTAAAAATATATGTTATTTTTGCTATTAAGTGAGATTTTCATTGCGTTTATTGTAGGCCACCCTAAGCATATATTATGTTCCTGTAACATAATCTATGCTATATATACATGTAATCCATATATAATTATAAATGTCTACTTAATCTACTTTTCATATATTCTTATTGCTTTTTTCCACACTGTCTGCTCAAATTCGAAAGCTTATGTATCGAGAAATTATTACTCTTGACACAGTGAGGAATTTGAAATATATTATACACCTTATTAGGGATCAAATTCACAACTTACAAGTAGAAAAGAAAAAAAATAAATAGCTTTTTTTATTTGAGCGCTCTAATCTCAATAACTATTTGCCAAACTATTTTTTTCTATTACACCTAATATAGTATGGAAAATGATATCGTGAATAATATAGAATATGTTGTATATCCTACCCAAGTAGCTATTTTTATTTGACCACGGCCACGAAATTGCACATGATGTGAAGTCTTCTAGCTTTGGAGAATAAATTATTATATCGTTTAATTGGCTCGTCAACCTGT
Organism: Dione vanillae; assembly: GCA_037178615.1. Lineage (NCBI taxonomy): Eukaryota > Metazoa > Arthropoda > Insecta > Lepidoptera > Nymphalidae > Dione > Dione vanillae. Next base: position 860,387 of record JAZFAU010000159.1, read on the forward strand.
AATTTTGGCTGGCTGGCCTGGCTTTAGATGTAAAGGAAATAGATTTCACTTATGTTAATATTGACATACGTACAAACAGAATGACTAAAAATAGAGATTTCGCTGTTATAAATACAGAAAAATATGCGGTCTGTATGAAGAAACACCAACATCTTTTACTGTTTTGCATATGTGTCCATCATAAAAGTCCAATCAGGAGCTGGATCTTATATTAAGAAAGCCTTTTGACTGTTTTTAGTAGAAATTCTTTCACAAACTCTATTGAGCGTTAGCTGGTTGTTGTTTCTCTGTGCTCTTACTACTGAAAGACTATCTTCTTCACGTATTACTTCTAATACTTTGCCATAGCGCATATTGACCAAAATCCAAGAGTAGCTTAACCCCATATTACTAATTTAATTTTGATTTGGAAGAGTCATTTTGAATCCATTGAGACAGAATTTTAATAGTGCTGGAGATGAGTGCAGTCGTGAATTAGGGTGCGTCATCTTAAAATAAAGGAATACAGAATCCTCATACAGTTATCCACTCGTTTTGCATTTCTTATTTATTGTTTACGTAAAAATATATAGACATTAAACGTATTGAAAGTGCTTAAATATTTTTAACATAATTTTGTTTCTAGTAATAACTAGAGTTTAAAGAAATATCTTCAAAAGCTTGAGTAAAAGTCACGTGTCGCAATAATTCAAAATTGAAGCTTTTCCCTTCGAATCCATAAGGAAATTGAAATCTAGTAGAACGAAAAGTATCACCTCACTCGAACGGAAATATGAAAGCAATAACTTACTTATCTAAATATACTTTTATGAAATTGTAACGACACAGTGGAGACGTAACAAATTGGTCTGTACGTGTACTTTAATAACTGACAAAAAACACTTAGTTAAGGTAAAGAGCTTTACTACATCAAAGACAATACATTTATCAGATGTTGCTCACAAGTAATATTCCTTAATATCATATTATAGTAATTGAAAAGAAGCCATTACGAAAACAACATGTTGGGTAATTATGTTCATTTAATAAAGTAAACGATATACTTGTTTCCGTTGCAGTACAGTGACACAGTGTCTCGTGTGATCAGCGACTAACGTGACGGTTATGGGTTCAATAATCAAAGGAATAAGTTATATATTAATATTTCTTTTAATCACTGGTCACAAGACAAGGCTCGGAACTAAATTCCGTCATTAAACAAAAAATCCTTTCCAAAAATTGTACATGTATATCTTTTTATGAAGGTTATCGTTTATTTTTTGTTATCACATTATATTTAAAAACTTTTAGCAAATTTCTATTATATTAGCAAAATTTATAGCGAATTACAGTTACAATGAAAATCTTAGCCTCACTGAATATTTAACTGAAATCGTGACAATCTTACAAATGAAAACATTGCTTCGATTTCATATACATAATATAAAATAAATAATATCATTGTGTTGGCAATTATTCGCGAGTTATGATTATAATCATCTCATTGTTTAATCATCAATAGTATAATAGTTGTTTGATCGGATTGTCAACAATGCAAACAAGCGTCTGAGTAAATACAATGGCTAATTAATGTGATGATTAAACTGAAAATGGGTAGAACTAGGTGTCTATTATCTGTTTACTTTAATCTCTCTATAACTTTTGAGAAGTTACTCTTAATTAATATTTGTTTGGTAATTTAAGATAAACAATGTGTTTAAGAGCGGTTTTATTGTTTAAGAATATTCTTCGTAAAGAATATCGTTAAACGTAAAAAGCTGAAATTGTTTTTGTAATTGTATTTTTATACAATTTATATAAATCCGGCGTGATGTAGAACCCATGGCACAGTGGTGAGAGCGCCTGCACGGTTCGCAAGAGGGCGCGAGTTCAAGTCCCGCCGCGTTCAAATTTTTATGTTTTCTTTAAGTATTTTTTCTATCTTTAAAAATCATAAAAATATTTAATAAAAATAGCTTTCTCTCTCGCCATACGTTTGTTCTTTGTAATGGTCTTTGGGCAGCGGAAATTTGTAAAAATCTCCCTACAGAGAGCTAAACTAACTAGAGCTAACAACGATATAAGTTGTATAAAAGCATATAAGAATTTCATCGCGGCGTGATGTAGAACCCAAGGCTCAGTGGTGTCAATTGGTTTCACGTTTTATTCTGTTTGAACTAAATTTAACTTTAAATTACCAAATTGAATTATTTTAAATTGTTGCGGAAAGCAAAGTACGGAGTATCTTAAAACTCCTCAACAATACCCAGAAAGAAGCGACAAACTTACCTGTAACTTATGAGCTACACAAACAGTTAATTGCTTACAATTTTTTTTAAATATCAAATAAGATTTATTACAAGTTTCCCAGCGATATTTTGACGTTTCTTTGTCAGTCCTATTTCCTGTAGTACTTAAAACGATACTTCATAATGATGTGATTCGTGCCCTGCGGGGAGCTCCTTAACATTATCAAGGACTTATTTTTCGTGACGATTTCAGAGAAAGATCTTTCATTATTATTTCACTTTTGACATTTTTCGTTAATGGATTTCAACGTTCTGGTTTTAGTTAATATTTCTTTTAAACACGTTCCTTTTAAGGGGTTTTTAAACAGGTAAAGTAAATGTGAGGAACCTAGAGTATGGATCAATATGATGACATCTGTGAAAGCATATATTAATATTCTTCAGTCAGATGTCACAATTCAGGAATATCCAAGTGTCTTGCGCTATTAAAACTTATAATGAGGGATTTGGCAAAATAGATAGACTTGCCATTGTTATCTTAACACAATTCAGAGAGATCACTAAAACTTAAACTTGTCGATCTTTTTGTGTTGTCTTCGACATATTATTTCAGTTGCATTCTGTTTATTGATATAATATTATTTGTGATATTTTACTGTTCGTCCTAAGTGTATAATATTATTATTCCATTTTATTTATTCCAATATTCCATTTTAATATATAGTTAAATTTTTTTTTACTATGGAAAGTATGAAATAAAGTAAGTTAACCCACCTTAAATGAATGAACAAGATTAGGATTATAAAATATAGCCAGCGCGTATTAAAGAAAATGTGCAGAAAATATTATAACCTATATTTTATCCCCTATTATTAAGCACCAATGCAATTTAAAGATCGTGTAGTGAATGCACGGCTTTGATCAATCATGCGTCGCAAGAGGTTTTTGTGGTAGCTGAATAGAAATCTCCAATGTTGGATGGAGTTATTTTGTCGCGTCTGCGTCGCCTCGACCGTCTGCCGCTGGTCTCGCTGAAAGATTGTACGTCCTCCGAATAAGACCTTTTAAATAAGTCCAGAGTTTGTACTTTCAACGACGCTATTGGAAAAATATTATTGAGAAATCGCTATTTCAATTATTCGTACCATATTTTAATCTTCGAAGTTTTTAGCTTTTTAATATTGTGTTAATTTAAAGCAATTTTACGATCTCCTTGAGTCTATAAGCTGCTTTATGGCAATAAAAATGCATTTTATAAATTTATCAATTGTTATTACTATACTACTCATTGATATCAATATTTTGTTAAATTTAAGTATATCGATAGATTATATCTACCTACTATCCGAAGTGTAGAAAATGTGTAAAGATATATTAATTACGTTGAAAAATATATTGGTCTCCTTCCCTATCATGTAACAAAACCTTAGTAACTAATTTGGTTTATTCATCTTTACGAAAGCTATAATATTATATTTCTAAGAATGAGGTAAAAGAGCTGGAAGGGGAGTACGGGAAAGTCAACGTGAATTTGTAGCGGAGCCTTTGGCGTCGACGGCAGGCTTACTGTGACACGGTTAAAGCCTTATTTTTGTGTCTGGCCTGCGCGCTTGTCAGCTTGTTGTCGAGCACAAAGCCATGGAAAATATAGGATCAAAGAGTGGCCGGCTAGAGCGATCATTACGTCCTTCTCAACACCGTACGTTTCATTATTTTACTCTTTTTATAGGTTTACACTTCATGCTAAAACCGATTGACATATCATTTGTAACGTTTTCAGCGAGCTTTACACAAACGCTTTCGAAGGGGACGTCAGTGTCAGTATCGTTTTATTTTTATTTTTTTTAGCAAAACACTTTTGTATTCATTCACCTACTAAAATATCTGTACCCAGAGACTGTAAAAAGTATTTTCATGAAATTGTAAGTCATCTTTACCTAATATTACTTTATTTCGTACAAATCTGAGACGGTCATCCTCTAAGTAGTATTTTCTAACAAAGTAGTGGATTTCTCGACGATACAAAATAAGTTTATAGCGTTCTTTTGTTTGGTACGGTCAATGTTATCTCGTGGTCTTAGAGCACTCCAAGGTGTACCAGAGATAACTCCTATTGCGTTCTTTTGTTATCCAACTTATGGAAGTTAAGTGGACATATTTATTATTATGTGACTGCTACTTATATTTTGGGGAAATAAAGTTGATTTGTTAATACTCATATATACGAAAAAGCTTGTCTCTGCGTCCTTTGTTGAGAAGATGGATGTAAGATTATGTACGGATGTTAGTCGAATAAAATAAAAACTTATTACTGTACTCTAAACACCTAAGATACAGAATTATTAGATAAAATTACTTTAAATATAGTTTTAGGAATAACAATCGTGGACTTATCTTTTAATGTTAACGTTGCGACTTGAGATTTATTGATATTTTCACTAACTTGTCTTAATTAATATTAGCTTAACAAATTAAATTAATAATCATGTCATTATTCAATATTGTCTTTCTTGATTTAGTCGGCGTCAGCACAGGCGGCTCTTCAAGCAGCACAGGCAATTTCAAACAGCGCGGGCGCAGCACTCGTGGCTGGCGCGGGTGCTGCACTGCAACCCGCGAATGGAGGCACTGAAATACAAGTAAATATGTTTAAATGTCAATTTATTCTGAAAAGGTTTCTGTTTTAAATGACACTTTACGTAGTACTTAAATTTCAGTAAATGAAAATAATCAACGATTGTTTAAAATACGAACGTTTAATTAAGAACATATATTAACTTGTCTTAAGTATTATTGCAGCATATGATGTGAACAATAACATATACCAGAATAAAATTAATATCAGGCAGAATTTTAGTTTTAGTTCCACAATCATTCATTTCGTTTCTGAGAATATAATTTCTACAATCACCAACTTTCAACATAAAAACTATCATATAAATTATCCACACAATAATTCGCCTATACACCCAAATAACGATAAATAAACAATGTAATAACGCCTAAAACATTTTCAATTATAGGTCGCATTGTACTTACTCCATTAAAAAGATATTATGTCAGCCATTCGTTGCGTGAACTGAAATTGCCAAACTTTATATGAAACAATATACCTAAATGAACTTCAAATGATTTAGCTACTTAATATATCAAAATAACGGCTATGCATTTGGGGCATTAAATCGTACAATTAACGTTGCCTTTGGGTGACGTAAAGCAAAGACGATTATCTATTTACCACTAAACCGCAACAAAGCTGATTAGGAGAGACCATCTTAAATATTAGAAGCTCGTTCCGTAAATCAGATTTTGAATTCTGAGGGGAATACCCAAGATATAGACTGATAGAGCTTATGAAGCGCATACAACGAGTGTTTATTATGCAAACTAACGTATTCCACCGACCCTGCTAAATACCTGCCAACAAGGTGGTAATAATCAGATAGCAGCTTCTTTACTTTGCAAAGTTTTTAAGACTCGAGCACGAATATAATATAAATTATGTATTTAGTTTTTTTTTTTAATTATTATAATATTATATTATAATATGTTACATAAAATGTTTGTTTTTCTGTTTGTATGTATTTAATATATAAAACGAATATACTTTAAAATGAGGGTGTCTTACACATGTCATCTTGTATAAATATTGATGGTGTCATCTGTTATAAGGGAAGTAAATTTACAAAATTTTACATATAACACATTAAATTAAAATAAAGTACGATAGTGTTAGCGTAATGCTTTAGCAGGGTAGGTAAAGGGAACCGCTGGAACCGTAGGAACCTAGTAATAAGACACTCTGTTCCCTACTTTCCGCGTTTTCGAGACATTGCGTGTTGAATGACAGAACTCCACGCCACCTTCACCTAGTTAGCAAAGCAAAAAAATAAAATTTGAAAAATCCGTCTTCCCGAGAAGGAATCGAACACACAAACTGTTGTGTTTTTAGACAGACTACGCCTCTGCACCACGACGGCCTTCAATAATATTAAAGTAATAAAAATTAAATTTCAATAACATATAGGTAGTATAGATATGCTTTGGATTTTATCAAAGTAACAATGAGTTTAGTTATTGTAATTTAAGTTTTTTACTTTCACCGTTTCCACCGAATTGAATAGATATGACCCATATTACTTACCTATATTATAGACTTTAATGAAAAATACCTTTTTACATTTTAATACTTTTTTCAGGGTGGCCCAAACACCGTACTCCGCGTCATAATAGAGCACATGCTCTATCCAATTGTGCTTGATGTTCTACACTCAATTTTCCAGCGCTATGGAAAAGTGCTCAAAATCGTCACCTTCACCAAAAACAGTAAGTTTACATTTACGTTAGTTATTTTTCAATTATCAAATGTAAATTATTTTGTAGAACGTGATTATTTATAGTTATATCAAATTTGTAATTATATTTGTCCATTTAAAATCATTAAATTCAATATGCTCATAAATTATTATAAATTTGAAATGAATTTAATATTAAATCAACAAATTGTAAATATCTTTTACTGTATTCGCAATATAATTCATTGTTGAATTTTGCCCCAGTAGAAATGTGAAATTAAAACTAGAATACATAGCTAAATACCTCGCGGTTTGCACAGTGCTCTTCATTAGTGCTCCACGCCCAATTCACCGATATTAAATATTGTTTACTTTTAGTAATTTTAACGAGTTTTTGATTGGGTTTCCGTTAATTAATACTGGATTACACACAGAGTATTACGCATCGCTTCATTAACTCTCCCTTGATTGCAAAACATGCTACAGCTCGTGTGGAATTGTTTTGTTTATTGTTATGTTAGACACACGGTGCGCTATAGGAATCGAAAGGTTTCCTTGTATGAACAATGACATTTAATTTAAGCCATTGTTTATACATGTGCCACGCACACATTATTTACCTTCCTAATTTTCAAATCTGATTACAACTTAAGCCTTTTATCACTGTAACGTGCATTCTCTGAGCGCGGACGTACGTAAATCAAACTAGGCCAGTATTAATAATCGAAGTGCGCATTGAAATTATATTTGGCCTAGCATGTACTAGTGATAGATTTACTAAACATAACTCAGGACTAAATCCAAGGGCACAATCCGTTTAAAATTTAAATCGTACCCTCATGCATATCCTAAATAAATCCGGCTGGCAGGTTTGTAGGTACATATTTGATAAGCTTTGCCCACGGCGGTGTGGCGAACTGTATACTGCTCACTTTCAGCTCAATTATAAACTTCGTTAATACCTAATCAGACTTGTTTAAACTACGGAAGTCCCTTGCTTGTAACAATATCCTAAATCTTAATACTAATTTTATACATAAACCACATTTTTTTTATATTTAGTATCGTTTTTCCTATTATATACTTACTTTCATGAGCAAAAACCTTACCTTACCTTTTTAGTCTACAAACTTAGACCCTTGTCAAATAAGTTTATATAAACTTTTGATTTATTTATTTATCATTTATATTTATTATTTTTGAGTATCATAAACGTCAAAGAATTATAAAGTTTTAGGACACGAAACATGAATTCACCAAAAGCTTCTCTTAAAATATTATCAAAATCACTTTATTTGTTTTATTAAAAGCTGAGTTACATTTTACATTTTGTTTTTTTATTTACTGAAAACTTTTATAATTTTGTTTAACCATAGTTTTAGTAAAAAAAATAATAGTACAAAAATTTGTCGTTTACTGAATATCACTTTATTCTGAATTTATGTAATTCACGTAGTCAACCCCAGAATTCATAATTCGTCGGTATCACGACATAACCTCTAATGCACTGTGTTTCCAATTTCCTAACGCCACGGCAAGCAACTGTTTGCTTTTTTACCGCATTCGTCATTGTCCAATTTTAAAAGCTTTTGTCTTTGCCCGACCACCGTTTAGTTCCCAGTGTCGCATTTGCCTTCAAGTATTTAAAGTGCACTGCCATTAAAATAATTCATTTTCATTTAACTTCTCATACTGTCCTCTTTATCTGAGAACATGCATATATGATTTCCAGTGTGAGTGTTTGCCATTTGTTTACTTTTTTATGTGACAATATTTTTTTCCATTCGGTTCCATCAAATGCATTTGCTAACACAAACCTGTACTTTTCATAGGAATTTTACTTGGTACGATAGACAAATATACCGAATTCGCTCTATATAAAGCCGAATATGTAGCAGCCGTAGTAGATCGTAGATCCGAAAGGAATAAATCCCTACTTCAATTATCCTGTCTCGTGGGGAGCAAATACAGCACATATTTCGTATACATTTCACTTTCAATGCCCTACAACACGTAACATACCTGACTAAAGTTAAGTAACTTATAATGTCTCGGTGAGTGATATTTAATGGAATAATACATTTCTCCACTTTTTCTTTTGACATATTTTTCATATTGCTTACATTGAATCATCCTTATTCTACGTGGACATATATTTTATATGAGAATGTTGCCAGTCTGATTTATCTCGAGGCACAAATGTTTTTGTTATTTATTATATTCAATTATTATCTATACACATATATATAGTGTCCCTTTAAATGTTACTTTAAAAGTTCCATCTAACTTTTTATCAATCTTATCACAAAACAACAAGTGTTATTTTCGCAATTTGTGAAATTCAATGTTTCACTCCCGTTTGTGTTTTCGTATTCAGCACGACCACCGAAAATGCTTTATAACTTTAACCACTTAGGAGTTGTCATCAATTTTGGATTCATGTTGTTTCTCCTTGTTACTTTCATAAGTTTTGCGAGTTAATCTAATGAATATTCCCTAAGTTTTTATCATATTACTACTAATAAAGGAGAGGGAGTTCAATATTATTGCAGCCAGCTTAACGAGCGTTTAGCAATGTTCACTTACTTGATTATTTAAAGTCTGTATATTTATTCAAATAGAAGATTTTACGTGAGCATTGAACAACAATGTTCATTTAATAAACATTATTATTAGGTACCTTACATTGCACGAAAATACACTGTGGATACTGTTGGCTGAGGCTGACACGTCATAACGGATTATAGCAAACATTGAGATCGTAGAATCAGTCGAATGAAATCCTTAATTACGGGAATCCTACAACATAGACACATCCACCGCAAACAGGGGACGCATAATAATTGTAGCGGTCCGTTACACCTTAATAAAGCCAATCGAGGGAGAGCGGGGACGCGGGTGCTGCGGGGGCGTTAGGTAGGATTACCGCGATCTTCATTGAGATTTGTTCCGGGATTAGAAACGTGTGATGGCTTACGCTTTCCTTATATCATATGTTTTCTATTGTATACAATTATATTTATATCTATAAATATTTTCTTACAACAAGCGTGTATATTTGTCAAACACAAAATTATATAAAATATATAACCGTACATTTCTGCCGTAATTTTAAGGGTTTTGCTGTTAAATTTCGGTTGAAACTTCTTATATTATTACTCTTTGCATTTCAGCGTCGTAAGATGAAAAGACGCCTAAATTGCGACTCAGAATGCATTCAAGTTTGACATAGCACTGTAGGAGCAACGAAGAGATTTAAGATATCATATTATATTGTAATCGGTCGGTCGGCGGAGGCGAGACCTCGCTTAAATTTACATAACGAAAGCAACGGAAGCTACCTCAATGTTTTACGAACAAAATACGAATTACAGAATTTTAATTTACAAGTTCACCTCCCATCTTGTGTTTATTTTTAAATATTGTATAAAGTTATATATAAGTTTATTTTTTAATATTATATAATTACGCAGTTTTACTCGAATTCTTAATGAAACACAAAATATGGCATAAGGATTGATTGGAATCATTTAAATTTCTTGTGCACAAGCGGAGCAAGCATCGTTTTCGAATTAGCCCTCGAATATTTCAACTCGAATAAATAAATTCGAATAAAGGGTAACCGGACGAAGTTGTTTTAAAAACTTCCGCCCCGGCTGTTGTTAACTATGTTTCAAATTTTATTCCGAAATTTTATGTTAGATCTTGACAATTTTTCTGGTAAAATGATATTTATATTTTTGGAAATTATTAATTTTATTATTTTTCAATCAATAAATAAATTATCCAACCATGAACTTAAAACCCTAATATTAATTTTGTAATGAAAAACTTTTGTTAAAGTGCTCGGGCTATGTTTTCGAATATATTCGTCTATTTCACAATTTTCTTTTCAATTTTATTCTTCCTATTCTCAAGCTAATTACATAAAACTCCAATTTGCGGGTGGGTGGCTTTTTGTACGTTCCAATTTGACATTCCTAAATGGAGGCCCTAAAGAAAATATGAGTCTTAAAGAGCATTTAACTATGTATGAGGAGACAGCGCGTTACTTCTCATTTGCGTCGACATTCTCAGGCAAGTTTGAGTGGCTCTATATTCTATACTTTATGGGTTTGGAAAATTGTTAGGAAAAGGAAAAGCCGTTATTATTAATAAAGTATGTTACTTTCCGAAGTTCGTCCCCGTATTGTTGAAAGATAATCCATTTGGATTGTCCGATATTTCGTTTATTTTTTTGTTATGTTTGTCTTTTATATTTTATTAGGGTATACCAAAAAATACTAGAAGATACAGTCAATAAATTCTTTACATAAATTATTTTAGATGCTCAAAAGAAATAATGAATATTTAATAAAATACTTGTTTACTACTTAAAGATAGATTCATACTGATTAAAAAAAATAACAAAACAATCATCATCATCGTTCGGATGATGACGTTGTTTTGTTCATCATCTTTCTGTCGCCCTTTCGAGTACAAAATTTATCAAAACTAAAAAATAGTTTAAACAACATTAATCTAACATAGCCAAAATGTTCTAAACTTTCACGGATCGAGGAGTAAACGTATCAATTTATGCTCCTCAAGTTCACGATGGAGGCAAAATTACATAAAAGTTGTTTCACATATTTACTCTAGAGTATTGTGATAAAATAGCTGTGGTGCACCTGAGACGAAACTTGACAAACTCTTGAAAAGTAGGATCTAATAACGCACGTTGGGCGGCAATTTTACCTTTGAACGCGTCACTATACACCTACTTTGGATGTTACACTTTAAGTGGTCTTTAATTATATCTTCATCTTCAAAATGCTATCTAGCTATTCTATATGGCCCATAGCATGTAATAAATTTCTAAAACACCATCAAAATGTATACAATTTGAACATTCTCGTAAAACTTTTACTTGCGCTTTTAATACCGAACAAAATTTCTTTTGCAGATTCATTTCAAGCCCTAATCCAGTACCCAGACACCGGGTCAGCGCAAATGGCAAAAACGGTGAGTAGCGAATACTTCTTTGTTTTTATTTAACCGTTTGTAAAGTAAAGCTATAAAACAAAGTTCTTATTGCCGTACGTTTCATTCACTTTAATGACTCGCTTTCGAACTATCTGGAAATGAAGTGACTAAGTCTTATCTGCTTCGATTGCGTACTCGCGACCAGCCAAGACTTCATATTGATAGTTGTTCTTAGTTTTGTCAGAAACTTGTGTTCATTCCCCTAATTGTATTAACTCATCTAAGCTTTAAAAGAAACATTTTTACTACAAATTTTTATTTTATATGACTCAATATACTATTCATATTTATATCAAATTATAGTTAAATGATGATTTCTCATGATTTATTTTGTGGAAATTGTTACTAAATTGTTTTAAAGTCTCAACGAACATAAATAAAAGTAGAATAATTAAATTACTTTTTGTTTACACGTTAAATAACACACCCATCGAACAAAAACTCGAAAATAGCAGTGTACGTCGCGCGACAATAGTCCGCGGGTGGGACATCATTTTTCTCAGCTCAACTTTTCCCATTCGCTATTCATTTGCGTTAGAAGTTAAGCGTACTGCCGCCTACTGCAGCGACTGTTTTAACTTTATTTCTGATGCAGCGTTCAGGGCAAATTAAATTTCGTTTTGCGGCTTCCGCAAACTCGCTTTGCTAGCATAATAATTATTGAGCTTTATTTTTTCATTTCCCCAACTGTTATGAATCGCTGTAGATAACTTTACACTCGATAGTTTAGGTACTTGACTTTTTCCACAGGAATTATAAAGTAAAAGTTTGATTGTTTAAGTGGTATCTAGCTGGCATTTACTAATAGCTTAAATAAATTGAAAATTTTAAATAACACAAATAATGACTACTCGGACTAACATTTTGATTGTATTGTCTTCAGTATAATGGATTCATGTGTTACTTTAAGTAAAAAATAAAGTGTTCCGAGAAAAAATGATATTAATCCAATTAAAAACAACTCACTACTCAAAATATATAATTTAAGAAATATGTAATCATACTTTTCCTATGTAATATAATAAGAGTTGTTCTCTATTAAAAATATGTTAAGAAATGTTAAACATATTCTAAAATTGTATTTTGTTTATAATATAATAAAGCCGAAAGCATATATGTACTGCACTCGAAGGACAAACTCTAAAGTATTTTAAAATTTTCAACTCATAGCTCGGGCAACAAATTAATACTCCCAGACGGGGAATCCCTAGGAAAATTGAGATATCACTGCAAAGCCGAGTGGTGAAAACTTAGCAACGCTAAGTCCTACTCGACTATGATTGGAGTTCCACGTAATAGGACATATACCAGCCGCTATTGAATATTGCAAGTAGCTTAAGTGTATTATTTCTGATGCGCTAATTGCTATATGGCTTTCGTTTAAGAATTTATAAATAATAATTAATAAATAATATGAATAACGACGAACAGATATGTTTAATATCATACATATATGGAAATTACTGTGTTCACTGTAACTGCACTGTTCAGTGCAATTTTGATCCACAGATTTTAGAAGTGAACAAATTTTATAAATAAATGATATCATTTTATTTATATTTATATTTTATTAATATTAATTTGATGCGCTTAAGTTAGATACTCAGGAGCCGGACTGGCCGCGTATTTCTTAAAATGAAATTGAAACGTCCCGCAAGGTAAGTGGCAGTGGGAGTAAGAGGTACAAAGTGAAGTGAAGCCGGATAGTGCTCCAAGCACAAAGGGCACAGTCGGATGTTGGAGCACTGAAATCCCCCGATCCCTGACTCTATGATCCTTGACATAAATCTCTAACCTCCCCATCAAATCTTTTCAGAAGGCGGCTTATGCGCGCAGACACGAAACGTAAGCTCTTAATGTGTTCAATTCTAGCGCTGGTGTATGTGTGCGTTATACAAGTAAACATATCCGTGAACCATTGTAAAAATAACACCAAGTTCAAAAAAAAACTAAGATATTTAAAATTAAAATATTGTTTTCTTTAAAAAACAAAATAAAAAAATCGTAAGTTTCAGTTGCAATGGTGGAAAATGATTTTCCGAATGTATAAATGGCAGTGTATTTGTAATCAAAGTCACAGTGCTCCATCAATACATGGGTGATTGATAGCAATGATTCATATGTAGCGAGTTGCGGACCGCCTCTGTTCTAATACTCCATCCATAACCGACGACAACTGTCGTTTGCAATCACTCATTTCATCGCAGTCACCTAAAAATACATATTTATTTTGATATTAATACGTTGTGATTAATTATTACGTTGTGATTCAGTCCGATCTTTAACTTTGGGCTATGAACATTTACACTGTTAACAGCCAACTTGTATATTCGTGTGTAGGTTAATGTATATGGGAAAATTTTGTTTTAGATTTACTTTTAAATTGTAATCAGCATATAATGGGCTTTTCGCACATATATATGCCTAAATTACCGTATTACCGGAACTTAACGACGTCCTTTGTGTTACCAGATAGGGAAAAATAAGATTACCTGATTATTATTGTTATTAAAGTAAGTTACCTGTGGTAGAGATTAAATTCCTGCATCAAAAGTCACACGCAGATAGTACGCCTCGCTCGTTGACCGTCTAAAATCTAAAATAAATGAAAAACGAATATATAAAATACAGATTTGTATTAAAAATGTGTTAAGTTTGAAATGTTTTAATTTGCATCTTACATCTTCACATTTACACTTACTTCTTCTATACGAAGTATATATGATTATATAAGGATGGTAACACAAAAAAAAATGAAAAAGGCTAACCGTTTGGATGTGCATATTTTATTTTTTATTACAGTTACAGCACAGCGTTAATATGAAACTCAAGGCAACGTTTACAGGTTAAAGGCGTTCGGTTTTGTTTACATTTTAAAATTGCACTTTGCACGACGACCGCGACTAAGCGGGGCTTTTCTGTCAACACAGGGACATATTCAAACAATGTATCTGTCGACAATGTAAAATGTGATACTGCGCTTTGGGCGTTCTGTGTGAAGCTAAAATTAATAATAATAATGTTAAATATTTTGTGATTTTTAAAGTGTTAATCCACACTTATGTTTTCTTTAAAGAATAATAATGTTTATTTCACAAAAGATTACCTATAGTACAATAAATATTACATTAATTTCAAGTAGACAAACACTAAGTACACTACAACAGTTGGTTGGGGTGATGTCTTCTTAGATACAGAACAGAATAACCTATAATAAAGAAGAAAGTTATTCGTAAAATTTCGTTTTATTTTTTTATCAAAATAAAACAAAAACATATAAAATATCTATTAAAAGTGGCCACACATAATATTTATAGCAGATTTGTTATAAATATTTAATATCTAAGCCTTGTTTTAATCATATTGGGTAAAACATTTTAAGTCATATTATAATAATATCCTATGTATAATTTTATTTTTCATTATAAACACCTAATATCAAACCTATATATTCACTTTAAAAACCACTTGATAAATTATTTAAAATTTGAATATAAAATAAAGGACATAATCAAACAAATAGAAGTATAACTAAGCTCGCCGTATTTCCAAAAAGTAAATGGTAATATTTGCAGCGAGATAATTCACGCTTCCTCGAGTGCGCAGCGTTCACTCACTATTAAAATTTAAATCACATTTAATCTAATTATACATATTTCCCATCTAATAAGAATTTATATTTCTAAGCGCAATAATTAAACAACATTTATATTCTATTGCTTCTACGTTACATTACCAAAGCTCGTTTAAAGTTGCACGAATCTTGGCCGTTTGCTCCGATTTGCTTGCTGTCAACAGATCGAGTTGTTTAGCAAGTGCTAAACACTGTTCACCTGGAAGCTTTGGTAACCAAATCAAACGATATAAGCAAGTTAAATTTTGTATCTGCCTAAATTCACCTATCATCTCTCTCGTCTGAATAATTTATAACGAATCTGCTACTGTGTAATACTGTTTATAATTCACAGGTGAGCCATTGCTATTATATTCCAAACAATAGTTGTGTTCATAGACAATGGTAATTTACGCTTTTGGTCACAGAAGTCGGCTACTTCATTATTCATAGCGTCACAATATAGTTAACATCTACTTATACTAATCGCTAATATTGAGTTTCATTGGGGAAGTTTTAAGGAGCGGTTTTTGGGCGATGGTGGCATCTATCGTTCTATATTTATCACGAGCAATTAGTAGTTACCCGTCAGTATTATTTACAATTTCTAATGGAATGAAAATAATCTATCCTGAAATAAATTCTTGTAAAAATTAATTATAATGAAAAACAATAACGTTACGTTTAATTTATATTAAACGTCTAAATATTCGCCTACCTGTAAACGTGACCTTTTTGTGGGTTCGCTTCTCACTCAAGGAAGATAGATTTTCTATTTCCATTTTCTTTGCTCTGGAAACCAGGTAAAGCGCGGCGTTGAGTGCCACCACTAAACTCGCAATGCCTCGAAAAATGCGGAAAACAGGGTCGGAGAATGTAGGGACTAAGCAACGGAGTGTCTTAATACTAGGTTCCTGTGGTCCCCGCAAATTTTTTTGTCAACCCTGCCATGTGCGGGATAAAGCATAAAGACATAAAAGAAAAATATTTTAAAGTGCTCAAAATTAATTTAATAATAAATTATTTATTATATTAAAAATCTTGTAATTAAATATAAATATGAGAATAAAATACAAAGGAAATGTGTTAAGCCAAAGTAAACATATGTATCTTACAGTATATTGCAGTCCCAAGTAAAAAACAAAACTTGTTAATAAGTAATCCTTTTGTAGTTAAAAGGATTTCTTGAATAGTTAAAAGCACTTAAGTAAAAGTAGTATTTGTTTTAAGTGAAGCTCCGAGACCGGTCGCCGATAAGTGGTCTTTATCTGTGACTAATCGAGCAAATGCTTCCAAGCCTAATACAATCAATTAAAGAACACCGCATTCGTATCTATATTATTTCTTCTCGGATATTTATTTTTCTTAATGTTTCCCTATTAATTGTACAGCTGAATCCTTAATTTTTTTTATATCCGTTGAAAATTCAGATCTTAAATCCCTTTTAAATTTACCAAATATGATTCAATATTGTCTAAAGTAGTAACGTAGTAGAATTGTACTGATTTATAGAATGAACATTACATTTGCAAAATTTTCCACGATTTTAACGACGAGCAAAAAACCAAATGCATTCTGTCGTTGACGTAATCCTTGCACCGGCAACAGAAGCAATCTGAGCGATGTTGGCTCTTATAAATATTAAACGTTGCGAGCTTGGGACCTCAACAAAAACGTTTATCTGGTCTCCGTGGAAAAACCGCCAGAATTAGCAACAGGGGGTGGATTAAGGCAGACCGCACTTAATCCTTCTCTAAGAAGGCTTTGCTTAAACGAGTTCTAACGAGCTAAAGATAAAACAATTACCGGGGACGTGATTAAGAGATACGGGGGACACTTGTTACGTCTTACGATGATTCTGTCTCGCTGCTCTGACGGCCTTTTTACTGTTAAGTGAGCCTTATTTACCCTGTTGCAAAAGATCTAAAGTGAAGTCGACCTGATTAATTTCCTCAAAGAACTTTCATTTCCCCTTTAAATGAAACAAAATCCATTTTTTTACTATGTTGCGTACTAACATTAAAACATTCCTTAACGCTAATATTATTTTAACAATATAAATTATTTCATAGACACAGTACAATCTATTTCAAATATAAATTTATGTAAAACGATCTTAATTTTAATAAAAGGAGTGATTTGCATTTAAACATATACATAATAGACCACGCGCAAACAAAGTTATATCCGCTTACGCATTTCCACGTATCAATTTTCACCAAAAACAAGTGTGACGTTTCACAAAACTAATTACGTATCGAAGCGATCTTCTTTACGCTTTCTTGCGTGCTTTTCGTATTTCCATATAAGTTGAGCTATAAACGAGCCAATCTATTCACGTCTACACATCAGGGGTTCGCATTTGCATATAGAGCAGAAATTTATTAAATCTACAGCCAATATTCCAGCTTTCCGACATTGAACTCTTACTTATTCATTGCGTCTCTGAAATTTTTATTGGATTGTAAAAAGGTATTCAAATTTACCTTCATTTATAGGAAGTACAGGCGCGGTTTAATCAACGGTTTAAGTGGGCTTTTTCTTAGTCGGTTACGTTTTTACTAGGTACAAGATATTTAATCTAAAAATTAATGAGCAACAAAGAAAAAATTGTGTTACAAAAAATATTTAATGTTTCTTTGTTTATACCTTACAAGGTAACTTGAACGATATAAACAGAAAAATATTAATTTTCCAAAATGATTCGTGTGCCTTTTTCCAACGAAACAGTCATGCTAATTGGTTGAATTAATAATATCGTGGCCGAGACCCGGCCGCAGGCATCGGCAAGTTGACGGTACTAACGAAACTGTACGTAGAAAACGCCACGGGCACAATTGTTGGACCGTTTGAATTAACGAAAGCGACAGGACAGCATTTCAAAAGAAATTGTTAGAAGGATAAACAGTTAAAAATTAAAGCCTATTTGCGGTTAGCAAACTGCTCGAGAGTAATCCCCGTAGTAACATTTATCTTTTCTAAATTAGATAGTAGAGGGTCCCTTGCGGCTCCGTTACCTACGTGTAAGAAGCAAATTGATTTAATGATCTTGAATAAGAGATAATGTTATTTCTCTCCAGAACAGTGAGTCGTATTCGTAACATTAGTATTAATTTTTTTTATTTTAAAAATACTGCAGCGTAGGCGACACTTTGTGCCGGTGAAAAGCAAGCATAATGCTCAGAGAGTTGAGTGCTGTTGCATTTTAATTAATTCTCTTTTCTATCACGATGCGGTGTTATCAGCCGCCCGCAGGCGGTGTGGACAAACAAATTGGTAGCATCGTGGGAAAGTGGAGGTTTTGACACCGTGATATTTTTCTTTGCCTCTGTATAGTTATTCCAAGTATTGATCGTTTGTTGAACGATGAAAATTTAAAGCTTTTTTATGATTTTATTATTGTCAACAAAACATATTTATAAAAGTATTTTATATTAACAAATACTATTGAAATAAAGTTGAATCGTATTATTTTTAGTATTTAAAACGAATAAGTATAAAATATGTTTATTTCAATAATGCAAATATGATAAGCTAACCTTCTTTATTGTTCCCAGGCTCTAGACGGGCAGAACATTTACAACGGATGCTGCACGCTGCGCATCGACTACTCTAAGATGACTTGCCTGAACGTGAAGTACAATAACGACAAGTCGCGCGACTACACCAACCCCACGCTGCCTTCCGGCGACGGCGATGCGCACCAACTGTTGACCAGTGAGTTGACGCCACTGCGGGAACGCCTCGCCTTGGCCCTCGCGACCAGGATGAGTTAGTTATATACTGAGACACACCTGGAAGCTTCCACACTTATATACTTCTATAGTAGTCACATATAGTCTGTAGTCTCTACGAATGAATGTTGATTATTTTTTCACATTTCCAGAAAGGTATTTTTGTAGTGTAGATATTACTATGGGTACTAATTTTTCATAGCAATTTACTAACATGATTATTATTTTTTTTTACATTTATATAATAATTTATTAAAGTCACGTTAAGTAAGTATATTTCGCGTAACAGAAATAATAAAAAAGCACATTCACTACTGTACTTGCCTCCCTTGTCTTGTTTATTATTCATAATCAATTCTAAATGTTTCCACAGTGACTAATAACTTATCATAAATCCCCATTGCACCGTAGAGGGTTGTAATATATGAGGATTATTTCTGTAAAGCCTATTTGTTGCTTTTATTGTTGTATACTATCGCTTTGTATATTAGGATTCCAACAAAAAGGGGACTTACGACTGTATGGTTTCCTACCATTTCATTTCTTGCATAAGAACCGATAATACTTTAGATTTTGTTTTTCTTTTGAAGAATACATTTTGTAAATAACAAACATTAAGAAACGACGTTTTCCCAGTTAATCCTCTTTACTTTTTTTCATATTACTTTTACAAGTACACTTCTTCTAACTTCTATTTTGTTGCGAATATCCCACTTTTCTTTCATACATAATATATTATGTTACTTAAAATTTCGCGGAACATTCTAAAAATGTAGTCTACAATATGCTGTAGTAATGATATTTACGACGTTTGTGTTCAGATTTCCTGGCGGGAACCGCTTAAAATTTACATTTCGAGAAAGAAAAATGACCTAACCGTCCAAGAGGCCTTTATGCACATTTGCATTTGCACATATGCAAATGCTTTAATCCAACATCCACCCATTATTATTTATAGTAATTGTACATTCTGCTTCAAGCTAGAATATTTCATGATAATTGAACTATAATAAAATTTTAGGAATTTCTAGACTGATTTGACATGAATTGATATATAACATCAATTTGTTCAAAATAAAAGTCTCATGTCCGTAGAAGAAAACCTTTAGCATGATTAGCCTTGGATATCGTGGATGGTACTAAAAATGATTCCTCAAAATTACGAATAATAAAAAGAAATTTAAGGAATTCCGAAAACATCAATAGTAAATTTTACATTCCATACACCCCGCAAATAAAGTTACGGTTCAAATAATGTGTAATTATTTACAGTGCTTATGCACTGTGTGTAAATATTGAATGTTAGAGAATCAAGAAATTACATCATCTTGTTATGTTTATAGGGGTATTATTTTACTAGTAATATAGATCTAACATCTAAAAATATAATGCTGAAAAATTCCTTCATTTTCTTAAGGTCTCTCACTGTTTAAGTAATATTCAATGCTTTAAACAATTATCCTCATTATAAGGCACATTATCATTTATATAAATATTACCCAAAATATGAAATATGTAAACGTAGCTTCATTTTATGCTTATTACGTAGAATAAAGCAAACAGGGATTTAACTGCAAACATAGAGGAACACTTGAAACAAAGCAAAGATGGAGGTTTATGTAACTTGAGCTATTAATTAATTACATAATAGTTAATCATTAGTAAGAAATAATGAATAACTAAGATTATTATCTAAAGTTCCACTTTATAGGCTTAGTTTCATATTCACTGTAGGGCGTAGATATGAATAATTTGATTGATTAAAACTTTGATTCTCAATATATGAACAAAAAATGTAAATTTAAATATATGTACATAGGTGGAGGTGTACTGGCACCACAGTTCCTAGGGCTCGGCTCAGGTCTAGCATCGCCATACGGTGTGGGAGTGGGAGGAGTTGGCCTTCCTGCTTTCGGAGCCCTGACGCTAACTCCCGCGTCGCCAGCCCTGCGCGCATTAACTGCGCCTCCCTTGCCTCTCGCCACAGTGCTTCTCGTATCAAATCTCAATGAGGAGGTAAGTAATCAATTTAAAAAAAACAGCCTACTATTTTATGATGTAGCAACACATAAGATATATAAAGTAGAATGACAAACAAACAATTGTATGCTTATATTGTAAAAACAATACCTAGTAACATTAAAAGTTGAAGTTCAATAAATATGTTACGTTAGGCACAAACCGTAGAGATTATTTTTATGATTCAAATTTGGTAGTTTAATGTTTATTGGCAAATGCATATGCTAACACAATAGCCGGTAACGTCCATAATCAATTTAATATAACGGGACATCAATATCAACTAATTGTATCAAACTAACTTGGCGTTACAGGCTATTTTACATTTTATATATTCTTAAACTCCTTGAAAATAAGTTGCTAATTTATTTATAGACATAAAATCAGATATCTTTTACGACTATTTATAATACTATCTCTTTTCTCTTTCCTATTGTTTTAGATGGTCACGCCTGACGCTCTATTTACCCTTTTCGGTACGTGTGCACAAAAATCCGTATTTTATAATAAAACATTAATATTACTCCTGACTAGGCTTGCCAGATAGAACTCACAATATATTTATTTAAAATATGTATTATTTTGAAATATTATAATATTTAAATTGATTGAACATTCATAATAACTGTTTCAATGAAAAAAGAAATACTTTTATTAATACTTATTTTAATATTTTTCTCAACATTTTTAATAATCATTATATATTTATTTAAAAGTTTGTTCACAAAATGATATCTCATTTAAGTTATCTGGCAAACCTATTTAAGTTCCTATAATTTGGAAGACAAATTGTCAACTAACATTCTCAATTTCTTTACTGATAACAGCATCCGATGACATTTTTGTCGAAGCTTCGCTTGTTAACACTACTCGTATCTATTCTAAGATCATCCTAAACGCTTTATTAACTTGACAATTTGTTTTTCAGTCTTAGTTGTAGTTAGGTTAGTGTATGTCCCTGTACTGTATGACTCAAGTTTACAATAAATTATAGTTGCAAACAATTTAAATATAGATTTAGTTCATAATAAACATGTTTGTCCATAAAATAATGAAATATAAAAATGTATTAAGTTAATTTTAACAAAGCTCCTCCTTATTGTAAGTTATTAAAGTTTAAAAAGCTATGCTTGATACAGCCGAACAATTGAAGGCTGGTAACCGCTAAAGCATTAATCGAAAGCTTAAACGTGACCAATATAGAGCTTGGAGTGTTTCCTTCTTACATTACTTTCCATCTCTACCGTTTCACAACATTGTTTTGTATTCATTTGTTTTACTAAAACCCCTCTTTATTGTTAGAACAATGTGTGTTTAAATGTAACTTACTTAATCGTAGGTATCAACATGGATCATACCCTGGCAGTCTCAACTTTGCTTCTGAGCACAGTGTCAAAAATACTTTTAAAATTTTACCATAATTTCATGTCGACTCCTTGTTTTTATTGTTCTACAGTAATTTTCGTTGATAAATTGAAAAAATGCAACACAAAAAGCACAATTAAGACTGTCATAATGTAATACGTTAAATATAATAAAAAGCACGTATTGTTTAGTTTGTAATGCATTTTTATAATGTAGGCGTGTATGGTGACGTGCAGCGAGTGAAGATACTTTACAACAAAAAGGATTCAGCACTAATTCAAATGGCAGAGCCGCATCAGGCTCATCTAGGTATTGTTTTATTTTCAACTTTATTTTCTAACATATAAGAGTGGTAATATATATAAAAATTTCCTTTGTTTAGAAACGCGGATGTTACAGTTTCCTCCTGCTTACATTTCATATTGCGTGAAGTGGTAAATCTGAATAACGCGCTTGCACTATAGTTATTATAACACAAGTTGAATTATTCAGTGTTATGTGACTGAAGAAAAGTTTCAATTACTTAGAAATTAGTTAACTATTAAGAATAAAAGACAAATGGAAAGGATATTGTCATTGAGACTAAAATAAATGTCTTTTCACTGAAATTTTTAAAATTGTGAATAAGAATATTTAGTTTGCTTCACGAAACTAGTCCATATTATTATTACTTTATAAATAAGTCTTATGGAATAAATAAGGATAAATAGTCAAAAATATACCATAAATTAAACCGTCACTTTAATATTTATTTATGTACCTATGTAGTTTGCGGGGACGGAGAAAGCAGGGACTGAGCAACGTCTTGTGCAGCAAGTGTCTTAACACTAGGCTCCTATGGTTGTTACTGTTCCCTCTGCCTACCCTGCCATACGCGGGATAAAGCGTGAAGCTAAAAAGAAAATTATGTATAATAAAATTTGTTTTAAATTAAATTATAAATTTACACCATATAGCCATGACCCATATGGACAAACTACGTGTGTTCGGGAAGGCGATGCGTGTCATGCTCAGCAAGCACCAGACCGTGCAGCTGCCAAAGGAAGGACAGCCTGATGCTGGGCTTACTCGGTAAGTAATATAAATTAATTAGTAATGTGAATATTGGGCAAAAATGGCAAAAATGGGCCTCTTAATTTTTCCCAAAAAGGTTCAAGATAATATGTGCCTATTGTGGAGTTTACACAATAATCACGAAATGCAAGTACATATAACACAAATATAAATAAGGGATCTTTAAGCAACTGTTACTTGCCAAAATATATATAAATTACCAGGTAAAAATATATATTATTGAAATGTGATATATATTAAAATTATTAATACACAAATATTTATTGGGTGGGATAGCAAATAAAATATAAATGCTACTGATTTATAAAAATACACAAAGATTTTAGATTTTTAATCTGTACATTGAGGATATATATAAAAGCTTATTTGTCGCTATAATTTTTATAATCTATTTCAATAATAACATTATCATTATATTGTATGCTTGAATTTAAGTATCTCATAACTATTAATATATTCTTCAAAATTACGTAAGTAACAGTAACAGATACTCTGATCCGAGCTTTCCACCTTTTTCGAGGCATTGTGTGTTGACTGGCTGAACTCAACGCCCTGCTTTGCCTAGTTACCAGAGTAAAGAAAATGGAAATAGAAAAATCCATCTTTCCCGAGTGGGAATCGGACCCACAAACCGTCGCGTTTAAAGACTACGCCTCTGCGCCACGGCGGCACCAATACTCACCTAATTATGAAGAACAACAACCTACCTATAAACAATACAATATGTTATATTTCCCTAAATTTCAACGCTGAGAGCGCCTTAGTCGTTTAACAATGTTTACCCTATACCCATTAGTTTATGCTCCATGTTTATACAGAATACACGACAGTTCTACTAAATTACATAAATTATTATAGAGAAGTAGTATAATATTAAATTATATTTTTTATTTTTGTCTAATCTATACCTATACCAAAATAAGTTTCTTCATTGTATTCGTTTTATTTAAAACATTTTGTCTGATGCCTGAATAAGCCACACATAAAACAATTAATCGTGTGAATTGGAATGAAGTCAAACGATTGACCGCTTAAATCGAGCCATCGCAACCGATTTTTTATTAAATTAACACGTATTACTTATTTTTTTTGAATATAATAATTAGTTGATTATTATTTCTAGTATTTCAAAAATACATACACATTTTCAAAAATAAGTTGTTTAGTAAAAGAGAGCTTTCTAACAAAAGCTTATTAAAACGTTTAGAGTAGTATAATTAAATTGGTTATTCCAATAAGGTAGCTAAAGTCGAATCGTCATCAAACCTTACCTATTTCCTCTGGGAATACCACAAATAAATACTTCTAAAACATAAAATATATTCACTAACTTTATTTCTTGTAATAAAAATGATTGAAAGCTATATAACAAAAAAATTGCTCCACATTTAGTAACCGAGCAGTCACAGGCGAAACGGAAACACAATGTTTTGGAAACAATATTTTACAATGAAATATAAATCCTTTTGTGCACAATAGCGAGAATTATTGAACGTGTTCTATAAATTACAATTTTCTTTCAGAGACTATTCTCAGAGCCCTCTCCATAGATTCAAGAAGCCGGGCAGCAAAAACTATCAGAACATCTACCCGCCGAGCGCTACATTACATCTGTCCAACATTCCGTAAGTTATACCTTTATTAGTCGTGTATTTAGCTTTTTGTCGGACTACACTGCAAAACAATCGAAGGTGAAGGAGGAATGTGGAAGGAACAATGTGTTTTGAATATATATTAAATATATGTGGAGAAATGTTCGTAAATTCTAAAATTTGTTAAACATAGTAATATAATACATTACATGTATATGTTTATTGTTTGCACAGTGTGTGAACCTTTACAAAAAATATTGGAACGTATAAGAGGAAATTTAAGAATAAACACAATATATTAGTGAATCATTTTGAGGACAATTAGAAATGATTCATTTAATTGATTTACTAATGAGATGCAATAATCGATATTAAGTTATTAATCGAATAATCCTTAATATAATAGATTGATTAGCAACATTAATTACTAACTAATGAGGTATTTCAATGGCTTACAATTAAATTAGTAATGGAATAACATTGACGTAGTAATTAATATTTAATATACTTACATGATAGAGAGTGAAGTTCATAGCTGAATTCAATAAAGATTATTAATTATGATATGAAATCATTTGGGTAATCTTGCTTATTGAAGCATGAAATAAAGGTTTTGAATATTCATTATATATTTAATTGTAATAAATTAAAATGAAAGAATGAATAAAATTAAAGAAATATTTATTTATTTATATTTAATAAAAAAACAACTTGCCTAACTAAATCGATTATAGGGTTTTTGTAATAGTGCCCCTACTCGCACGCCGTCAATATATCGATTTTGTTCCACATTGGTACTCTAGCAATAAAAAAATATATATAATATTATAAAATAACTAGTTATAATGATATAATAGAAACAAAAAACAAAATTTCCAGTTAGCATTTACTTTTTTTTCTAGAGCCACTGTTTCTGAAGATGATATCAAGGAAGCCTTCACCAAACGGGGATTCACCATCAAGGCGTTTAAATTCTTCCCGTAAGTTCAGATTATAATTTATTTGTACGTTCATTAAATATTCGGTTTCATATTTCAAAACAATACACTTTTTATTATATTTTTCTTGTTATTTGAGCGCTCGGGATTAATATTAAGCTGGACGTTATTATCTTTAACGTCATATTAATTAAGTACTAAAATTTAATTTGGCGATTATTTAATAAATATAAACGGAATTTTGTTACATTGTTACACACTGATTACACGATTCATCTCTTCATCTTTTCTTAATTTCAATCGAATTTTTGTGTGATATTTTGATCCAAATTCACAATTAACCAAATAATGTACACATTTTTATGAAAATGGCCATTTTTATGAATATTTACAAATTGAGTTTCCTCTGGTGTTTACTTTACACTTTTTATATGATGAGCTTAAAAGAAAATAAGAGAATTTTTTTATCCCGCGGAAATTACATAACCCGGGATAAAAACTATCGTTTTTAATTATAATTCTATTATTAAATATAAATGTTATTAAATAAACATTTAAAATATGTAATCATCACCTTCATCGGGATATTTTTATCCCGGGATAAGACTTGAAGGTACCTATATTATTTTCTATTTTGTCAAAATATTATGAAACAGCAAAATAAATAAAATAACTTTTATCCCATATACTGCAGGAGCCCTTGCTTCTTCCGGGATAAAAGGTAGGCTAAGTGTTGTTGAGCCTTCTTTTATTATGTGTTGTATGAAAAACCATTATTATTTGAGCTTTTTAATTAAATTCTTATTAAAGGAAATATTACAAAATATGTTCTGGTTTCGTTATCACATCTGCTATATTTCTGGGATGAAGTTGACTATCGTTTTTTGGCCAAAAACATCAACAACACTCATGTAAATAAAAAATAAAATTATATGTAAACAATTTTATAAAAATATATTAAATTGCTGAACGCACATAGGTACATAGGCATTAATTACTTATAACGATTAAACCAATATTAATATTATTTAATACATTTTCAGATTTCACTCTCTTCATACTATTTATTTGAAATAAAATATTAATATGAACCTCGTTTAATATTACAGGAAGGATCGTAAGATGGCGTTGGTGCAGCTGCCATCGATCGATGACGCAGTAGCGGCTCTTATCAAGATGCATAATTACCAGCTCTCTGAATCCAACCACCTGAGAGTGTCTTTCTCGAAATCAAGTATTTAAACAAAACGACCAACGCGTCCTTGGAATATCACACAACAGTCGATGTAAACCTTATTAATGAGATTGGCCACTAGATAGGGGCAATTATAATCGATTTGCTGATCGATTCTCATATACATAACTTCTAATTAGCTAAGTGAGTTCAATCGAGTTATCACAGGATCGATCATAATCGCTCTCGTCTAGTTAATATTGAACGCAGACAGACTTATAGCTCTCAAGCCTTACTGTTTAGTGATACGACTGTATACATCGTACCTCTCTCATAAATCGAGACACTAACTCGACTGAAAAATTATAATATATCTGTATTACGCTTACTCGGAACAGTCTAGAAGTTAAGTGCTACACTATTTCACTAGAATACGTACAATCATATTTTAAGGCCATCTTTCGCAACGGCAGCTAAAATGAATTTATGTTGATTATTGGGATTCTCACTTTGTATTTGTACATTTGATTTGTGTGATATTCATTCCGTATTTTTATTGTCCAATATATTATTTTTATAGATATTTTATTCCGGTACGTTCGTTTGTCTGTCGGTCTGTTGATCCGATTGTAACGGATTGATAGCAATTAGATTGCGCTAGTATTGGCAGATGTCAAACATCGCCTCTGTCTCGACATCGGCACTCGATAGCCGGACTTTTACGGTGAATAGTATTACAATTTATATAATTATATATCCACACTAGCACATTGTTAAACATATTTCTTAATCACTTATAATTTGCAGTTATTATTATCTAAGATTATATTTTATAAATATATTTTATGCTCTATTTTAATCTGCACAATTTATTATGGCATTTTAAGTAATTATAGTTTTGTACGCATACACATTGTCTATGTACGTGTTTAAGTAAAGTGCTTAGAAATGTGTATGTGTGTGCAATATTAGTTGTAGACGTTAAGTATATTTTAGATATAAAGTTATCTTCTTTATCCGGTTTCATACGGAATCTCCACTACATACTTCCACAATTGTTTCGTTATTTAGAAATATTCTGTTTATTGTTACTACAATACCAGTTCTCGATTAGTTAGCGTAATCACGACTACTAACGCTAAACACCTAGTTGATATACGCTAGAGGCTAACGATTACGAGTGATATAATTAAGTGACATACTAAATGAATTTCACTAAATCGATTATGCTCATGTTTATTAACATTAATTAAATGATTAGTTTTGCTTGATTGAAACGATTTTAACACCAGTGAAAGCTAGCACCGATTATGGCTTACTTAATTGCAATTAATGAATAAAGTATAAACAACTTCTAATTAAAATAATCGATTTGTCACAGTGTCATATCACTCGTGACTGCCTGCTTCTATATAATCTATATAAAGTTATGTTGGTGACATAATAGTGACATGATGCATTTATTTTAATGTTAAGTTATATTAATGGTAGCTAAAACAATAAATGCTCGTGCAAACATTTCACTAAGCAATTAAGTATAGACAGTTATTTATTTCTCTATATTCGGGAAGCTCTTACTAGCGCAGTGTGGTAAACGGAACGCGTCTAAAGTATTTTTGGAATCGTTTTCTATACAAAAAACACTATTTCAATGTTGCCACACTGTTGTTTCTACATTCAATAGATGTTTTCTCAAAATTTCATCATCTATGACTTGCAATTCTTACTTTACCTGCAGTATTTTAGATTTAGACCTCGTTCTCGATGCTTTGTACATACGTTCCGAGAACTTACTAAACACTAAATTGGTTTTCACACATCTTTGCCTTCTTAAATTAATAAAATTGCGTCTAGTCCAATGCAAAAGAGATTAAGTTTTGTGAAATAAGTAAATTAACGTAACTTTAAAATTCCTCACAAAAACTAAACTGTCATAGCGCTTTATATAGATATTATTTATTTATTGTAAAGAATTTTGGTCAAATTAATGGTGCCCATAAACTATGTTATAATTTTTAGGACCATATTAAGTGTTCAGTTACACGTCCAGTCTATGATTAGGCAAAGAATGCGTGAAACAGATACCTGAATTATAGGAAGATAGTGAAATATTACTTTTCACAATATATTAAATAAATAAAAATACCTAACATAAAAAAGTGGAATTTAAACATATCTTACCCTGAAACTAATAGTGGGGTTCCAGTGGATTGGTGATCAGCTTTATAAAACGAATGAGGAGCGGTGAAGGTCGGTTGAGCGTCATCGGAAAGGCTCAAAGCGCCTCGTCCTCGACATATCCTTTTGTCACAAATTGCATTACGATTTCTGTTCGTCAAAAAGCTGTCTTATAAAAATATTTACACTTATAAATTGTATCATATACATCACGTACCGTTATATATAAAAATAGAGCTTAGTACGATGATTTAACTATATAATAAAAAAAAACTTAGATTGTCATTTCGATGTAAGGTTGAATAGAGAAATTGAATCAAAGAAATTGAATTAATCATTATCTATATATAAGAACGTGTAGGTAGTTCGGTTTAATGTTAGGCGACCAGGGTGTGGTGATATTTTGCACGTTTTTGAAATGTTTTTCTATGGTACAGAAACCTGTGCCTGTATTGAAATGGTATGATTGTGGTGGTGGTCTGTGAAACGGTATCGGTAGATCGCATTGAATTATATTACGTATATTGTAACAAAATCACAAATAAGAGATTACATATCTACTTTACTCTGCGGAGAACGCTACACACGCAACACTCGCTATTTTGTTTATATCCCAGATCTCCGTAGGCGTGCCCGGATGTGGGAATTAGATTAAAATTTACAATTTATGGTGACTTGTCGTTCCCGCTTTCCGAACTACGCCTATGAGGTCACAGAGTATTGATGTTAGCATCTCGCTTGTGCTCAATTTGTAAATGAAATAACAGTGTGTGCAGCGTTTTGTGGTCTAAATCTTTCTCAATAATATCGATAATGACTAATTAGATAACTATAGGAAATTATGTGTTTAGAAAAGTATTTTAAATATTTAGTATAATATCGTAATGTAATTAAGAAATAATAAATCAGTGTTTAGAATGAGATGCCAAATCTAAAGTCAATACACATTATTTTAGGTAAAGCGTAAATGAATTAATCTTAACGTTTATTAAAAAGTTGATGAAAATGTTACAGTTAAACTATATTTGAGAGTTTTATTAAGCGCAATATATTATGTAATTTTATTCATTGTAAGCGAACATTGTTTCACTTTGTTAGTTAAAGTTACGCGTTGAAAGAGATGTGAATGTTGTTTTTCAATCAGTTTGTAATTGCAACTAAACGTTTACTTTTTCAAGAGCGGGTACCATTTCGATGGCACGAAGTGACCACGTGTTTCGTTACGGAGCATTACGAAGATGAATTAATTCAATATTTAAAGATATTAGCAGTAGTGCCTTCTCGAATGGATCCGCTCTTGCCTTTGTGACTTACACATATCTGTTTATATCATCTTATCCCTACAATTTTATATTTCTCATCTTTTATCGTATTAACTCGCCCAGTCTTCGCTGCGGTAACGGTCAACATATCAATAGAAACGTTAAGGATGTATGGCCCTATTCACCTACAACCCAGTTTTAATTTTGTTTATCGTATATTATTTTCAATGTAACTTAAATTGTCGTCTGTGTATCCTCTTATTTTAGTATTAAGCCTTTTGTGTGGTTAATTTCATTCTTATTTTTAATTTCATTAATTAAACTATTATTATCATTGATTCTTTTTGTTCTTTTATTTTTCCACTCTACCCTTCCTTTATTTTAATTTTTATGACACTATTGATAAAAATAATTTTTATTTTATTATCTATGTATATTTTTTTAATTATTTCATCAAAATAATAAAACTATTTGTAAATAGAACTCATAAATTTTAAATGGGATCAATATAATGAAATTGTGTACATTTGTACACCCTTTATACTTTAGACATATTCTTACCTACTTAGATCTTAATATTCTTGTAACTACAAAACTGAAAGCTGACGTTTCAATGCTATGTATGTATGTAGTATATTCTTTAATCTGTATTCTGAACTCTTCGACTCGCCTATCGCTGTGAACGCGCGAGAAATAAATAAAATACAGGTTGTTGAGTGAAAGGGGTAAGGGACTGAAATATTGCCAATGGTATGTTTTGTAAAATAATCAAAAATACTACGCACAGGGTAAAATGTGAATATATATACCGTGCCTGGCACAAAGCGAGTGTTAGGGCGGTTGTTTGTCCGTGCCAAGTCCCTTATTCCTATGTGAAAGAACTGAGACCTTATTGAAACGTTGATCTAGTAAGTGTATAACTGCCAATTAATAGGAAACTTTCCGCAAACTATTAAAGTAGGTAACAGAAAATATTTAGCGAATTCCTTAGGACCTATGATGTGGCAGTTATCTTGTTAATTAATGTAAATACACAACTTTATAAATAATTAAATTATATTATAGAACTATTACAGATTAACATAATCATTAATTTAAGATTTATTAGATAAATATCCTACTCTAATTTCAGTAGTCGCTCTAGTTTACCTGCCCAGAGGAGTTTCTTCGTAGTGAATATTATATACCTGCCCGACTTTGTTATCATACTTTAGCAAACTTTTGTTAAATTATTAAAACGTTAATGGTGTGCAAATTAAAGGGTTGTGTGTAAAATAAAATAAAATAGTTTATTAGATATATAAATCGTTCCAGATAACGAAAATATTGTACCTATCCTTGTTTTGTCTTAGGCACATCCGCTTGTTTCATGGTAATTAATATAACAAACACCTCAAGTGTTAGACTAAATACTATTTAAAATCAATATGCCAAAGACCAATTGTTAAAAAAATAACAGGGATCTATCAAATATTATTTTCTCTAAATAGAAGATCAAATATATTATGATTTAAGACAAGCTTTAACAAGCACTCAAAAGATGTATTTTGATGATTGTTTTATGTAAATTTATTTTTGTGTAAACGCTACTTTTGACGGCTACACTGTCTGTCAACTACAGTTTTGTGAAATATATAAATATATACACTATTTTAACGTCTAAGTGACTACACTATTAAACTCTAGAATTATTCTTTGTCATTTTATAATAAAATATAGTTGAAAATACTGCTATTTTTATTTTATCTTCGTCCGAAACGAACATTTTTGTAAGAATTTCTCGCAACTTCCTCATTTATACCGATAGCGAGCGCGAAGAGCGATTATCACAAATTAGTATCAGCACTTCTTACAAAACATAAGAAATAAAATTATGAAAAATATTCTCCCAAATAACATAAAAGCCAAAAATTGTAATTTATTGATCTTACCAGAACAAAATTAAAAAAGTATATAGCGACAAATTGAAAAAAACTACTATCCTTTACTGCCTAAAAATTATAAATGTCGTTCATTTTTCATGGTGGAGATATATTTAATCAGGAAGACTAAAACATGTGGAGGGCAACTGTACTTCTAACCTCATACTACAAAGATATAGAATAGGTACAGAGATATAGAATATGAATACGTGTTTTGTCTATATATAACATAAGAACCCTTTTAATAGGTTGAATGGTAATAGATTTCGTTCTATATTCATGATGTTATATTACACTTAGCTAACAGGTACATAATAGATAAACTACCTAAAAAGTAAGTTTCCGAAGAACAAATTTATTGTGATGATGGAATGCCTATAAATGCGTTTGTTGGTTCGGAGATGATGGATTTTTTCATTTCTATTTTCTTCGTTCTGGCAAGACTAGGCAAAGCGCGGCGTCCGGCGCTCAACATGCAATGTCCTTGACAAAAAAGCAGAAAACGGGGAACAGAGTGTTCCACGGTTCCTGTAGTTCTTTTTACTTATACTGCTATGTGTGGGATAAAGCGTGAAGTAAAAAGAAATGTAATAAGCAGGTAATTAGATTATGCTATGTAAAGATTTTTTAATAATCTTAAAAAAGCTAAAGCTGGGCTGCTTCACATTTTTCCAGTTTTCCGGCCCCTTATTTTGAATCAGTTGAGATTTTGTAAATTAAAACAATAATTAATTTAGTATTTTTTTATTTATAAAAAGCAAAAATTAAAATTTATGCTTTTTATTATTTTTATTTATTAATTATTATAGTCCAACTTACAAAATAATACCGGTAGTAATAACACCAGTAATAATAGTTTTTAAAATTACACACATTACTACATTCTGATTTTTTGAATATGGCAATCACTATCAAAACTTGTGACATTGACGTTCGATTTTATTTTGAAATACATTCTTGACAAGTCGAATTTAGAGGTT
Organism: Dione vanillae; assembly: GCA_037178615.1. Lineage (NCBI taxonomy): Eukaryota > Metazoa > Arthropoda > Insecta > Lepidoptera > Nymphalidae > Dione > Dione vanillae. The sequence continues at coordinate 893,786 of JAZFAU010000159.1, forward strand.
ATGAAATTATTTAATAGCAGCGTACGAGGTTTAATTTCTTTAAATTATATTAAGAGTAATAGCATCGTAAACATCAAGAAATGATAAGTAAAAGTAACTTTTAAACTATTTAAGTGCATAATGCAATTTTAGTTAGTTGTAAAATGTAATTACCAGAATCAACAATGTTTAGAATTCTGAATAGAAGATTAATTTTCGGGACAGCTATCAGACTAACACCTACATTTATAATCCCTATTGTTAGTCAACGAAACACAAATGATGTTGATAATACAAGTAGATCAGAAGACAATAAGTCTACAGGATGGGATAGAGTAAGAGCTATGTATACTAAAACGTGAGTATATTTATATATCAATTTAATAATAGGCTTCCTTAATTTTCATTTTGTGAAGTTCCCAACTTTCATAAGTAATGATTCTGATATTTTTAGGGAACTAGAAGAAGTGTCTATGGAATTGCATAATGTTGCTCAGACCACTATGTGCGGTTTACTTGTTGGTGCATTTCTAGGAGGGTTCGCTAAATCCAGAGATGCTTATTTAACTTTCATGGAAAATAATCAAGCAACAATATTCAAGTCAACTTATGAAGCAAAGGTAGTATACAAAAAGCACTATAAACACTGAATATCTTATGTGTACAGCTAAAATAGTATCTACAAGCTGTATTATTTTTATTAAAGCTTGACTGGTATATGACTAATATAGCAATTAGTATAAATTGTGTGAATACTATTATGAGTTTGTCTATTATCACTAAAAAAATATTTTATAAAGAAGGTTGTGATTAAATAGAATAAACATTTTATAGTAACTACTTAATCTAATTCATTCCTGCTTAATATATTAAGATGTATTATAATGTACTTGCAGAAAAAAATGCAAGATTATATAACACTTTCATTTGCTAGAGGAGCTTACCATTGGGGCTGGAGACTTGGCATATTCACTGGTATATTTAGGTATGTATTTATTATTTTAATTATATATTTTTTCCATAAAAAATCTCAAAATAATTATTCAATTAAATACATAAAAAATATAAACTTATCTCTTATATGAATTACTTTTTTGTATACACTGTAGTACACAAGTCTGAATCTGGTTTGGTCACAACAAAAACTTAAATATTTCGAAAATTACTTCTTCTTCTACTTCTCTTTAATTATGGCGTTCCGAGCGTGCCAGTTGAGCACAATTCACTTTGCCAATGTCACATTGAATGGAGAACATTTCGAAAATTAAACTGATAATGGAAAAAACTGAGAAATTTGGATTGAAGTAAATGTCATTATTCATTAACAAATATTAAATAACAATAAATATCCTTTTCATTTTCAGTTTAATTTCAACAACATTATCAGTATATAGAGATGAAAGTTCCTTAGGTGACTATGTAACAGCTGGTATTATTACTGGAGCCATATATAAAGCAAATTTAGGTCCAGCGGCCATGTTGGTTGGAGCTGGTGTAGGTATGTAAAATTAACAAAGAAATTTGATATATTTTGTTTATTATTGTTTAAACTAAATTGTGTTGATTTGCCTTTATGACAAGTCACATTCTATTTAAAAGCCATTTTTAAAATAAAATTGAGATTCTTTTTAAATTTGGCGAATTGAAGGCCTATATATCATCATCATATTTATAGTCAATCATAAATAATGAAAAAGATGTCTTTTAAATTTCCCATTTGTAAATCTATAGTAACATTACAAAATAATTTATATTTCAGGTGGTGTTTTTAGTTTGTTTGGTGGAATACTTATCTTTAGCATACTCAAAGTAACTGGCTTAAATATGCAGGAGATTAGAAAATCATTATATAAACTTAGAGAAGCCAGGTACTGTATAGGAAAATCTTAAACTTACTTTATTGATATTAAAGCTATCCTGGATATTAAATAAGAAACTTGTAAAATAAAAAATAAATCATATTTTACTTTCTTTTTTCAGACAAGATCAAATGAATCAAGCAATTGAAAAAAGTGCATCTGAAAAGAATGATGACTTAACAAGACATCACGATGAAATAATTCAAAATAAAGGCATCCAAAATATTGAACATGTATAATAATGTCCAAATTACTAATATAATGACAGCACAAAAATTATTTAATGATGAAATTGAATTTTGTTTAATGAAACAGAAGATACAATAGGAAGATATAAAAAGCAGTGATCAACTTTGCCTCAGTCCACTTACTAATAACATCAATATTTGGTCTGAGGAAGCCTTTTCTTTGAGCATATTGTATGTGAAATAATAAGCATTCTTATTGCATATTAAAACACTTCACAGTATGAATATATCATTTAAATCATATTTCATATTGTTTTAACTTGTATCTACATATTAAATAATATTTGTGCTAATAACCTGGTGCGTCATGAAATTATACTTTTAGTTCTTATAAAATAAATATTTATGATTAAAAAGTAATAAAAAATATTAAAAAAATTATACTATCAGCCATTTCACCCACACTATCCCATTCCTTACTTTTTGGTCTATATTCGAGCTTGCAAGGCATTACCAGAGTAAAATAATAAAATAATTCATTGCTCTGAGTGGGAATCTAACCCATAACTTTCATGTTTGCAGGTGCTGTGCCGCTACCGAATAGTTTGAATTGCGTACTCTTAAGAGGTTAAGGGTAAGGAGTTATTGATCTGAAATTTTAGTTTTGGGTGCTAAAATTAGCTTTACGCTTTATCCCGCACAAGGCAGGGTAGGCAGAGGGAACTGCCAGGGACCGTGGAAACCTAGTGTTAAGACACTCCGTTGCTTAGTCCCTGCTTTCTCCGTCCCCGCTTTCCGCCGCTTTCGAGGCATTGCGTGTTGAGTGGCGGAACTCAACGCCGCAAATTTTAAAAAAAAATTTTGAGTTGTAAAGATCTGAGAGAAGAAAAATAGGACTAGTAGAAATATAGGGTATGTTTGAACTTAAACAGTTTTGTTGACAATAAAATTGACAAATATTTGGACTTTATGTCACTCTTAAAACTTCTATTTGACTTAACCATTCTTAAAAAGTATTAAATTAATAAAACAAAGCACTTGCGCACAGGTAACCTAGTAGTTAAGCTTAATTATAACTAAAATATAACTATTTTGCTTTACAACAAAACAGGTATTATAAATCGGAGAAAAAACAATGAGGTGTAGAAGCAATTTCTATGATTCTATAGAAATAGGAGATCTTACCTTGATTCCTAAGGGAATATTGAATATACTCTACATTTTTCATCACCAGAGAGTGCTTGTATACGTAATATATAACATAATCATCAATAGAATTTAAAATTAAATATTGCACCAAAACGTACAAAAGTAACAAAATAGTCTTAACTTTTTAAATATGTTTCGACTTATACTTACTTGCCGAGGTATGAGAGCGCTTGTTTAGCATATATGCACTCCTCATGCTGCTAGCTTATCAAAGCCAATTATTCTCCCTCTTAAGCTATAATTCCGTGGCTCGTAACTCTCAAAACCTCGTAAACACCGGGTCTATTTGAATGGCGTTCATGGCTAAATACACTGTTTCCAAAACGATATTAACACACTTAATGCTAATAATAAATTTAATATTTTGTTTAAAAGACACTCTTAAATAATTAGCAAAGAAATTTTACTGTTCGAACGAATCACAAGAATGCAAACTTTTGACAAATCGATTGGCGGTAACGTATACAGGCGCCCTCTGATGATGAAAGTATATTTAATATTACCTTAGGAATTTCAAGATCTCTTATATCACGTATATCTGTCTTTTCTATGATCATAGGAACTGCTTCTACGTCTAATTGCTATGTTTTCGAATACATATAATATTACTAATTAAATTGTAATTGGTCAGTTTAACTTAAATTTTCTTGGAAATGTACCATTTTGCCTTTAATTAAACTAAAATATTGATTTGCGCCATTTGTATAAAATATTAAGCTTTTTCTATAGCCTGTGTATCGTGTCTAACAGTAACACGACGTCCTTTATTCTAATAGAAAATTATTACAAGTAGGTAATCTTAATGCGTCCTTAAATTAACATGAACTACTAATATACCAATTTTGGAGTTGCCGACCGACACCATGCCCGTAGACTCACACCACAAAGGACGACTGGCTAAACGTTCGGATAACGTGGTAAACGTGGAAGCTTGAGGTAGTGCAATGATGACTCCAAATTCGGTCCTGAGATAAGGATGTGGAATATTTATATATTTCATATAGGGGAAAGTGGGGGAATTGGGAACGGCGGGTAATTGGGAACACGTCAATAAGTCACACTTGTATCCTTACTATTCCATCTCACACCTATTCAAGTTACGAACCCCGTGTCCTTCAATACGCGAGTAAAAGTGGAAGTAGAATGCCGCACGCATCTAGTCACGGTAAGCCAAACATTTTTTTCTTATAATTTTTGTTATAATTTTTGTGTTCTGTTTCAACAGATGTAAATGTCATACTTCTGCGTGCAATGAATCTATATTTTGTAAGTTTATTATATGGATTATCTTCTTTTAAATGCCACGTGTTATTAAATATATTAAAAAGGTTATCGAAAGTGGAGACCATTTTGATTGAAACTGTCGCCCGCGGGTAATTAGGAACAGTAGGTGGCGGGTAATTAGGAATGTTCCCAATTACCCGCATAACAATGAAATTAATCTAGTGTTGCTTTTATATGATCAATATAATAATTTTAATATGTTTGATGTTATATTTTAGACGCCTAGAAAATACATTCGAAATAAAGAGAGAAGGTACTTAATCGACGATCTTCGCCGAGCAATTGAAGAAGTTAAGAACAAAAGACTCACGTTGGGCAAAGAAGCTACTCAATTTTCAGTAACTAAAACAACTTTGCTTATACAGTTAAAAGAAACCACTAGTCAAGACACCAAAAAGAGGAAAATATGCAGTATTTAATTATGAGCAAGACCTACAATTTGAAAAATACATTGTTCAATGTTGCGAGTTGTCGTTTCATGGCATCACACCGTGTTGTTTGCGCAGAATTGCTCTTCGTTTTGCTGAGGCCAATGAAACATGATTTTAAAATAACGACTCAGCTAGCAGAGAAACATTGGTATTGCGGTTTCATGCCACATGCCACATCACAGCTTACGTATGCTAGAAGCTACTTCTCTTAACCGAATAAGAGCTTTTAACGCTAAAGAAGTAAACTTGTTTTTTGACTAACTGAAAATGATCCAAGCTAAGCACAATATACCTGGTCACCGTATTTTTAATGTTGATGAGGTCGATATAAACACTGTTCTAAAAAAATTACAAGATTTCTGCTCCAAAAGGTGTTCAGCAAATAGGAAAAGCTACAAGCGAAGAACGTGGTGTCACGACATCAGTAGTGTATGCCGTTAGCGCTAGTGGTATATATGTCCCTCCCATGTTTATGTTCAAAAGAAAAAGATTGCTGATTAAAGGTTGTAATAACCCATAGCTGGTACTGACTGCTGGCTGTAATATCGAAATGATCGCAACGACGATAACATTTGTAAGATTTGGGTCCACAAGCAATGCACTACGGGCGAGACCAGCAAAGGTTACGTGTGTGATTATTGTTACGGAAAGTAAATAAAATCTAGTTGTACCTGTTTCCTGCGTTATTTCTCTTTACCCTATATCGTTCTCATTTGCCCCACAGGCTGTTCTCAATTACCCCATAGGATGTCGTTTAAAAAGGAACGACAATGTTTTTTGTTTTCATTAATATTTTTTATAAACAGTTGATTTTTAAGATATTTTCTATCGGTTATAAGAAGATAAATAAGTAAAGTACAAGTGTAAATAAAAGTTAATTATTTTTTATATGTAAAAAACTGTTGTTTTTACAATTTAAGTTAAGTGTTCCCAATTCCCCCACTTTTCCTTACTACACATCTAAAAAAGACGAAGGAATCACAGAAAAAAGAAAGCAAACGAATCTCCAAAAAAGAATATGATTGAATATGGGAAGACACCCTTCAATACTCTAAGCAGAACTATGCGCTATTCTAGAATGTGCGACAGCCTAATCTGTATAACAACTACCTCAATCATAGTATCTACTTTAACTTAGATATTCAAGCGGCACTCTTAGCTTTAGCATCCGACACAACGCAATCGCATCTAATCGAAAATTGCAAACAGATCTTAAACATTCTGGGGAACAACAACAGAGTAGTTTTAAGATGGGTACCAAGACACGCTGGTGTCGAAGGAATCGAGCAAGCAGGATCCTGGCATAAAAAGGAGCCAAAAGATCCCAATACGGATCTGCAACGTTCTGTGATATTCCTCGAAGCTTGTCAGCTAACCTTGAAGACATACTGCCACTATGAGGCTATTCAACTATGGAGGCACATCCTGGTCACAAGCTAAGACACTCATTAAAACCTTGAACAAGGCTGCAACTGAGGCCTTATCTCTCAGCAAGAATTGTCACCGTACATTAGTTAGGGTGCTGACTGGTCACTGTGGTCTAAATAGACACATGAACAACTTAGGTACCAAGTACCAATAGTATACTAAAAGTACTCACAAGCAAATTTGACGCACCAATACTTCAGCATTTTATGAAAATACTTGTAAGGAGATAGTATAATTGATTGTAACTTCTATCATTAATAATTATGTGGTATCCGTTTGGTGTGTGGCTATCTTGTAATTTTAATTCTGAATACTTTGTTAATTTAGAGATTATTATTAGACTAACATAGTTTTATAAGTAAAAATTACTAACAAGTGGGCCTATGTTGCACAAATAAAGAAACTATTATTATTATTATTAGGTACCAGCAGCGCAAGCATGTGTAGAATATGCAACGAGGATGAAAAAACACGTGTACATCTTCTTTCTAATTGCCCAACACTAATGCAACGGCGTTATACTGTAATGGGGGAAACAACAAATATACTCAGAAGAGATTAAGATCCTCACAGATAAGATAATACTGGAATTCTTTGCAGAAATCAATTTCATTTTAGGTCACTTTTGGTTGCAGTGACACTGGACTGGACAGCTGTGTGCAAAGCAACTAGGAAAAAAAACATGAACTATTTATACACTTTTTTTTAGCTTTACGCTTTTATTCTGCATGAGGCAGAGTAGGCCGAGGTAACTGTATGAACCATTGCAACCTAGTGTTAAGACACTCCGATCCTTAGTACCTGCTTTATTCGATAAAAGAATATTAAAAATTCAAATGAATATTAATGAGTCACTTTATAATATGGATCTAGAAGGAAATGAGAACAAACCAATAATTATCAAAAGCATTTATTTATTACAGAATAAATCATGACTGAATATAAAAATATAATATAATAACACTACAAATATAAAATTGCTTTGTGCAAATTTTCCAATATAAATTTTAAAGAATTTATCAAATCAGTAAAAGTGCCACAACATTCATGTATGAGAAAAATGAAACACTGAAACATTAGAAATAGTTACTTGTTAGTACTTTCTTTAGAGAGACTAGCTATTTTTATTTAGCAATATTATTTCTGTTAGTTGATTGGCAAGAATAAAGATTAATTACTTATTATTTTAAAATAATGGCATAAGGTTTTAAATATAACACCTAATTACAAATTCATGCTTTACTTTCAAATATTATGATGCATATTTATAAAAAAAGCTTACTTATACGTATAATTAAGACATACGTCAATTAAATGAATTAAAAAGTATGCACAAAGTCATTATACAAAAATTTGATTTTTAAAATATTTAAAAATATGATAATAATTAATATCTTACGAAATGTTTATTTTTAGAAAATATATTATTTAAAAGACCATAAAAGCCAAAAGTTAATACTAAATCACTATTATAAAACGTTTTAGAACACAGATATTATATTTATTAATTATAAATATATCATTTTTTATGTCTAATTTAAACATTAATCGCATACTGTTTTTTATTGTACTTAAAAATAAGAGACTATTCATTTGACTCATCATTCTCATACTTCTAACAGATAATCATTTATTATGACGGACATTTGGAAGCTGATAATTAAAAAGTAACAGTAATAGCTTTCTCTATATAAATTCAATGTAATCGATTCTACAACTGATTAGTAATCGCTTATACAAAATCGAATATTATTGCACAAATCAACTAATAATAAGCTTATCTAATTTTAATTCGTTTAATACTGTTTTCGATTACACATTATTGCTTTTGAATAATAACAATTGGTCAACTTTAGTATAGAAATTTCGTTTCAACAATACTCAAGTGATATTTTAACTAGTGACGTACATTTTTTCTTATTTTTAACGAAAAAAATCTTACAAAAATCATAACGTATTTCGTTTTCAAATCAAAACGTTGCTGATAACGATAAAATATATATATAGGAATATTTTAGATTTTTGAAGTAATCCCTCACTATCATATAAAATTTATTGCAAAATTTAAAAACGAATTTATCAGAACTAAAAAAATATGATTCTCTTTTAAACAACTGTAACAAAATATTTTAAAGAAAAAAGTTTAAACATAATTTAGAAGACTGTAATATTGGCATGATTTTAAACATTTTTTTTTCAATATATTTAAAATTATTATTGAGCTGACTGTGCCTTGGTTATTCTTTTCGCGCCCCTGTTGGGAGGTCCTTTAGGTTTTGCGAATGCTGGTCGATGCAAGTTTCTCTTTGGATGTATTTCGTCATATAAATATTCTTCAGTTAATTCCTTCCCATCATCAATTTCAAGCTGTAAATATTGTATATTATTGTCACTTTATGAATTCATTAGTTATTAAAAAATTGCTTGTAATACAAGCGTCGAAAGAGAAATATCGTCGACAGATGGCGCTTAGTAATATATCTATTTAGTCATTATTTAAGTCAGTTCATCTAATTATTATTATAAATAATTGAGCCTCAAACATTTATATGGTTAATTGTCCTTAATTTTTTTTTATTTTTTTTAGCTTCACGTTTTATCCCGCATGGCAGGGTAGGCAGAGGGAACTGCAGGAACCATGGGAACCTAGTGTTAAGACACTCCATTGCTTAGTCCCTGTTTTCACCGTCCCCACTTTTCGCCTTTTTCGAGTTATTGCGTGTTGAGTGGCGGAACTCAACGACGCGCTTTGCCTAGTTTGCCAGAGCGAAGAAAATGGAAATAGAAAAATCCATCTTTCCCGACTGGGGATCGAACCCAGAAACCATCGCGTTACAGGCAGATGTTGCGCCTCTGCGCCACGACGGCCCTCTATTAAGAATTTGTCGTAATAAATCAAATCAAATAACTTTAATAAAGAGTATTTTATGTAATTTCACTACATATATTTTTTGTAATTATCTATCTTTAATAGTAAGGGTAAAATGCTCGTTCATTTAAATTATAATAAAACAATACTAAGACTTACCCGTTTCGCAATAACCAAACCCATTTTCTCAATGATCTCCAAAAATTGACCTTTACAACTTGAATACATCATTCTTTCCTTTATACTGCAACTGTAGCCCGGCATTGAATAGATGAACACTGTAACACAAAAATAAAACAAAGTTCATATTTTTACTAAAAATTGTAAAAATTATTTATTTTTTAAATTTAAATTTTCCGCAATTTTGTTTCATTAAAACGAAAAATATTATTCACAATCACAATCAATCCTTACTAATATTATAAAGCTGCATAGGATTTAAATTGTACCTAGCTGCCATTTCCTCAAGCACTTGGTAATTAACAAAATATAAATAAATATAAAATATATTTGGGACCGTCGTGGTGCAGAGGCGTAAGCGTCTGCCTGTAAACGCGACGGTTGGTGGGTTCGATTCCCACTTGGGGAAGATGGATTTTTCTATTTCCATTTTCTTCGCTCTAGCAAAATAGGCAAAGCGCGGCGTTGAGTTCCGCCACTCAACACGCAATGCCTCGAAATAGCAGGAAAGTGCAGACGGAGAAAGCAGGGACTAAGCAACGGAGTGTTTTAACACTAGGTTCATATAGTTCCTTTAGTTCGCTCTGCATACCCTGCAATATAAGGTATAAAGCGTGAAGCTAGTAAAAAAAAATACATATACATTTAATTACCTATACTTTCCATTTGATCGCCTTCGTGTGTGTGTTTAAAAATATACAAGTGATATCTCGCCTGATCACTTGGAACCTGAGATGGCAACTCTGTTAGACTTATAACTGCCGCTTTGGCTAAGCAAATTTTCTCCTCTTCTAAATCTGCAAAATAGAATATATAGTTAAAAAAACGTTTTTGGTCATTTATAGAAATCTAGTGTTTAGACACTCCATTTTCTTCAATATACAAGATATTCATGTTGAGATATTCAACAAATAATGTGCTATGTATTAAAAATCTCATATTTGTTACCATTGTCATCAACAATATCTTGGAAATCAAGAAATAAAAAAAATAGAATTTTTATTACAATCAAGTTAAATTTTTACTTTTGGTAATTTCTGTATTTAAATCCTAATTATTAATTAGTATTTAAATCCTCATTATTAATATTGAAAAAATATTGTATTAATAATATTGTGATTAAATTATATTATCATTTTATTAGATATGTTTACCTATTTTAAACTGTAGATAGTTGTAGGAACCACGCTGGAGATCAAGTATACCATCAGTCGCTGAATCAGTGATGGGGAATGATATACCACCCATTGTTGACTGTCTAGAAATAAATGCAATTGGAATGTAAAATTTTATACTAATAAAACTTTCAATTTTCTTAATACATATTATATTAGATTTATAGGGTTTTTATTTTCATAAATTACTTTACTCACAAACCTTTTCACCTGATTATTAATAATTTTATAGGTTGTAAGTCATAGATTGGACAATATTAAATGTTTTATTTAAAATAAAATGTATGCATTAATATGCATACATTAATATGCATACATTAATATACATGTACAATTGTTTGTTGATTTTTCAAATCACAATCCCACACTAATAAAATATAATTATTAATAAGAAAATAAAAAAATGAGCTTGAATAAGTTATATTATTAGTTTGAAATTCAATAAAAAGTTGTTATAAATAACTGTTATGTATAAACAAATTTATATTTGTTATAATATAAACAAATTTGTTTGTCTGATTGTATAGACTGACAATTTACATTTGTTTGGGCCAGTCTTTGGATTAGCTGACGAGATTTTTATCTGACTATTGCCGGAGATAGAGGATGTTATGGACCAGCATATAAATACAGACTATAAAATTATAAAGGTTTACCTAACAGCGCGGCCTTTGTCAAAACTATCCACAGGGTTAAATATTTCAAACCTATATACAAAAAGCTAGTTAAGAATTATCAATAGTAAAATATTTCATGATATTTATACGAGCAGTGTAACATGTGATGTACTCATACTACAACTATACCTCCGACTATAACTATAATACTATTCAATTTAATCTCAATCTATTATCTATTACCTTTCATCCAAAAAAATAACCGAATGAGAAATAGATATAACTCTTTGCAGTTCAGACAGGATAGTGTATGTTCGCGTCATATTTGACAAATGGCGTTTTATTTCAAAACAATGATTTAATTATTTACTATGTTTAAAAAAAGTTATATTTTTATTTTTAAAAATTTTACTTATTTTATAATTATAACATGCTTGACATTAAAGATGCGATAACATTCACACGCAGTACAGTACATGTGTATTGTAAAAGCAATGTGAAAGCATGTAAAGCCATATTTAAATATTAAACATTTTAACTGTCATCAATTGAGCATATATATAATAATAATAAATGTATGTACCAACAAAACAAAATTTTCCATTTACCTAGAGTCAGTCCCATAATTGGGATCATGTTCACTGTGCTGAAGTTCTTTTAGTGCTTCTTCTCTATCAGTTAGTGGTGCTGGAGCATTAACACCACTAACATGAGCTTTGTAACCTTTTAAACACACTTCATCCTGAAAAATGTAATATAATTTTGCATGTTATAAAAAGAAATAACTCCATTCATATTAATATATTATTAATTAATAATAATATTCTTCAAGTAAAAGATCCATAAAAACAATTTCACAAGGACAAATATCCCTTTTTTAGTAATTTATTTTCTGAAATCTTCAAATTAAAATCTTCAATTTGATCATTACAATTGTGTTATTGTCAATAATTCTAACTCTATGAATATTTTTTGGTTGCATTAACACAAGGGTGATGATTAAATATGTGTATTTTATAAGTATTAAGTGATATATAAAATAGGTGCAACTTGTTTATTTTCAAATTTATCTTATATACCTTGCTTGTAGCATGCATTTCATCTTTGATATGTGCTGAACCAAATTCTTGTTTAAGTGTAGCTTTCGTTGAAGCATATAACATTTTATGTCTCACAGGTGCACTGTCTGGAGACCAACTTAGAAGCAACCATTCATATCCTAGAGAATTAGTTGTATCAAATCTGTAAAAAATAATGAATACATTTTAATTTTAATTCATTAAATAATAATGATAATCATAAAATTCATTTTACCTGTATAATATATAACATGGCAGATCTTCCACAATTAAAGATGGTACATATTTATCAAAATCTTGTTCAAAAGATCCTTTAACAGATTGATATTTTGCCAATGTTAATTGTTCTGAAAGTGCAATATGTATTATGATTAAGTATATTATATAAGTTAAGTGCCAAAACTGTAAATAAGGTAAATTAATATAAAATTCGTAAATAGCAATGTATTAATAATATATTTTACCATTTTCTATACTAATTTTCAGTACCCTGATTTTACCATCTCTGCATTTGCTGAAATACTTTTTGAGTTCTGCATTAGCTGCAAATTATAATTAAATATATTTATTGCATAAACATAATAAGAATATTTATTGACAAGGTGTATATTCATATATGAAGCATTATAGTATTTATAACATAACAAGTTTTATTGATAATAAAAAAATAAAAATTTCTTATAAAACAACTATATTTCAAAATCTATGTTGTGTGTAACACGTTGTGTTACGCTCATTAGCCATAATATATCCGCTTTCCCTAAGGCGGCGCGCCTTGAGTTTTTATTGATTGATTTATTTTTAGATGATAGTACATTTTTGTTATCTTATATAATATCATTATGATTCATTTATGTTATCGAAAGCTATATATGTTGTTAATAAACACAAACTTACTTAAAAGAAAATAAAACAATAATCACAAAATTAAAAGATAACGGAGACAAATTAACAAATAAATAAATACCTTGAATACCAGTTTGATGAGACATTTTTGTTAAAACTAGAGCGTTTTATCTATTAAAGTACATATATGTAATAGATGAAATGATTAATTCCTCACAAATAACGGGAAATTGTGTAGGCGAAAGCAAAAGACAATACTTAAAGTTTTAACAGCTGTCAACACTTCTTTCAATGTCAAAGTCATTGTATAAATACTGTTCGGAAACATAATATAAATGAAAAAGATGGAGGAATTAATTTACTATAGTATTTTAAAGTGTTGCGTAAGAAAAAAATATTAATATTAAAAAAATTTTATAAAATTTTTCAATTACACTGAAAAGTAAATCATTTCAATATCTTCCATTTATGTAATTTAATAACCTTACAAAAAAAAATCCAAACGAAAGTATATTATACTGTTTATTATTGAAAAAATGCAGCAATATCTCTTTATTGAAAGTTTGATGATTTATATTAAGATGCAAGGACTATGACAATAATAACAGGGTCATATGATATTAATTAAAATGTAATAAACATGTGCTTATAAATTGTTCATATTCGTAATGCACTAATTATTATTATAATAACAAAAATATTAAACTAGTGCATTATTTACATTTGAAGGAACTATTTATTATTACGTAATTGTATTTAATTTTTTTTAACATTTATATTACTTTATTTAACAGATGAGTTGAAGAGTTTCTTCCCCATTTCTTCTCCACGACAATGCATCTTTCTAAAATTATAGTAGACAAATTTGACGTGCATTACTGTATCTATGTTACCTACATGAATAAATCTTTATTGATTTTGGTTTTGATTTAACTAGGTATTGGATATTTTTTTTTAGCTTCACGCTTTATCCCGCATATTGCAAGTTAGGCAGAGGGAATTGCAGGAACCATTTTAAACCTAGTGTTAAGACACTCCGTTGCTTAGTCCCTACTTTCGTCGTCCCCGCTTTCTGCCCTTTTTGAGGTATTGTGGGTTAAGTGGCGAAAATTAACGCCACGTTGCCAAAGCGAAGAAAATAGAAATAGAAAAATCCATCTTCCTCGAGTTGGAATCGAACCCACAAACCGTCGTATTACAGGCAGGCGTTTACGCCTCTGCGCCACGACGGTCCTATCACTACTCATAATATCCGTACACTATAAGTATGTAATATGCGTTAATCAGAGAATTCATCACCATTCATGTACCTATCGCAATTAATTTATTTAAACCAAATGTATACAAGAAGAACACTCAAACGTACCTTTCTGTAATGAGTTTACGTTGAAGTGATTAGAATGCAAGCTGCAATTACAATTCAACGCATACGCCTCAAGTAGCTACAGGAACATCAAGCTTATTTGACAGAATTGCGAATGCACTACGCTACAAGCCGGTAATACCCTAATGAATACTACCTTCTATTACTAAGATGTATTTCAATGTCTTAAACTTATGTAGGCACTTAGCGACAAAAGATGCTTCTCAATTAAGAAAAGCCGAGGTAGGTAATTAAAATTCGACACTCGTTTGCTCGTTTTCTTATGAATTTTTGATTATTATTGCAGCTGCTTTAGATAAAAAGATATTTTCAAGCATTTCTATGAAATGTCACGCTGAAATATATTTAATAATTAATATTTGCAAAGCTGATGAATACTTAGTTGTTTTTTTTCTTTTTCTTCTCTTAATTTATGGCATTTCGAGCGGGCCAGTTGAGCACAATTCACTTCGGACTCAGTTGGTTTCATCATGATGTTAGTGTTTTTGCCAATATAACATTAGTTATTAGTTGTTATGACTTATAAGTTAAGTTAGTTGTTATGACTTATAAGTTAAGTTCATTTGGTTGTTTAAATAATATAAGCTACTTACTGTGCATAATAATTTTAGACAATTAACTTCTTTGAAATAAGAATATATAAAATTATAGGTTTATGCTATATAATATATATTTTTAATATGTATTTAAAGAAGAGTTAAAAAATATACAACGCATGACGTTGTCACAGTCCTCCCGATCTAGGATCTAAGATCTAATGATTTAAATAAAAAAATGTAAGCTTGTTAACTATAAGAAACTATATAAATGCTCAAAATATAATGTTTTTTAAAAGTATTTCAATATTTCCATCCTTTTCTATTTCTAAAACGACGGGTTAAAAGACAAGATACACAAGCAGTGGCTCCGTTGAGGCTTGCCGAAGGTAAATATTTCCGTTTAAACAAAATTTTTCATTACTAAGATGTACCTTCTTATAGCCAATTTTTATTACCTATAAATATTTAATATGCTTACATTTTTTAATTCGAATGAGTAATTCTCGAGCCTACAATAAAATTATGATATTAAAATTGACTGAACAAGGAATAGATAAAATATAATCTATTGCTTATATTTATACATTGTATATACAGTAGTTCTATTCATTTTGCTTTTAAACTTCCATCTGCTTAGAACTAATTCCTGGGTTCCTCGAGTACGTAAGCGGTTTGCTCAACGGGAATTGAGTACAAGTCAAATACTCTAGTACAGTTCAGTTTGGTATATACTTGGTCCTGTTAATTATCGTCCTAATACAGTATGTCAACGATGCAATTCTCTCTAGAATATAATTTAGATTAGACAAAGTAAGCTGATTTCGTCGACATGTAGTCTTATTATGGTAATGTCATTATAATATTAAATTACAAAAAATTGTAATGCAACAAATTATAATTAATACTTTGTATTATAAAATTAAAGAGCTTTTTGTTTTAAGCACTTATCTTAAGATGTTGTTGATTCTTATATAGAAAAATTATTTGTGTTGAATTGACACTTGATTTTTTTATATCGAGGAAGGTAGGTATAGTGTAGGCCACACTATATTACGTCATGTGTCATGTACATTTTATTTCATTGGACAGTGAAAGCGTGCTCGCTTTATGGTTTAAAGAATGTGTTTGAAATATTATTGACAGTTTATTATTTTCTATGGGAGCATACAGTTTCGGTTCCAACGTTCCCTTGTTCCCAATAATGACTTAAGAATGTGAAATGAACTATTTATAACATTATTAACTACTTTCCAGCTAAAACCTAATTTCTTTCACGGGTGCTCACGGACGTGGGGAATTTCTAAGACCTTTCAATTTACATAAGCTTGTAAACACCTTGTACTATATTCTCCAATAAGCTACCGTTACATGGAATAGACTACACGGCCATTGTTCACTTCGCAACGATCAATCTCAGCACTACTGTGCCGCTATCCATCTAATATACCTATGTAAGTAATTAGTCACCAAACAAATATGGTGACGTACATTAGTCTCACATCATTAAAGTAAATTTATTTTGTCCAACGGAAAGTTTGGTAACCACACTGGTTAGTGTCCATTTGATTACAATTTTGTCAACAAAACCACAGAAACTCCAACCGAAATCAAAGTTCATTCTTGTTTCCTTAACAATCGGTACACGATGTGGACATTGTTAAATGTCTCGCCGACGATATAAATAACAATTAATCTCTAATGTTTCTTTTTAAATAGGAATTTTTTGTTTCGTTAGATAAAATTATTAATTTAAATATTACTATAGGCAGACGGGGCCTGGTGTCAAGACATTCCATTCTCCTTTTTCTGCCTTTTCTACGTGGGTAAATCACGCCCTCAATTGTCGCGTTTACAGTCACACGGTGCCGCAGTGCCACGAACCTTTGACTAACGACTGTGAACTAATTTTAATTACACTATTTTAACTTTAAAACAATTTTTGAAAAAGAAATAAGATTTTATAAAAAAACAAACAATTAATAAGTGTCACCGGCCACAACATAACAATTTGTTCGAACAAACTGGCAGTAGTATTTTTCATTTTTAATCTATCTTCAGCAGCGTGTTTAACGTGATTGCACAAACACGGTCGGATACGTTTGTAATTAGGAAAACCGTACCTATTCTGAAATTTGATTTCGACGAAGCTAGCTCAAAGGGAATTGGAAATCAGGATGAATATTTCACAGGAAACATTAGTAGCTACATTTAATCTATATTTTGTATAAATTTAGTAATATTCTTATAAAATCACTAAATAAATTTGAATTTTAGTTCAAAAGTACAATTGTCCAAAATTTATCATGGGATCGGTTCAGTATTTATAATTATTATAATTAGTAAATGTCACAAATGATAAGTAGAATCTTAAATATTTTTATAGTACACACTAAGTAGTAATTTGCGCAATTGGAATAAAGCCCTACCATAGAGTTAAAAAATACTTCTTCGACAACGTATAATATTTTGAATCAGCGGGATTTAAACTTACTCTCCTTGGAAAACATCCACCTAATGTCCTACCTACTAGAAAGATAGAAAAGTATATTTTCAGGAGACGTATCAATTGTTAC
The DNA here is from genome assembly GCA_037178615.1 of Dione vanillae. NCBI lineage: Eukaryota > Metazoa > Arthropoda > Insecta > Lepidoptera > Nymphalidae > Dione > Dione vanillae. The sequence continues at coordinate 911,426 of JAZFAU010000159.1, forward strand.
ATAACTGGAATTAAACCTGTATCCTTCGAAAAGTACGTACTGTAATGTTCTGTTTTACTAGGTGTCAATGGAATGTCAAAATTCTATCGTAATTTAGTTCATCCACTTTAATCGTTTATTGCGTTATGAACAAAAATATGACCCTCGTTGAAGAATTAAATGGCACAACCTTTGCGTGTTGAAGTTCTACAAAAAACTTACAGTTAACATTATTTAAAAGAGTAATGGAAGATGACACGAAACGTAGCTTACAAACAATATTATAAGAAATATAGCGTATATGCATATTTTAAAATAATATCGCCAGCTAAGCGTGTTTGTGGCTACTACGGGGTCAATTCATGAGAATTAGGTCAAGCCATTTATTGACATAGTCTACCAATTCTGTGTTAATATGGCCTGCCGAGCCTCGCAGCCTCCGACGGAGTTATCTCTGATATATCGTCTAAGATACTGCAGGGACTCGTAGCAAAAACGTGAAAAGCTCTAATAACGGTGTTCCAGATTATTGCAAAGATTTTGGCGTAATAAGGACGTAAAAGTTCATTGCCTTTAAAGATTATCTTTTCTACGTATAAGTTTACATGTACACTTACACCGAAATCTAAGATTCAAATAAGCTTTATATTACATAAGAAAGAGACGAAATTTTCCAACATATTTATTTTGATGTTTAACTTCTTAACATATTTTTGACGTGACAACGTCTTAAATTAGGTTGCGGCTCGGAGTCACATATGAAAAAGGTAACGTAACGATGTGTCAACTGTCACCGAACTATGATCGGTCCGCCGCGCGTATCACTTGACACATGTACAATGTTTTAGTAAACAACATATATTTTCTATACTTAAAATTTGTGCAATTTATATTATAATTATTAATCATATCAATAAATATTCTACCGAGAAAAAGACGTTGTCACGTAAAATTTTCGCCCGTAAAACCCACTTTACAGGCAACCATTTTTTCATACAATATATATACTCGTGATTCTACACAGAAACCAAATTTAAAGTATCTTGTTAAAATATTTTTTGTGTTTCAATTGTTTCTCAAGAACGATTACAAGAATCAGTAAAACGGGATCTATGTAACGGAAAGTAAAATATGTACCATTAGAGAGCTTATATTGTTGAACATTTACTAATTACAGATACATTGTAGTTATGCTTTGCGAATGAAATTTAAAATGCTAAATGAATGAAAAATGCAATTCGGACGGATATCTGTAGCAGCTCTCATCAATTAAATATTTCTGACCCATTAGCGCAGGTGGCGGGCAACGTAATGGAAGCCATTAGAGCTGTCCGCTGCCGTGCCATGCCCGCATTATATTTGTACATCGGCCGCAAATAATTCAACATTGATTCCATAACGTCTTAGCTCTTGGAATAAAAGAATGTATCCATATATAAAACCGTATAAGTAGTTTTTGTTATACGTTTTTTAATGTATACGTCGACAGAATAAACGTGATTAAATACATAGCTTTATTACATAAGTCATGAATTAGCTAAACATATTTTCTATTGCAGACAATCACTTCATGCTATACTCGTAGTGTTATTGTATTAAATCCTTAGACTACTGGTCAAAGCAATACTACATTACGGGTTGCTGGATTAAAAAATATAATATAAGTTTACTTATTTTCTTATTTTTTCAATAATTCATTTTTTTTAGTGAAAAACAATATTGGATTGTTTATTTATATTGATCTCATTCTATTTTTGGTTATTTTGTCATTTGTATTTTATATTTCTTTTTCACACTCCTTTACAGTAAAAATCTTACATAGCTCCAGTATACTTTAGCAAAGAGGATATTATTTGTGGCAAAAGCTATTTATATCATTAATTCCGAGAAGGATTGTTACTAAAATGCTATAGGATATCGTTTTTAGAGGTAGAAATAAGAATTCTATTTGTTGGATGGAAACTCTAAAAATAACTACTAATATTTCTATGCTTAGTATTTTTTTCTAAGTAGAATAACACATTAAAATATTTTTTATCGGATATTTTATAGCTTTCCGCTAATTTTTAGAGACATTGTGTGCATCACACACATGATTTTTCTTAAAAGAAAATTATTCCCAAATTGTTGTCTTAACAAATATTGACACAAAAATAACAACAACGATACAAAAAATATAAATCATTTTGTAGTCTTTTTAAGTTTAGTCGTGGCATTTGGTATATATAATGAATTTTTAAGGTATAATGTATGGTACAGAAGGCAAGTTAATACTAGCTATCCGAGGCGTCACGGGCGGGATAAATTGCAGCAATCTCTAGACGTCGCTGGGCTCTGATCCAACTCGGGATTCCTTTCACTTCGCTGATTTAACGAAACTGGTTTTGCTCTTCTACGTTTATTCTGTACTCGTTATTATTAGTGTTTTCCGGGTCAACTGCTCCATGGCAATGCAAGCGTTCCTTGATAAGAATTAAATTGACGTCTCTCTTTGTGCAGAATAAATCCACTTCAGATGTTCTTGTTTGTGGCATTTCTACTTATCGCAACTGTGAAGCGTTGGTGCTTATTAAATGTCGCTTTTATTACTGAGAATAATATAATGTTTTAATTTTGAACGTTTGTGAATTTTAAAATGCAATTTATATTTAGAAAAGAATTAAGCGCGACAGTCAGTGAGTTTGTTCCCCTCCTTTCGAATAGTGATAAGCGAGGAAACCTGCCTACCCTGTTATGAGCGGGATAAAGCGTGAAGTTAAAAAAATACATAATATTTGGAATAACACATTTTTATTTATATTACGTACTTTAATTGTTCGTAGGAGGAAGTGGAAAAGAAATTAACCTATACTCGGAAAGGTCTACACAATCCCCTCTTGCTCCGCCTAACGTAACGTAGCGATTGGAAATAAATTATCTTCTGTTTCCGGCGCAGCCTGCGCTTGGATGCTAATTGTTTTCATTTTTTGCGCGAAATGCTTGCCGAGGTTTGCGCATTGTAAATTGTAGCTACAGTTTTTATGGTTACCCAGTTATTTATTGCTTTATGTGCACACCGCGAATTTGAGTGTGGATTAAGGTTTTATTGTGGTGGCTAATGGCAATTTATGAACTGTGCTACATTGCGCCGGAATGTTTACTTTTGTTATTTATTACGTTTTTAATATTTACTCTTATTTTAAAAGTTATACGAGCTGGCAATGATTTTCTTGTATACGAAAACGCGATTCAGTCAGCACAAAATTGCCAGTATCTACGTTGTTTTTAGTTTTTCATCTACAATGTTAACGCATTAAAACACTATTCACAAATAATGTTCGACGTATGATACTTGGCAGTTTATGTATCAAGGTTTCGGTATTTACTGAGTAATGTGCGCTCTAAAATATTAATAATGCACACTTGTTAACACTATGATGACTCTAAATATAATATGAAGGTCAGTCAAATATAATGCAGATATTGATGTAATAATCATATAGATTTATTTTTATTTATTTTTCATAGTAGGAAAAAGCAGCGTTTTGTATAAATACAAGAAGCCAACAAAGTTCCACAAAATATGAATAGTAGGATACAAGGATTTTCAAAATATGACTATTACTTATAAGTCTAAATATTATATATTATAATATTATATTATTCAACGTTGATTATTTTTACAGGCTTTCAATTTAAATCTATACGCCGTGTGTGATTCGTTTAAAGTAAATATAGTACTAATTCGATTTACATATTATATATGTACATATATTATATTAAATTACTCAAATTGAGCGTTTAACAAGTTTAAGTGACATTATGTTGAGACAATATTCAATTTTGCCGATTAAACATTTTGTTCGTTCGATAGTAGACGTGTAGTAAATTTTTAATGCAAAGAACGCGACGTCGAGGCCACCGTAATGGGAGAGTAAATATCACAGAGCTTCTTATGAATGAATAATAAATATCAGGCGTTCGTTGAACGCTGCAAATTCAACCGTCGGGATTTCTGCTGACTACTTTTACTTAGATATTTGATATAGGTACAAAATGTCCGATAAACCATATCAATTGAGGATGACTGTACTAAAGCTATAAATTGATCTACAAATTTCAGTATCTAGAGCATTCACTGCATGAACTGGAGTGCAATTTCTTTAAGTAAGTTAAGCTTCATATACTTTTTAATTAATAATATTTATTAAGACAAAATAGAGCTTATAAGACGTTAAAAGCTTATCTTAATACCAATACAAAAATATAAAAAAATGGATGTGTACAGTGCTTTAAGGCTGTGAATGGTAATGCTTGTGTTTTCTCGTCGTGTTTGGCTTTGAGGTTTCTGTTTGGCGGCAGGTGGTGGTAAATAAAACGTACATTGTTTCAAGCGCCCCGCGCTAATTGCGCAGAAGTGTTTAATGAACACTTGTTTGCTGTTTGCTGGCTAAGCTATTCAGCCAGAATTCTATAGTGCTCTCCAAAAATATTAGCGAGATTGCTACTACGTCAGCTATCTATATTTTTCAAATGCTTTATTTAACGACCGGTTGTCATAGCGACTTGTGTTAGTATAAAATGTTTTAGTGAAATTTATTTCTTTGATTTCATCACATAATTACAATAATAATTTAACAATACTGTCGTGTCGCAGAGGCATAGAGTCTTCCTGTAAAATATGACGGTTTGTAGGTTCGATTCTGACTCGGGGAAGATGGATTTTGCCATTTCCTTTTTTTTCCTTCTGGCAACTAGGCACGGCTAACTAGGAGGCTAAACTGCGGCGTTGAGTTTCGCCACTCAAAACACAATATCCCTTAGGAACGGAGTGTCTTAAAACTAAATTCCCACGGTCCTTGCGGTTTCCCCATGTGCAGCATAAAGTGTGAAGCTAAAAAAATATTAGTGTTATGATTAAATATGTTGATAAAAATTATTATCTTGTAGATAATTTTTATCAACATATTTAATCATAGAAACAGATACATCGAAACTATGAATATGACTGTATATGTTTATATAGTATAGGTTTTAGGTGCGATCCCTATGGACTATTGACATATATTATTTTTATTTTTTCTGGCTCTGGAAAGACACATTATGCAATTGAAAAATACAGACATGTTAAATTTCGCCACTCTGGATGCAATGTAAGTGGGAAACGAAGTTTCTCGACAAAAAGCTACCTCTCTTTATTCTGTATGTTGAGATAAAATATACAAATTAAATTATTTAATTTACTTAATGAATTAATACATCTTGCGTTTGTTAATTTATTTTAACTTAAGTAAATTTGCTGCCTAAACTTTTGAATTCTCTAAGTCTAAGAAATATTTACTGTCTCCCACTGTAATGTAGAGCTGTTTGCGTAATGAAGTTTTAGTTTAATTGCTTGTTACGCATTCCCACATTATTTAAATGAAATATACTATTTGCCGTTGAGAAGTACTAGAGTTGTGTAGTTTTGTATGTCAACAATTGTAAATGTGTTTGTTCAACATATACGTAATAAATACAATGATGATATTTCAATGTTTAGAACTGTTTGAAGCTAATTTAAACTTTTTAAGCTGTTTTCTTTCTTGAAAATTGAATTTAATTGAAATAACACTGGCTGAATTAAAGCCGTCGTAGCAAGCAAGGCGGTCATCAGTTCGATCTCCACTAAGATGAATGAATTGACATTTTTTCATTCAAAACGAGGAATGATAAAACGAGGAAAGCGAGAAATAAAGTGTCTTAACACTAGATTTTATTAATATAGCTCAGCTCAACTCAACTCAACTCAGTTATTCAGGTAGAGGTGTGAAGCTGCTTTTTTTGAAATTGTGAATTTTATGCACATTAGAATAAATTTAAAGCTTAAAACCTAAAGCTTCTTAAACTGTGTGATTGAATTCTGTTGCTTTTTTCCCCAATTATTTTAAAGAATATTACATTACTAAATAAATGTTAAACTACATAGAGGTTTTATAACAAAATTTTAATTTCAATTAAAGAAACCTGAATTAATTAAATTATTTCTCCCGGTCTTACATTCAATTATACATATTACTTTTTGCTTCATGAAGGAGTTTTTTCACTAAGAAAGTAAATTAACTTCTACTTTATACTAAATATTCAAGTCTAGCTTTTGAGTATTTTTTGTATCATGTTTTTAAGACATTTAAATTGATAAAAAAATCTTTTTGAACTTCGTTTAAATTTAATTATTATAAAACGTGGAGTAGGTACCTGTAGAAGTTACACGTGGCTAAAATATTCGACTATAATTCACATAAATTTTGTTTTTCATACAACATCTAAATATTCATTGAATTTTAAAGGTTTTGGTTAATATTCAAGACGCCCTTTGTGATGACTGAAAACAGTGTTCAAAACACGACGAGGATCGTGTCTGAATATGTTTATTTAGGACAAAATGCTACGTCTTGGCTGACGTCAAATATTTGTAATGCCTGATGACAGGATTCGTGTGGAAATCGAGAGTTGTCTTTGTATCGATATACTGGTCCATCCAAGCTATTTCTTAGTACAAACCTAATTTAGGCTACGAATAAACTACGTTTTATTATGCTTATATTTTACTTCATCTAATATCATAATAAAATACATTTCAAAGTGTATTTCTTATCTTTTCTTTTGATATAATATTTTGATGAAAATAAGAGCATAAACTAATTATAATAAAGTTTACATCATATCATAATTAAGCAAATTTAATTCCAGATTACTCTGTAAACAGCGAAAGCAGTGGCTTGCTCAAAGAAAAAAACGTAACATTTCCGGCGTCGGACATCTCTACTAATGAAATCGGCTAGTGGAATGTAAATTACAAGGCTCTCTGTTTGTTTTATTATAGTAACTAGTTTAGTTTGTCTAGGTTTATTTGACAAGGATCGTGTTTTTGTGTAAGGGCCCAAAGGCTGCAGAAGGATGGCTCTAAATAAGACTAAAAACCTAAAAATATTTCTTCATTATTTAATGATATTACCATAATATTTTTTGTACTATAATGTGTAAAATCTTAACAGATATTACAATATTCAAATATAAATATTATATATTTAAAAAACAGAAGTGGTCAACGTTAGCTTTAAAGTTAAATATCAAAACACACGTAGACCATACGTTTCTAAATTAATAGGACAGCGATTCTGCGTAATTGCTTTAAATAAGAAAATTACTTAACAACAATATTAGAGAATAGTTCCCGACCAATAACTGTCAGCATACAACAACCACGATTGACATAATTTTATAGATTTCATAATCTTTATGGAAAAATGAGAAGAGTAAAAGAGGGTACTTTTTTAAAAGTGATACCTAAATGAATATTTATCTATCTCTCTCTATCCCGCATATAACAAGCTAGGTAGAAGGATAAGTTCCTGTTGTTGAAAATTAGGTGGTAAACCTAATTTTCAAAACATTGCATATTAAGTGAAATTCTATGTAACATTTTGAAGTTGTTCCTCTCAGATTCAAAACTTCTAAATTTGGAACTCTAGTAAAACGATTTTTTTTACACCATTAGCTTATGTAAAATAATAAATACCTAATAAGTTATATAATATATAAACTACATATCGGCAGCGACGTCAACTAAGGGCAAATATTTTTTTTCCATCATCGATTGTTCTATAGGAATAATTAAAAAAAATACTCAGATCAGTCAATAACAGCAAACACATGTACAGTAGACCTACATAAGAAATTAATATAAATATTTCAAATTGTTTCAACAATGTAATTTTGTTAAAGAAAAGTAAATATAATGTAAAGAACATACAATATCCCATTTGGGCTCTCAATTCTCAGAGGAGACGATTTGCATCACAAAGATGGAATCTATCTCTATAATCGCACGATGTATTCATACAAAAATTGTTCAACGTATAAAAGAAATCAATAACCTGATAAAATACGTTTTATACTTTGAAATAACTTGTTGTGAAAGTAATATGAAGAGAGTTGCGAGTAACGCAATTTGTATTAGTACTTTCATATGACAAAAGACTTACTTTAAGATATATTTATTGTTTACTTGTAATCTGCCTTAAGTATATAAGGCTTTTATTACATTGAAAAGGTAAAATATTTTTTATTTCTTTAGAAGTCTGTTTTGTTGAAAATTGTTTTCTCGAAATTATAAAATCTTACCTAGAACTAAATTTGTCTATGTCAAAAGTTATATATTAGGTTTGATCTTAATCGTTCGATGTTCAAATACGAGTCTGTCAGCCTTACTTTTAATTCGTTAGGTCGCAATTTATTTCTATATTTTGTATGTAAAAGCCTAATATAATTAGGTTAATTTATAGGTTAAGTCCTACACTACGTTTGCCAAGACGTGGTCTCCACTCCAGGTCTCGTCTGCTCCAACGGCCATCGGTCGGAGCAGACTGGATGAGGGTTGCGGAGGATCGGGATATTTGGTGCAAACTTGGGTAGGCCTACGTCCAGCAGTGGACTGCGATTGGCTGACGACGACGACGACAGGTTAAGAAATTTATAAAATTTAATATAACACAATCGCTTTTATAATATTAGTGAATATATTGTAGAAACAGTAAGTTAATATATGTATAGTTTATAAAATTTAAATATAAATCGTTAATCACAGATATTTAAATATTAATTAATAAGATAGTTGATGTTGACAGTTTATTTAAAGTGATATTTGAAATGGAAATCTATTTGGCTGTCATTATCCTGTAAAAAGAGAATTGTATGAAATATTTACATTGCCACGAGGTTATTCATTTCAATTATAAATAATTTATTGCATTAAAAGCGTGTGGGTGGGTAATAATGATTATGACATCGCCATTGATCGTAATGTTAATTAATTATTTTAAATAGGATATAATAAATTTAACTTTTATATTAAGAGTAAGTAGTAAGAGAGGCAGAGGGGAACTTGATTGTCTTTCACAGGAAGGTCACGAGAACTTGACGGGACGGATATATATATATGAGAATGTTAACAGTGGACTAAAGAGGCATACGGTCGCTAACCGTACCGTTTGGCACTACGTTCTCTCCGGTTTTAAGCCTAAGAATTAATGTAAAATATTATACCTTTAGTTAAACGATAAGAAGACGACATTGTTATATGCTGAAGCCATCGTGGCATATTGGACAGCATCTGACCGTTATCGCTTGTAGATTCCGTCCCAACTTAAGAGAATTCATTATTTTCATAAAATTTCTCTGAAACGACTTAGTTAAAACTCAACACAAAGAAAATATTCGGTTGAAGTATGGAGCACGACTGAGTCTAGGCACTAGATTTCTCTGCTCACTTTATTATCTTCAAAAAAACAAAAAAATATGTAAAACAACCAAAAACAGTTTCTTTAATCAACTTCTAATTTTAGGTGCAATACTTCTTCGTCTGAAAGTAGTCAAGCGACTTTATTAAGCCCTTTATTCGACAAAAAGGATGAACATCTTATTTCGCGACATTAGAACCACTCGGGGACGATTTGCTACCAGTGCAAATATGTGTTCAGTATTCAATCTTCCCCGTTATTGCCCAAGCGGGACGTTGAGACCGAGTTAATCTTTATAAGGTAGGTTAACTTCGTCCCGTTGCAAATAAAGTCATGTTACCTATACAGATACGGTTCTGTAACATGTCACTAAGTAAAACATAGTCAAATTAATTTATATTTATATACACTACATATGATCTGTAAACATATTTGTTAAACATAATTTGGCAGCTTTTTAAATATAACATCACATCTCCGATTTTAACTCGAGTGTGAAACATACTGAGTGTCGGAACTAAATTTGGTATTTGCCAAATCGTAAAAGAAATAATTTGTTAGAATCGAATCGAATACATAACCATCACGTTTACTGTTTCGACAAAAATTCAAAAGTTTTGATTGGGCAATATTAAGCGTAAGAAGTACAGTGTGCTACAATATCGTAGTATTCTTCTTACTTTGTAAGGTGTAAATATTATATCCTACGTAACTAATTAACAATTTTGAAACAAACAAAATATGATAATATTTAATTCAATTTAAATGAAATGTTTTGTTGTGTTGGTTTAATGATTCTCCATTTATTGAAATAGTCAATAAGCAATATGTATGGGAATCGTTTCCATGACAACCATTGTAGCTACTATTCGACTTACTTCTGTAGGTCTCATACACACATTAAACTTGAGTAACAATACTCTTTGACTTTTTATCTAAATATTAAATTTTAATTAATATTCTAATACCACTCCGCAAGATGTTTAAAATATCATAATAACATTATCGCAATTTGTAATATAATATTAAATGAATTTGAAAAGCCAGACTTATTCGTCTTTTTGAAATTTAATATGATTTCCTATTTATCATTTATAATTTCCGTATTTTCTACTTATCATTTATAATTAAAGGATTTAATATGGCTTTACAATCTAGTTATATCTGATTATTCTCAGGAGGGTTCCAGAGATTACGGTGGAATATCAAAGTAAAATCATCCACTCCCTACTGAAATATTTACAATATTTCAATTTAAATGATGTCTCGTCTAAGATTTTGAGTGGCTGATTTGCATGACAAAGTCTCTAAGTAACCGTTGAAATATCTGATACCCTCGTTCTAATGCAAAGTCCGTTCGGCGCTGGCTGTCGAGACGAATCCAAAGAACAGGAAACTACATGGTATCGATTTTCTTTATTTATGAATTTTAAATCGCATCATAGCATTTCTAGAAGCATCAAAGAACCTCCGACTTGGCATAATAAGACAATTGCGTTTGTTACTTTATAATAGAAAATTTTACTTGAGAAAATAAAATCTACAAATCTCGTAAAGCTTACGAGGTAAAGAAAAAGAAAAAGTTAACATATTTTCCGGCTTTTAGGGAATTTGTTGTAAAGTCTACTCCGAGAGTTAAGAGAATGTTTTACCTCAATAATATATGCCGTATAAAAAGAGGTTCGATTTTTTCAAGAAAACTTTACTCGTTCGGTGTCAGTGTCACATATTCTATTCGAAAGTGGATACGCAACTTTTTCTCTGATTATATTTTTTAAGGATAAGAATAGTATTTTTTTAATAACATTTTTTTTGCGTCAAAAGACAATTGTCACGCATCTTTGAAACGTGAGTATAACGAATTTTGTGAAAGATCTCTGCGTTATGGATAGAAGAATCCAACACCACTTTGTGCCGGTGTGGTCTCGTGTTTTTTAATACTATCTAGATAGTAATTCAAATATCTATCTATACTTTATGTTAAATCTCAAGGCTTTTTTGGAATTTATATGATTAATGTGATATCATCGAAACGCCATTTATAAAAAGAAGAAGAATGATAAATTTGCAATAGCCACGGTCGACATACACACTGTAGTATTATAAAGTAATAACAACTTACAAAATAATGCAAATGAAACAGCCAATCCGGGTAAATATAATTTTAACTAAAATCAACCAATTAACATATATTTGTTAACTAACTTCCTGAAATAATTTTATGCAAATATTATATGCATTAATTTGATATCTGGTACGGTAAAATGTTAAAATATTTTATCTTTAATATACTAAAAAGTATAATACATTAAAAATACATGTAAAAAAATGGTTGCCTGTAAAGTGGGTTTTACGGGCGAAAATTTTACGTGACAACGTCTTTTTCTCGGTAGAATATTTATTGATATGATTAATAATTATAATATAAATTGCACAAATTTCAACTATAGAAAATATATTTTGTTCACTAAAACATTGTACATGTGTCAAGTGATACGCGCGGCGGACCGATCATAGTTCGGTGACAGTTGACACATCGTTACGTTACCTTTTTCATATGTGACTCCGAGCCGCAACCTAATTTAAGACGTTGTCACGTCAAAACATGCACACATAATAGATATATGTTTTGTGTAGATGTTTGTCTTTGAAACTTGATATAGAAATTTTTACATTATTTAACAGTAGTCAGCTACATCTGATAGAATAATTAATTTAATATAAAAATAGTACCTTATAAATATTATAGTGTTTAAAAAAAAGTTAAAGCTAATTTGACCAAGCTTCAAGCTACATACCAACCAAGTTAACGTACAAAAAATTCTAATTTTATTTAGATTTGAAAATTTTATCCTAGAGTTTTCTTTTTATTTTTTACTTATTACTATAAGGTTTACAGATAATGATGCAATTTATTAATTATTTTAAATGTAGACAAATAACTTATCAAACTAAACAGTATATTGCCACACATCTAATATATAAATAAACATTTGCTACTATACGAGCCATAACGAAGTAATAATTTGTTACCAACGTGTGAGGCGTGTATCTTGAACAATTGGCTTTACGAGACCTCTGTGACAGACTATGGCACTTAGTGGTTTATACGTTTGTTGAATACTTTCATTGTTTGATTTATACGGCTTCCAGTCATGTAGTAACGTTTATTCATCGACGTCATTATTGTAGCCTATTAAACTATGGCCAATATAAAATATTTTACTCATAGAATATTGATAATCATAACTAATGATTAATTATTAATAAAGTTTTAATTATCAAGAAATGAGTATTGTTGTTCATTTTCTTATTTTAATTAATAATTAGGAGTTTACGACTTATTTTGATGTTTATAGAATCCCTGACACATCTATACCGTATAGAATCCATCCAGGCCGGATACTTTTCTCTATCCTTGAAGCCTAAAACGTATAGTACTGATAGAACTTACAGTTCCGTGGGAAACAAATATCCTAAAAAGTCACCATCATAAACTCAATAAGTATTTCGATCTTACAAACGAACTAACCAGGTTTCGAATTAGTTTATATGCGTTTGAGGTAGGTTAGTAGGTAGGTAGGTTTGCTAAAAGATCTCGGCCTGTCTAGAACTATCACAAATTCATTTCTAGAACGCACTTCGAAGGCGGCTTTGGTAGAATCATTTCAAATTTGGTTAGGTAGTGGGAGGAGCTCGGACAGTGATGGTGAGCGTTAATGCATTTTAAAGGGGCCACTTTAAACCACTTGGGTCGCAAGTCCCAATCGCTGCTCGGAGCTCCTCTTCCTACAACACGATGGGCCCGGCACACGCACGGTGAATCCATGGAAAGCTAAGTTGTTTCTTCTCTTAGTTTAACACATTTTTATCTCTTTAATATTCTTTATTATCTAAGAAGGTCGTCATTTTGAAAGAGATTCCTGACTAAGCATATAACTCTTTTATATGTATATATGTATGATCTATGTATTGCTCCATAACTTCCTTTCTCATAAAATACACAGAAAAATAAGAGTAACTAAAAAGTATAGTTAAATAAAAAATTGAAAGTTTATTTGTTTTACTAACGCGTCAATAATTATCGCATGTATTTAAAAAAATACAGGTATTTTAGAATGACAATAATTCCTTTTTAATATTTAATTTATTTATAAAATAGTTATTTAGCATATGTCTACCATTGGATGAAGCTTCTAAACGTAAGAAGTAACTAAGTACTAAAGTAACTAAGTATTATTAAAAAATAATTTAAGTATCACGCTGGCAGGAGGAGGCAAAGGAAACTAACAGCTACCAATTCTCCCACACTTTATAAGGATGTGGAGTATGACCAGGTGACGTACAGATCATTGGACGTCATTAGCGGTACAACCATAGCCCTGCCAGAAAATCGTAATTATATTTAGTAAACCTTATTAATTTAATATTACAAAAAAGCAAAGTTTAATATTACGATTTTTAAACTTTAAATCACCACCAAGGATAGAAAAAAAAACTTCAAGAAAACGTACAGAAATTTCAATGCAGCAGGTTTTTATACGTTGTTTTAAGTATTTTTTTGTTTAGAAATATTTTTTAAAAAATATTTAATAGATATAAAACAAAAATATAAACACTTTTCATTTGGAAACGAAACAGGGAAATGTATTTAACAAACGCCACGGAAGTAGTTATGAGAGGGCTTTAGTATGTAAATACGATTGAAATTGAGTTGTATCATTTGACTTTACGAACTAAGCCATTTCGTTGTTGAATTGACAATATTTGTTCCATGGAGAAGCGAGTAGTGTGGAAGTGCCTTTGAACTTTGATATATCACTGAAGTGCACCATCTTGTACTCATTTTATCTATCTTTTATCAGCATTCTGTGGATGCATTTACAAGTGTTCTCTCTTAAGAAATTTAAACAGGTATTTTATTCAGCAAAAATATCTTTTTATACAGGATCAGTATAGTGTAGTAGATTACTTTTATTTAATACTACAACAAATGTATGAAGTTTTGAGGGTTCCCCTCGGTAATTGTTACAATGATACACATAGAGCAACTACTTATAGAGGAAAATATTTCGAGGCTATATACAAAAAACTATATCATAATTATTAATAGTTAGGGTACAGCATCATAATTTCCATCTCACAATATTACGTGTGAGGTACACATCATTAAATACGAATGACGTACTAAAAAAATACTATTAAACATTGCCAATCTGTCACCTTTCAATTAAAAAAAATGACCAAATGAGAAAGAGCTATATCTCTGTCTGAGCTATAGCTCTGACAGTACAGTGTACGCTTGCATCATACTTGACAAATGGCGTTTTATTTTGGAGCGATAATTTAATTGTTTATTTTGTTCAAAAAAATATATTTTTGAAAATTTTGCTTCTTTTATAATTTTTCCAGGTTTATAAAGACTAGTTAATACTACGCTTCAAATTATGGTTGCCATTACAGCCACACTGTGTATATATAAATAGTAATTCTAGAATCTATTCTACTCAAGAAGTGAATATCTTAGTGAGAGCATAAAACCATTACCCTTAGACTATCGGTTCTTACCAAAATAATAAAGTGGCTTGTAATAAATACAACATTTCTATCTCATCGAAGTATAAGTATTGTTGATTGTCCGTGACATTTGATAATTTAATAAGATTAGGCAAATCTGTTAAATATTTTGCCTGATCATTATCGCAATATTAATTATATTCCTCCTTAAATGGACCAATTGATATATTTCAATAAGGTAGTGTAATTAGTATGGTATATAAGCTAGGTAGGTTGGTATACATAAGGTAGAGCATTATGTAGTATAACAAAGCGAAAAAAAAATGTTTGATAATGTGACAAAAAATGAGTACATATTAAAGTAGTAGTAATAATATTAAAGTAGCAGGTACCTTATTATTTATGAAATGAGGCTAGCTTAAGTACGGACTCTAGTGAAGTTTCAACACAGATTTTGTAGCTCAGAAAAGAGGAAAAGGTGGAACTGAAAAAGCTTCTGCCATTGTTTTCCCAAAGTAGGTTAATCATGGAAAGAAATGTAATAAATTGGGCTTACTTTCAGTGTACCTGCGTGAACACAAATCCCGAGTAGATTTAGATCTAGCCTTGCCTTGATAAATTAGCCAACGATTAGTGGTTATATTAAGAGCTTAGTTACGTGGTGCGGATCCCTTCGCGATTTAACACTTTAATGTAATCTATGTTTTAATTTATATTGTTTTTGTTTCGTTTGAGTATACAATTATTTTTTTTTAGCTTCACGCTTTATCCCGCACAAGGCAGGGTAGGCAGAGGGAACTGCAGGGACCGTGAGAACCTAGTGTTAAGACACTCCGTTGCTTAGTCCCTGCTTTCTCGGTCCCTATTTTCCGCCGTTTTCGAGGCATTGCGTGTTGAGTGGCGGAACTCAACACCGCACTTTGCCTAGTTTGCCAAAGCGAAAAAAATGGAAATGGAAAAATCCATCTTCTCCGACTGGGGATCGAACCCATTAACCGTCGCGTTACAGGCAGACGTTGCGCCTCTGCGCTACGACGGTCCGGTCGGTATACAATTTTTTTATATATTAACATAACACAAGTGCAGTGTGAGGACCGTCGTGGCGCAGAGGCGCAACGTCTGCCTGTAACGCGACGGTTACTGGGTTCGATCCCCAGTCGGAGAAGAATGGATTTTTCTATTTCCATTTTCTTCGCTCTGGCATCTAAGGCAAAGCGCGGCGTTGAGTTCCGCCACTCAACACGCAATGCCTCGAAAACGGCGGAAAGTGGGGACGGAGTAAGCAGGGACTAAGTAACGGAGTGTCTTAACACTAGGTTCTTATGGTTCCTGCAGTTCCCTCTGCCTACCCTGCCATGTGCGGGATAAAGCGTGAAGCTAAAAAAAAAAAAAAAAAAAAAAAAAAAGTGCAATTTTTTATATTATAAATAAAAATAATATATATAAATTTAAATTAATATATCGAAAGATACTTAGACAACAAAAATTATATGTTTTTGTTGAAAGGTTTTGTTTATTTTAATAGAAAGTGGTAGAAATTTTGCCGTGGCAGTATTCACATTGTTTTTTTTTAAATAAGCCATACTTTTTTAATAGATCTACAATGAAATTATTACGAGTTTGCTACACCTAGAAAACATCTGCTTCTTAAAAATAATTCTTATAATGTGAAAGACTGCCATTCTGATTTCGACTTCTTTTATAAAAGTTAGTTACCAGTGTTATAATGTGAGAGAATCTGTTTATTTGTTTTGTTCTTCTTTTATAAACGCTAGTTAACAGTAATTACTGAGATGAAACTGCTTAGCATCCCATGGATTCAACGTGTGGGTGCCGGGCCCATCGCGTTGTAGGAAGAAGAGCTTCAATCAGCGCTTAGAACTTGCGACCGAAGTGTAGGATAAAGGGGCCGCTTTCAAAATGTATCAACGCTCACTTTCGCTGTCCGAGCTCCTCCCACTACCTAACCAAATTGGAAACGATTCCGCCAATGCCGCCTTCGAGGTACGTTCGTGAAATGTACTAGTAATAGTTCTAGATAGGCCGAGATCTTTTCGCAAGCTATAGAGAGATTTTGCTGTTATACCTCTCGCTCTTACTTCAACCGCATATAAGCTAACTCTAAGCCTATTCTTGGTCAGTTCGTAAGAAAGATCGAAATATTTAGTAAGTTTTAGAAGGTGACTTTTTGGGATATTTGTTTCCCACAGAAATGAAAGTTCTATCAGTGCTACGCATTTTCGGCTTCGAAAATAAAGAAAAATATCAGGTTTGGATGACGAAACATGACAAAGCACCTTTCCGAAATGGTAGTAGATAAATATTGACGTGCATAAGTGTATCTGTGATACCTATATGAATAAATAATTTTTGATTTGATTTGATTTGTAACACCAATGTCCTCAGGGATTCTATACTGCATCTCATGCGTGTCCATCGGACTCTAATGATGATAATCATAAGCTGGATCTAATATTGAGAAAGGTTTTTGTGTGTGTATTTTTATAAGAACCTTCTTTCACCAAAAGAACCTTCTTTCGCCAACTACTGAAAGACTAACTGCTTCACGTATGATTTCTAGCACTTTGTCATGGCGCCGCGATTGACTCTCGAGTCACTGGGGACACTTCTGTTTCTTGGATGTGAGGTAATCTCATCCTGTGATTTTCCCAGAATGTGTTTTGGTGAGTATTAGATGTTTATAGAGATCCGATGGTTTCTTTAATCTAAATTCAAAACTATTTTTGTCTCCAAAAATGATTGAGGTGTCTGTCAAATGCGTTAGCCCAAGCTAAAACTTTAGCATCTTTAGGACGCTTGCATAAAACTTTGCCAAGAGCGTTTTATTAAAATTATGTACATGGAAAGGCCAATTCACACGTGATGTTAGAAAATTGTCATAAATCTAAGTTTTTTTGACATTACTTATATTTTGATGGTCTACCTTTTCACGATCCGTCAAAAAGCTGTTGACTAGTACATATAAAGATGGAGTGCGACTTTTGTAATCTATTTTGTTGCTGAGAAATTTAAAAGGTTGTTCCTAGTCTGTTACTTTACTTCAACCTTTTTCCCCTTCCCCTTCACTATAATCATGAAAAGTACCAAAAAGAAAAGTAAGCTAAACCAACGGTTGCACTTCCTCTCCCTCAAAGTAGATTTCTCTAATATTTGAGTGCAATACTCAAATCTCAATAATATTCATCAACATCTCGAGACTTATTCTTTCTAACGGAGAAACAGATCTGTAAAGTCCAACCCATCATATCTGTACTGTCTATCGATATTTATAGACGTGTGCGTGTACATAAGGGACGTGATCTGCTGTCAGCGTCTTTGTAACCTTTTTGTCTTGTCTTTGGCTAAGAAGATAAAAAAGGTGTAAAAAAGCGACAACACAAGCACGTTTTGACCATATTGGCTGAATAGGGGAAAATTTAGCCTCTTTTCCCTCAGGGAGCAAAGCTTTCTGGGGCCTTGCTAAGTCGGTCGAGAAAAACTTTTGTCGCTCTGTACTGCCGCCTTTGCTCAAACCTGACGGATACCTGGCACACGTCGGTGGAAGGCCAATTTATTTGCCAATCTCTTCGCTGAGTGTTCTCGTCCGGATAGCAATGGCAAGTGGTCACCTCACTTACCTCCGTTTGGCCCTAAAATGAGCGTCGTTAAAATCCATCAAAAAGAGATATTAATATATTTACTAAATCTGGACGTTAAAAAGGCCAGTGGTCGTGATGATATTCCAGTAGTGGTTTAGAAGTGTTGTGCACCCGAGTTATCTCCTGTTCTGATTCGTTTATATCAACTAGTAAAGTCCTGAGATCTTGGAAGCTTATACACGCTTATAAAAAAAAACAGTCAATTACAGGCGCAATTGTCGTGCTTATCTCTATAATCTGTTAGATTGTGGAATATATAATGAATAAGCGTATATTGAATATGCACATTGAATAAGCTCCTAATTTACCTTGAAGTAAACGAATTCCTTAGTGATAACCAATATAGTTTTCGCAGAGAACACTCGACTGGAGATATGCCACTCAAATTTGGAACGAGGTCTTGGACGGTTACGGTGAACTATTAGCCATCGCATTAGACATCTTAAAAGCCTTTGACCGGGTCTGGCACGAGGCACTACTCAGTAAGCTTCCAACTTACCTACTGAGCTCTGCGATTGGATTCCTGAGGGAATGGTCTATTCGAGTTGTCTTAAATAGATGCTCGTCTGATTTAATGCCAATCAATGCTGCACATAAACGATGTTTTAACACCCGGTATTATTAGATACGCCGATGACAACACGTTGACTGAGAGGTACCTGACCAACTCGTGAGATAGTCCAGTGGAAATACGGTCCTTAAGAGAGTCCAAGATTGAACAGGTGAATGTAACATTGCGATGGGTATCCGATTGGGGTGAAGCCAATCTTGTTAAGTTCAATACATCTTAAACACAGGCGTGTCTTTTCTCTGCGAAAAGAGTAGCTTTGTTTTTTATAGGATGCACTTTGGAGAGTGCTCGAAGACTCTTTTTGAACGAAGACTCTTTTTGATTAAGACGCAAAAGTTTCATCCATATATGGTTGACATACCCAAATATCGAACTAAACGTTTTAGCAGCTCATTTTTCGTGAGAGTCGCCAAGATTTGCAACAACCTGCCTGCGTCTATTTTTCCTGATAAGTTTTACTGTGGAGCCTTTAAAAGTAGAGTGAACAGGTTTCTTTTGGACGGGCGTGTACAACCTTCGTCTTCATCTACACTTTCCATCAAGTGAGATGGGAGACAAACGCATATTCCATTATAATTATAAAAAAAATCCTTTTCGTCATGTTTAAATAGAATATATAAAGCTTATATATTTTTATTCGATTCCCAGTGAACCAGTTTTTTTACACAATAAGCCAAAAATGTTAGAAAATGAGGAGATATCTTTTTATTTTGCCTTTCCTGTTCTTAATTATTATTATCACATGTTATTAATTTGGTAGATTATATAAAACTTACTATATTAATTGCAATTATAAAAATATAAAGTCCTATCTACAAATAAGTTTGTAACGAAAAGTTTATAACAAGGTTCCCATAGCGCTATCGGATGGCAAAAGTACCTTAGTTTATACTCTAAGTATTATTTCTAAAATATTTTGCTATTAAATTTAAATTAATTGAATTTCATTTTGTTAGCTTCACGCTTCATCCTAGGGATAAAAGGATAGACAGGGAAAATGTAGTGTCACTAGAGACAGAAATCTCTTGCTCATACTTCATTCACTACTTTCCGCTGAAACGAGAAATAATTAGTGTTACGTGGTGAAATTTGTGGTAGTCGGATACATACCTACCTACAACCATCGTGGTTAAATATAAGTATTTTTTTAAATATTTAAGTTAAATTATGATCAATAACCAGGCTGTCAATCCTATACTGCACTCACTACAGCAAACTGTTTGTAAGGTTTTCATTTTCTATAGATGACTATGAATATCATAAGAATGAGTATTAAGTCAACCATTATGATCTACATCTCAAAACTGATTAAGAATAGAGAAGCTCTCACTGCTAGTCAACAACCTTCACAATAATGTACATTTCTTTTTTTTTTTTTTTTAGCTTCACGCTTTATCCCGCACAAGGCAGGGTAGGGAGAGGGAACTGCAGGGACCGTGGGAACCTATTGTTAAGACACTCCGTTGCTTAGCCCCTGCTTTCTCCGTCTTCACTTTCCGCCGTTTTCGAGGCATTGCGTGTTGAGTGGTGGAACTCAACGCCGCGCTTTGCCTAGTTTTGCCAGAGCAAAGAAAATGGAAATAGAAAAATCCATCTTCTCCGACTGTGGATCGAACCCAGTAACCGTCGCGTTACAGGCAGACGTTGCGCCTCTGCGCCACGACGGTCCTCATGCGTATTTCTATCTATTCAATAAAGTATTCCATCTATTCAATAAAGAATTTTATGAACAATATATAGATAACAACAATTCGTACATCACAACAGCCAGCACTCCTTAACAATACTTTAATATTGGCTTGAAGCAATCAATTTATGAAAATGGATCCTCGAATAGATTAACATATATTTTTTCGAAATTGCCGAAGAATATTCAGATCTCACCAATTTTCTCTCAAAGTTGGGTACTCTATTGAAATTCTGACGATATTGAATATTTCAATCCGGAGGTTGTCAGGCAAAATGCATATGTATGAGACTTATCCTTCCAGCACTTATCGTTTGTTCACTCATTAGTTTGTCTTTGTTTTATAAAATAATAGTTTGACAGAAAAGTGGACTTAAATTTAAATTTAATATAAGAAGTTTAAAAGATAATTAGGTTTTTAAGTGATGAATAATATGATAATAAAGTAATTTAGCTATATAATATTTTTAATTATGATTTAACGTAGTTTTGGTGGCATTATTGCTGTTTTTTTTGTTTTTTTTTTAGCTTCACTTTATCCCGCACACGGCAGGGTAGGCAGAGGGAACTGCAGGGACGGTCTCTGCTTAGTTACTGCACGGCCCTTGCTTAGTCCCTGCTTTTTCCATCCCCGCTGCTGTTTTATCGAAAATTTAATTACAATGATTACTTTGCGATCGAACTTTTTTCGACTTTGTGCCAACGTCAGTTTTTGCCATATTAACTACGTTATTTTACGTGCGTTATAATATAATTATAAATAAAGTAAACTCTATTTGAATCATGTATGATTGACGATTATTATGATAGTTCAATAATTAATCGGTATTGAAGAGCACAGCCGTGTTTCCGCATAATGCTGAACATTATCAATCTGTATAACATGAATTTCGTCTTATTAACACGTGTTCGTGTTGGTACTTATATATATATATATATATATATATATATATATATATATATATATATATATATATATATATATATATATATATATATATATATATATATATATATATATATATATATATATATATATATATATATATATATATATATATATATATATATATATATATATATATATAATATATATATATATATATATATATATATATATATATATATATATATATATATATATATATATATATATATATATATATATATATATATATATATATATATATATATATATATATATATATATATATATATATATATATATATATATATATATATATATATACAAACAGCTTCATTTATTCAATTAATTCAGGATACACATTCGTTTTTCATACTGCGGCGGGCTAACTTTAGTGGGCTATCGGCTTCCAACGGAAGAGTCACTCGTAAGAGTGACTCGTATACCCCGTCCGAGTTTCCACTGTGCAAGGACTCGTAACAAGTTTTCATTTTCGTTAATATACTGCATGTGCTTTGATAGACTCAACGGCCGGCATTTTAAAACACATGGTGATTTTATTTCCATAGTCATTTTTTTGATTTTTCACAAAAAATATTTTTAAATTTCGCTATAATAGTTATGTATATTTACTTTCTTTAATAATCATAAATTTGATACAAAACGTTCCTGTTTCTGCAGAATTATGAACTTGTTAAAGTGTCGAATGTGGATCTCGAGTATATTCGATTTTTTATCCTAAATAAGAAAAAAAGAGAAATTTCCAACGTCTTTACGGCATGCTTCAAGTGTCTCAAATGTTTTTCGTCGTTTATTAAATAAATTCGTAAATACAATTGGTTAACTAACACTTTAAAGAATTTTAAGCTATTCAATAAAATATCAAATTTAAGTTTACCATAACTATTTTCACGTGTTTTTATCTCATTCATACGGCATGTGAACAAATATATAAAAGGTAATATTTAATTTTAGAGTAAATAATTGTAAAGAAGAACTATCTATCCGTATTTTCATAGCATACTATATAAGTCGTGATCACAACGTTCTTGTATAAACGTTCAGGTACCTCTTACGTGATATTTTAAGCCTTCAGGAAAATGTTTATTTTTCCCATTGGAATCCAAACTGAAATGTAATAATATGATCCCTTCCCGGGAAATTATATAATAAAATATTCTTCAAGGACGTTGAGGTTCAGCGGCAGACTGTAAAAGTGATGGTAATGGGATCTATTTTCAGACGAGGGAATAAAATGATTATTTCTCGCTCTTACACACAAAATTCAGTGTCCATTTTACTACTTAAAACGGTATGTCTTAAAATTAAGACAAAAAGTTCTCAGCCCATCATACTATATTCACTTTATATAGTCAAAATTTAATTTAAAATGAAGTGCTTGATATAAATTGAATTTAATCAGCCCGTTCGGTGGACAAATACCTTTAGAGAAGGAACACAATGATTGAAGAGCCATTCAATTATATTGAGTCGACAATGCCCTGGGATCAAGATACAAATAACCTAAGTAAACCGAGACTGGCTTCAGTTCTTGAATGTCGTTGAACATAATACTCTTCTGAATCAAACATCAAAGCAAATTTGTCTTACGTTTACGGTAGGATTGTAATATATTATATAACACACAATACGTATACATTGTTCTTTGTGAGTTTATCACGGGTGATATGTTAACTGCCCACAATGCTTAGGAAAGCGGAAAGTGAGAAAAACAATATCTTAACACAAGGTTCGTACGATACCTATGGTTCTCTTTACACACATTGTGGTACACTTTCCTGATACAACAAACAGCCAATATAAAAAATGAAACAAAAAAATTGATTTAGTTATAATAGCTTAAGAATAACATAATATAATACAACATAATTTTAGCGTTTTCATAAATATTATCTATTTTTTTTATATCTTAAAGAGGTTTCTAGAAATCGTTGAAAATGTACAAAAATGTACCATATGTTTTTATCGTATGATGGTTAAAATTAAAAAGACATTTAGCACCTCTTTCGACTTATAACAATTACTACTTGCAGTCGCGTTCACGCCATTTGCGTAAGCCTGCCGTATTGTATAAGTGCGAATTAAACGTAACATTCCCAGTTGTACTGGCTCTATTACCCTCTACGCTTGGGGTTCCAAACCTATATAATAAAATGGCACAATTACGCCTTTGTTACACTGGAAATGACTGTTTCTAAGTGTTCTTTAAAATGTTTTACATAGAAAATACGAAATAACATTAAAAAAATCTTAATATATAGATATGTGCATTCCATTATTAGAATAAATAAAGTATTTATTAATCAGAAAAGACAGAAAAGTATAAATATTTCATGTTAGTGGTTATAAAATTTAGAAATGACAAATTTTTGCAAACCGTATATTTTTGACTCATAGAATTCACTCGAAGCATGAATGAACGTGGAATTATTCAGTACCATAGAATAAACGATAGAAGTGATATACAATGTATTTTAGGTCTTTATATGAATTATGAATTAAGCTCAGTGATTGTGATGTAATAGAGAGTCTATACGGCGTTATTTATTAACCTACCTACTAGTTACACAGAAAGTATAAAAATGATGAAATGGAAAACCTTCTATGAATTCTAACACTGGGTGTCAAGGTTTAAAATTCATATAAGGTTTGGGTAAATAAGTGAAATTGTAATATGTCTTCACTTATTACTTTGTTAGCAATTTAATCCAAACTAGAATAGAAAACGTAAAAAAATGTTTGGGATGGGGGAATGATATGAGTAAATTAAAATTTGTAAAAATAAAGCTACTTAACTACTTAACTTACTTAGAATTGTATTATTTAAATATAATTTTAAGCGCTTTAGCTTCATCCTTTATCCCGCACATGGCAGGGTAGGCAGAGGGAACTGCAGGGACCGTGGGAACCTAGTGTTAAGACACTCCGTTGCATAGTCCCTGCTTTCTCCGTCCCCGCTTTCCACCTTTTTCGAGGCATTGCGTGTTGAGTGTCGGAACTGCTGTACAGGAGAGATACTGAACACGCTCAGTACTAACATAACCAGAAGTTTGTCCGATCACCACTATAACAACCAGGTTTTATGTGATGGTGTACCGAGCCCATAATAAAAATTGACATTAACCCAGCTCCTTAACTTAAAAACAACTGCTTTTCTATCTTATGATACTTTACACTATGGCCCATCCCAATTAATGGGTCCAGCGATATATATTAATAAATTATTACAATCACAACTTTTCATATAGATGTTTTAATATAATTTCTTGCTTTATTCCTAAGGTAGTCATAATTTGTTTGTTAAATTCAGTTTGTTAAGTACGTATATATTTGATACCATTTCGATTGTGAAAACTAATATTTCATCTAAGTTGTGAATTTTATTTTTACAAAACTACCTTCAACTAAAAATTTCATGTTCATTTTTTTATTGTTGTTTTCAGCTGTTATATATTTTACGAAAAATGTTAGAGTATGTTAGACATGCGAGTACTATCACTTATGAGTTTCACATAGGTATATAACCTATATGTAGGTAACCGTAACCTATAGATATATAAAAAAACAATTAACAAAAATTTAAATTAAGTGCTAATGGAAGTAAGTCAATATTTGTACAAATCAAACTTTATTAAAATTAACGGATAACAGGTAAATAATAGGTTTGGTAGTTTAAATATTAGGTTGCAAAATTTAACACCTTACTTTATAAAACTAAGTAATTAATAGGTACTTTCACACTATTTTCCATAACAGAGGCAAAGCGTAACTAGTGTTTAGAAACTTAGTTTCCCACTTTGTGCCAATTTTGAAATATAGTATATGGAGTAGTGGAACTAAGCTATGCGATTTGTCTTGTTACATGATGTGAAAATCGAACCCGCAACTGTCGCGCTTACAGAAAATGCTGTGATGCTACACCACGTCGACATCACCGAATTAACAAATTTAATATAACATGCAAGTACTAAAAATTATAAAAAGTAAAAAATAGAAATAAAAAAGTATTTCATCATTTTTTTTTTGTTTTAAGACACTCTTCAATCTAAAATTTATCCATAATTTACTATGGTATTTTTCCAAATGTTATTTTAAGGTAAGTGTGTACAGTAACGCTAAAAGCCTTCGAACGTAGCTTTGAAAGCGGTATACTTTTATGTAATTCATTTTTCTTTTCAGGTTAAAAAGGCCCACCTTTATGTTATTATAAAATCAGACAATATGTTGTTTTCGGTATTACTACAGACAACTCCATAAATTAATGCTTAAACTTACGTAGCAGCGTATGTAAAATTTATATAAATAAAAATATACTTGGTATCTTGCAAATGAAAAAAATATGAAAAATAAATAATACACATGCCTCTTACTCACAATGAACTACGAGTAGCTAAATGTAATTGTAATAGACACCCTACTGCTTTCCAGATAAAATTGTAGACTTATTCTTTGCCTCTTAACTTTTGAACGCTGAAGTTGAACCATTCATCTCAGCGACGTTTTAAGTGCTTAAGTGGCCGAGTTGGATGGTGAAATCGTGTTTAATTTTTCCGAGCACGGAAAAACTGAATTTTTGTATAACTCTATGCAATATGAATTGTGATTCAGAAATATGATAAATTCAGTTAGATTTTGCTCCATAAACAACCATACCTATATTTAAACCTATATTTATATAGTTATATTTATATAGCTCTATTTATATAGTTTTTTTTAAAAAAAATAATAAACAATATTTTTTATTAGATCTATCTATGGTATATGAATGTTTATATTTTCTATTTAAATGTCAAAATTTTAAAAAATACTCTTATACATAATTGACAATGTCATAAAACAATTTATATTTTCTTAAATATATTGTGATTCACTAAATGTACTTTTAATATAATGAAGTAATGTTATTATTACGTTTTTTATGGTATGTTTTTCTGTAAAATTTTATCTATTCATTTTTAACAAGGAGATCGCTAAGTTAAATCTAATATAAAGTGATAAATAATTTGAAGTATAAATTTCATTTCAGGTTATTTGTTTTTATAGTAACTGTCCGCGCTCGTGCTATATTCAAAAGTATGGAAAATGATGATATATATCAACACAATTCCAATATATCCAATGACACTGGACTTACAAATAAAGGTTATTACTTTTTCAAGTATTTTAAGACACAAATAAAAAAAGTACCTCAAATAGGTGAAAATAGATTAGAATTTAAAAGAACTGCCTACAGAGAACCGAACTTTAATGACTTTGAGACATATGAGTCAACTAAATGCCCTGGAGATTATCACGGTAATGTCTTATATAAAATTGTCAAGAGCAAAAGTAAAAACAACAAGTCATTTGTTGAAAATAAAAAACTAATTAAAATTTTAGAGAATGCTAACTTAGATAAAAAATTGAGTACGGAGCTCGACAATATAGTGACTGATTATTCCAAAAACTTTTTTGATTTAAAATCTATAACATCGTCTTATGATGACAGAGAAATCGATACAGCTGAAATAGAAGCTATTTTAAATGAAATCAAGCATAGAGAGATTGAAATTATTGCAGAACATGAACCATCGGTTTCTAATCTTATTACAACTACGGTTAATGATATAATAAATCGGTCTACATTACAGTTAAATAAAAATACTGTTCCTTCTTATAATTCACCAGAATATTCAAACAATGAAAAGAATACAAGAACTAAGAAAAAGTATCATAAAACCAAACATCAAGTATTTAATCATATATTTCCTAGGTCCATAAATCTAGAGTCTACAATATTAGCTGAAAATGTTGAAAATACGTTACAAAACAGAATTAAAAATGTATTTGATGCTGTTAAGAAAAAAATAGCCCACGATTATAATAAAGAGGTTACAGATACAAAAGCATCCATTAAACAAGCATATAAAGATATAACAAACAAGATATGTAATATAACCAAATCACCTGAAAAAGAGAAACCACAGACTACCAAATCGCCTGAAAAGGAATGTACCAAACCACCTGAAAAAGAACTCCCACCATCTACCAAAGAACCCAAAAAAGAGCTACCACCACCTATGAAACCTAAATCAAAAGACACATTTCACAAAACAACAAGAAAATTGCGATACAGTCGTAGTACTGAAAAATATTCAAATCTATCAGAAACAAAAACATCTACACACACAATACCTGTTTTGACCGATGATTTTTCTATGCTTACTATTTTTGAGCAATTATTATCTAAGACGCAAGAACAAAATGAGATAAATATTCTGACGACAAATATTCCTTTCAACGAAAAATCCTCCGGGTACAATAAGATTAGTACAGATGGTAACCTAGACATTATTGACGAATTTGAATACCCCATAGCAAATTTAGAGCAACAAAATGAAGAAAACTATTCTGATAAAGCATTGATAAGTAAATTTGACAGCAATATTGAGTCAGATACAACAACAGAAGATATGAGCTTTGAAGCGTTGAGTAATAAGCTTTCTTACAACGATTATGTCAATGGTTATAAATACTATCTGAATTTTCAAAAACAGCAAGGTGATGACAAATTCTCAAATCTAATTCGTTATCAAGCACATAAACATCATAAAGTAGATGATATCGGAAAATATATACTGAATAAAATTCCACACTTACCTACAACAAGAATTAGGCGATCTTTTGTGGAGCCTGAAACACTAGAAGATCAAGATATTTCTACTAAAAGTGAAGATTCATGGTTTAAAAAACATTTTTATTTATTTTTAGACACTGATCCATCTAAAAAATTTCACTCAACACAAACCGTGACATGCAAATATCTTGATTCTCGCAAAAATCACAAGCTACCCAGGCATAGTACGCTGACCCCTAATGGAAATAAAACATTGATAGAAGGAAGCCACAATACAGGTAAAAATCACAAAAAAAGCAAAAAATTGGAAATTGGTAACAGTTTTACAATATTTTTTATATTTACAGCTAATAATAATGATTTGCTTATGTTCGTTACAAATCCAATAATTTATTCGTACTTTTTACAGATAAAATGTTATCCAAAAGTTATATCAAATATAAGAGAAATATAAAAGAAAACATAAATAAAATTGAAGATATAAATCAGTTACAGAAACAAATTCAAAGCCCAACGTGTAGCCCAACAAATAATAATAATAATGACAAACCTTTTGAAAAATATAAAAATACACCTTTAAGTACCAGATCAACAACAATTGTTAAATTACAAAAAAATAGAAAAAATAAACCTATTCGTGTGTTTCACTTGTTTCATCGTAAAGGTAAAGAAATACACAAACGAGAAGATCTACCTCGAGTACAGCGTTTTAATTTTTTAAAGGGTGTAAAAGATATTTTCAAGGATTATCCTAAATATTCTCATCCGCGACAAGAAAAACTATTCGATTACGAAATAATGACATCATCAAAGCCTCGTAATGAACATGTCAGAAACCATTTTCAAATCGAAGAGATGATAAGACAAATACCAAATATTACATCAAATTTTGAAACTATTAATCCGTTTTTTGATTTGAATTATAAGAAACTAATTGAGGATTCCTTAACATATACTAAAGACTCTACGTTAAGTACGTTTCCATCGAAGTTATCTTTTGAGAAAATACCTTCTGTTGATAACAAAGAAATCGATTTTTGGCTTTCTTACGGTATGTTTTATAATATTGTGATATAAACAAAAATAATGAATTAATTTGATTCTTAAATATTTCCACCTTCATTTTTTATGGATAAGATAAAATGATCTAAGATATAATTCTTCCTGATTTTTATCTTCTTCCTGTTTAGTGTGCTAGGTAGACCCTAACCTGCTCGTCAGCCGCATGCCAAGGTTAAAGTTCCACAGGGGACAGCCTTGCTATCAACGCTATCAAGCAGACACTATACAGTTTACTTTTCAAGCACAGATAACCCTCTTCTCTCCGCACCCGGTGTCGTTATCATGACCATTAGGGCTTATAGTATTACCCTCTAAAGTGTATGATATATGATGACGAATAGCTATATAAATTTAAAATTATTTGGCTTCGTTTTCAAATATATATAATAATTTTACAATTTAAGGTACTGATCATGAAAAAGACGTGAAATTTACTTCATCACCATACGAAAATTATAAACCAAGTTTGCCTGTTCAATTAGATAATAACGATCTTATATACACTGATTTTAAGACAGAATCAAGTCAAGGAAACTTTTACTTCCCTGTTACATTACCATCATTAAACAAATATACTAAAATTAACAGTAAATATAGAATTAAATTGGCTACTAATAAACCCAAAAAGGTATGTGAAATTCAAACATTGTACCAAGCAATTAGATATACATAGCTCGTGATTTTGCTTAGGGACTTAATCTAATCGAATTTAAATTAAAATGAATAATACATTCAGAAATAAGTACGGTCCCACGGTCACTGCAGTTCCCTCTGCCTAACTTGCCATGCGGGATAAAGCGTGAAGCTAAAAAAAATTAAAAAAAAAATAATAAGTAAATCTAATGTTGTATAAATTACAGATTACAACTACACAAAAATATGACACAAGCCAAGAAATCGAAAGCCACAAAAATACTTATAAATTCAAGTCTACTAAGTTAAGCTCGATTGATAAAGACATGACAAAATTTTTAATCAACCTTAAGGATTCCACACTAGACAATAGCTTTAACATGTTGAAAACTAGTGAAAAAGAATATAGCAGAGATAGAGGTAGTGTCAAAAAATTCCAAAATTATATGTACATTTTGTAAAAAAAAACATCTGTTTATCATATGTGTTGTATTTCTATTTGTTTTAAGCAATTATAATGTTATATTTATTTGTTACAGCGTTTATCGAAAGTAAAACTGTAAGTTATGAGTTTCATTACAATGAATTTAATAATATTGATTACTACCATATTTATTTAAAAATTTATATTCCAGAAAAATAATTTCGAAAAATATAACAAACTACCTGAGCAATACTTTTCGACTCCTTTACCAATGAATATAAAAGAATTTAATACATTTTTAAGAGAACATCAAATAGATGTAGAGTCTGTCACTGCACCTTTAAGAAATTCAATTTCATTCAGTGCTGACAAGACACCAGATAAATGGAAAATGAACAAAAAGTATGTCCCAAAATCAACTACGACCACGGATGAAACACTGCTTTTTCAAGACAAGCAATATAATTTAAAAGTTGTCAATGAAAAAAAAGAAAAAGGAAATCTAAAATCGATTGGTCATGATATAAAAAATGCAAAACAAGAACGACTGGACGATCTTAAGTATGCTGATATCAAAGATATTAAGTGTAATAAAAATGCATTTAGATTTACTAACATGAAAACATACAATAGCTTTATTGATAATACGAGTGCTACAACTAAATCTGTAAAATATCCTAAACGAGTTCAAGTTAGTGGTCATAATTATAAGTATGACATAATATTTCATCATATGAACAAAAGAAATGCTGATATTTGTGACTGTAAGTAATCGCTTAGTGAGATATTAATAAATATTTAAAAATGATGTGTTATATAAAAAAATTATAAAGCAATATATTTATGAAATATATATTTATGAAATATTTATGAAATATTGAAGAAGATAAAAATACCTTTAATAGTTTCATTATTAATCTACATATAGACAAAAAGCCTATTGTCAATATTTTCTCTTCTTCACTGGTCATCTGAATTGAAGACCAGATCGTGAGGAAGAAAGTAATTCCTACTCTCCGTATGGGAAACCAAAACAATCTCTATCCTCATAAATTAACTTATAGAATTATTACAAGCGTTTAACATACTATTAAATTAATACTAAGTACTATAATTTATTTTTTGCATTTGCTAGATAAGTCTGACGATAAAACACTAGTCTGAAGCTGAAGATATGTGATTATTTGGAAAAACCAAGAAATATGAACGGATAAAAATAGAAAAGTAAGTCACACTTTAAATTACATCCAACTCTAGGTTTATTTATTTTTAAAATCTTTGAAACGTTTGTCATAAACTGCTGTTTAAGTTTGTATTTAAAACAATATACCACCGAGTACCTAGCCGGTGAACAATAAGAGATGATTTTAGTAAATTTCTATGGGATTGATGAAATACGGTAAAATATTTATCAATTCGTTATAAACAAAATAAAAACTTAAAACAAATAGCTATTGATTCTTAGTAATAAAGGAATAAATATATGTAAATAAAAAGTTCAATACTAATAAAAATTTGGAGTACTTCAATTAGTTCGTTAAAGGTAACATTAAGCATGTGCTGTTTTTAATGCAGTGTAAATCAATAATTTGGCTTCTAAATTCGTAATAACTTAAAAAATTCGTTTCTCTGTCGGCCAGTACTAGTACATCAAAAATGCACGCTACGTTTCTATCTAATATGAAGGGGAGATCGTGACTGACTGGTGGTTGCGATCGTAATTGAAACACGACGGGTGTATTTCGCTTAACTTTATTTGAGCTTTTTTGTCTCTTCGAACAATGTTATTCTTCAGTCCACAAAATTAATAAAAACGCATAAATGAATTTTAGATTAAAAAAAAAACAAATTTCTAAATATTTATGTGTTTGTAATAATTTAAAATGATGAAGATATTTGTAATTAGTTTTCAGACATATAATGTATTTCTAGGCGTAGTAAAAAGACAGTAAAAGTCTACTGAGTGAAAAACCAGCAGTTTTCAGATATAAGGACTGGTTTTTTCCTTGTTTAGCTAAACTAAATATAAATTCATAATATAATATACTGTAAACGGCTGTATATTATATTTAAATTGGTTACATTATATATATACATATAACCGAGATTACCGACTTCAAACAAACAGTTTACCTTTTTTTTTAATAAAACTGTAACTTATATTATTATACTATAAAGCGCATACATTTATGTCTAATTATATTTAATTATTTTTTAGCAAGGATGAACAAATGTCTAAACTAAAAGGTTTTTATTTCGACCTCGTAATTCTGCTGATATCAGTAAGTTATAGTATTGTACGTTAAGGCTGCAAGCCATTGAATGCGCTCTTTGTTCAGTCTCGGCCTTTCGAACAATTTACAACGTCATGTCGAAGTGCAATGGCACTGAAATAGGAAAATTTGGCACTGTAAATTTCTATGAGAGTGATTATTAAAAATATTTGTTACTAACATATTTGTATTATCAAAACCCATATTCTATTTTTTTTTTTGGTTATCGAAACTATACGTCACATTAAATAAAAGAAATAATAATAAATTCAAAATTATATTTATTCCTTGAGTGAGATTAAATTTGAATGATTACAGTCAGACATTATCCTTGTACACTACCAAATCTAGATCTAAAATATTTGAAACTAAAAAGCTTAAATTAAAATTAAATAAATATATAAAATTTCATTAGTGAACTTGCTCTTAAAATTAAAAAGGAAAAATATGGTGGATATAACTGTCAAGGTCTGGGCCTTTACAATGGGATTCTAGAAATTTTCTTCCTTTATTCTAAGCCAATTTACGCTCTGGTGACATTTTTCTATCTAACACTATTAACCTAACACTAATCGTTTATTTATTTTACTTTATTTTATGATTTGGCAATTTAAGTTATTATTAAGGATCGTCGTGACTCGTAACGCAGAGGCGTAGCGTCTACCTGTAAACACGACGGCTTGAGGGTTCGATTCCCACTAGGAGAAGATGGATTTTTCTATTTCCATTTTCTTCGCCCTGGATAGTAGGTAAAGCGCAATGTTGAGTTCACCACTCGACACGCAATGCCTCAAAAAAGGCGGAAAGCAGGGACGGAGAAAGCAGAGACTAAGCAACGGAGTGTCTTATTACTAAGTTGCTATGGTTCTTGCAGTTCCCTCTGCCTACCCTGCCATTTGCGGGATAAAGTGTGAAGGTTATAACACATTGTATTACATAATCAATTGTTTTTGTTCGTGATAACTTCAATGAATTTGTTTATTTCTCTCGAAATTATTTACACTTATGTATGTATATATTACTTAACATATTATTTTATTTAATGTTTGTATATTTTCTCTAAAACCAATAACTTATTAATATAATTAGCGTACTAAATTTAAAACTACAATTATTTACTTAAGACTTAAGGAAAATCGCTTAAAAATGGTAGTTTAAAATATAGTTATAAATTCTGTTCAACTTTTTAACCTTAAAAATGCTGCTTTTTATTTCATGTCACAATCGCTTCTAGATGTAGAGCTATTCAGGTGAAAAGCAACTACTACACAAAACTTTGTTCAGCATTCGCCTAGGCCTACATTTTAACTTTTAAAATGAAAATGGTACAGTGTCAAGGGTTAAAATACAGTAGTAAATTTTAATACATAATTGGCATAAGAAAAGTTTTATTATATTTTTTTCTTAAGCAATCAATTGATCAATTAAAACCAGAAGACTAATTATTAAATGAGACTAAATCTAGGCACACTAGTTTTAAAACATATTTAGTTGTACTAAATTTATTTTCGTGAAATCTGGGTTAAATCACGCAATTTACACACGTACACATGTAGAATATATAAATAGTAGCAACAGTTCTGAGACTAAAGTGTCCTTTGGTACAGTCGCAATGTAAAGCGTAGTCCGTTAGGCCACGACCTCGTGCCTCTAATTAAGGGTTAATCCAATTTCCGAGGAACGTTATTAAATATTTTTATTTCACTTCTTGTCGGTGGTTGTTGCAAGTCGAAACATGCAAATCCTATTTAAATTTTGCAAATATATTTTCCATTTAAAGCATGTAGAGAAATTTCTATACGGTAATTTATATTTAAGTAGGTAAATCTAATATTACTCATGTTTTGACTGAACTCAGTCAAATATTGCATAAATTTTATTTTGATCACATTTATTAAGTATTATTATGTTTATATAATATCATATTTATTATACTACCAAGTTTTCCATCATCAGCGTTTATTGTATATATTGTAACGTTTAATATATACAAATATTATTTTAAATATACTATATTTGTGGACGTATTTGTGTAGGCTTATATTTTGTAATGTATATGAATGTATTTAACATATATATAATTAAGGGTATGCATTATGTCAAAACATTATAATATGATGAGGAATCTTTTCTATTATTCTCTTTAATAAAGAGGGTAATCTTAGATAATAATGTAGCATGCAAGCAACGGTCCTTATTGAATGAGAACTACATCTTAGAAAAGAGAAGATACTACTTATCGTTCCATGGATTCACCGTGCGGGTGCCGGGCCCATCGTGTTATAGGAAGAGAAGCTTCGAACAGCACTTGAGACTTGTGACCCAAGTGTAGGTTTAAAGTACCCCTTTAAAATGCATTAGCGCTCACTTTCACTGTCCGAGCTACTCCCACTGACTACCCAAATTTTAAGTGATTCAACCAAAGTCGCAGTCGAAATGTGTTCTAGAAATTAATTTGTGATAGTTCTAGATGGGCCGAGATCGTTTAGTAAACTGTAGAGAGATTTCACTATTACACCACTCGCTCCTACTTCAACTCTAAACCTATTTCTGGTCAGTTCGCTTGTAAGATCAAAATACGTTTTAACTTGACTTTTCGGGATATTTGTTTTCCACGGAACTGTAAGTTCTACAAGTACTACGCGTTTTAGGTTTCGAGAATAAAAAAAATATCCAGTCTGGATTGCGAAACGCAAATATCCTCAGGGATTCTATATTATTCTTAAGTCTGTCTAATGTAATTTAATGCAATTGTGCAAAAAAATTGCATGTAATGTTTCGATGTTATTAAATAAAGTAGACTTTAACCATATCTGGTTTCTAACAATACATCATTAAGTATTTTTAACTTAGCTTATGTATTGTATGTAATAGTTGTATGTATTGTATGTAATGTATTGTATGTAATAGTTTATTTATCAATAATATTTATTTTTAGCTATAGGTTTTTTGTTGCTACACTCTGTTATGAAATCTATTCAAGATTTGTGTTGGTTGCCTGTCATGCATATAATATAATATTATTAGATTATTGGGTGCTGGAACCTAGCCATATGACGATTTAGGCGAAATAATAAATTTAACATGTCTTTACAAAAAAAAAAACCAACTAACTTTAAATAAAGCTTTTTGGTATCACGGTTGTAGACTGTCAGTCTTTTAGTTTATTCAAAACATCAGTAAGGTATATTTGTTCTTTAAAAAAATTTACACTTCCCGCAAAAACATTATAACTAAATAATTTTGATCAGCCATTTTTATACAAATTATTCGTAAAAAATTTAATATTTTTAAGCTATGAAGCTATTTTAAAACTTGCGAAACCATTGTTCGTCAATCATTTATGAAATTGTAATGTTTCATTTTTCATGATTTTACATTTGAGGCATAAATGGATTATATAAACACTTTACAGAAGATTGAGAAATCAATACGATTTTAAATTTAGATTTTTTGTCTGCTGTTTCTGATATTTCACAAAATTTCCAGACTCCACAGACAAAATAAGTACTTTAAGGTTTCCTTTTTGTTGTGAAAAATAATTTCTAAAACTCATTAAACTTGATAAAAACCTTATCAATTGTAAATAAGCATAATAATCATGATAAATTTATATTTAGTATTAAATCCACCAATTTAAATTGTGTATCGACTTTTATAAGTTATACTTTTTATTTCGAGGACCGTCGTGGCGCAGAGGCGCAACGTCTGTCTATAACGCGCGACGACGTTCGATTCCCAGTCGGGGAAGACGGATTTTTCTATTTCCATTTTCTTCGCTCTAGCAAACTGGGCAAGCGCGGCTTGAGTTCCGCTCTTCAACACGCAATGCCTCGAAAAGGCGGAAAGCGGGGGCGGAGTAAGCAGGGACTTAAGTGCAACAGCAACGGAGTGTCTTAACACTAGGTTCCCACAGTTCCTGCAGTTCTGCTTACCCTGCCATGTGCGGGATAAAGCGTGAAGCTAAAAAAATATTTTTAACCATAGTTGTAAATTATTTTTTTTTTTTTTTTTTTTTAGCTTCACGCTTTATCCCGCACATGGCAGGGTAGGCAGAGGGAACTGCAGGAACCATATGAACCTAGTGTTAAGACACTCCGTTACTTAGTCCCTGCTTACTCCGTCCCCACTTTCCGCCGTTTTTGAGGCATTGCGTGTTGAGTGGCGGAACTCAACGCCGCGCTTTGCCTTAGTTGCCAGAGCGAAGAAAATGGAAATAGAAAAATCCATCTTCCCCGACTGGGGATCGAACCCAGAAACCGTCGCGTTAGCCGCATTACAGGCAGACGTTGCGCCTCTGCGCCACGACGGTCCTAAATTACATACTGTATATAAAATATTAATAAATAAAGCTGTATTTAAATTTAGCATTTTAATGTGTGTGTTATTATAAAAATTATAATATATAAGTTTCAAATATTGTTTCTTTGATCACCGCTGTGTACAAAGTGTGCAAGTAATCTTTTTTCTATGTCTATTTCAATTGTCTCGCAGCAGGAAAACGTACGAATGGAGCATGCAACGTTTTGTGCGCTTGCATTCACTGTGATTGCTATTTGTTACGCTGTTTTGCGTGTATTGCGAACATGTTCAGAAACTGGGATGAAAAACATTCATAGGAATGCAAGAATATTTTTTTATTACGTATTGTTTTACAGAGTTATCTTAATATTTATTAGAATAAAACCAGTTTTTTTATTTTATAACATGTATATTTACAACAGTTGAACCCAGAACAATCTTCCTGCTTTTATGTTGTTTTAAAACAACATAAAAGCAGGAAGAATTAAAAAGCAGTCTTTTTAACTTATAACTGATATTGTGTAAACAAATACCTGTGTACTTAAGGACATTGCGGAAACCAATTCATTATTTGCTATTCATCGCAGCACAGAGTAATAAAACACAAAATCCGCAAGATTTTTTTTGTTATAAAGTCACGAGGCAACCTTTTCTTAAAACATTAATCATTATGAGCACGAACCTTATAATTCAAAAGGTTTCTTTTTATGGCTCTCAACATTTAAATGCTTATCTTTGATGGTTTTCTTTTTCACAGATTCCCGAGAGACCAGATTTGAATTGTGCTGAACTACTCTTCCGCTTTGTTTCTTATTGGCTTAGAGTTGGTTATCTTAAAAAAGTGAACAAATTGCGTAAGTAAACTAAAATTGCGTAAAATACAAAATATGTTGTTTGTATTGATATTCAAAATATATATACGAAAAACAACATATATTGTTTTGGTAATCTAACCAATTGTAGTATTGTCAGGCTTTTATCAGATGTTTGTATTGTTTAACCATAAAAAGAAGTTATAAATAATATTATAAAAATTGTTAAAATGTGAATATTGCTTAGGGTCTTTTTTTATTACGAGTAGGTACAGAATTTTTAAATATAGTTTTTTTTTGCAGTATGTTAATAACACATATGCTTAATTCATAGCATATTAAATGATATTTACCCAAGTTATATTAGTGTGTATTTTTTACAAATCATTTATCAGAGAAATTATCATGTGCAAGTATATTTTGCGTCAAATACATATCTTTTAATTTTCTCTTGAATTTAATATGTCGAAGATTGTCATAGCCAATTAATAATTGTTATTAAATATTAAGCATACATAGATTTTCTGTACTTTTAAATATAGTGCACATCGTAAGAGCGTATTTAACGTTAGTTTTGATAAGTATCATTAGTTATCGATAATGTGATAATTGTATTGAAATTAAAGAGATGTGAAAAATAATTGAATTTAATTTATTTTGTTTTATTTTCGTTCAAGTTTAACTTGACATCAAATTAGAATATCTTAAGGGATAATCGTTTGGTTTAAAGGAAATATACAAAATATTTGTACTTATTACGTATTATGTACTTTGTACTTGGTGTGTGGCGTGTAAATAGCCTCCACCAGAGCGGGTTCCGTAAATCGGAGAATGCGTTATGGGCAGCGCCGTCAACTTATTTGTTCGGTGAAAAATCAAATAGCCAAGCAAAATCCACTAACCTGCGTAACGGTTTCCGCGGTCTCAAGCTCTGCTGGTCTGATTCTTCGCCGTACAGCACTGCACCGGAATGTTTCAGGATTGCAAAACGAACTATGTTAATGTTCGTTGCAGCGGGTTAACTGTGGTAGTTGCGCATAAATCGGCAGCGTCTTCTCAAAAGCACGTAACTCGGCTGAGGTTTGAACAGTTAATGGCGGAACCAAAAAAAGCACTAGTAAGCGTGTCAGTATGCAGGTCAAAGGTTAACTCTGACCGCTTTGACCAATGAGCGGAGTCCATAGAGCACAGGTTGAATTTTACTGGGCCTTAACTGCTCACAGAACAAATAAGTACCAACTGCTCAACCATGCTCCCCGCCTTGAAAGTTTCCAAACTTTCAACTAATTTTAAAGTTAAAAAATAAATAAATATATTTGAACGAGAACATGAAATATATCGCGTCATGAAGGTTTCAAATGTAAAGCGTATAACTAAATAAAAAAAATAAGCGTGCGAAAATAATAAAATAGATTTTGCGAAAAATATCAATAATGAGACATGAAATTAATGTAAATTAAACCTAAATTACTATGTATTTGAAAGTAAAGTTAGTTACTGTGTTGGTAAAGGGTAAAGTTTTACTACAGGACGCTTAAACTCTCCTGTACTGGTTCTAACAGTAACTACTCGGACCACGTTATCAGACCCTGGGTAAACTTTGGTGACGACACCAAGCGGCCAATGAAGAGGAGGAACGTCGTCATAGCCTACAAGCACGACTGTACCAGCCTGGATGTGGTTATCAGGTGTACACCATTTTTGCCTTACTTGTAGAGTGTGTAGATACTCCAGGCGCCATTTTTTCCAATAAGAATTAACTAACGTGTCGAGTAATCTCTTGCGACTGCATAAAGTTAAGCGTTCGTCCGACAAATCTGAGGTCGGTAGATATTTTAGCGGCGTACTCATTAAAAAATGTGCGGGCGTGAGTACCTCAGGTTGAGGATCCGAAGATAGTACACAGAGCGGGCGCGAATTTAACAGGCACTCGATTTGAGTAAGCACTGTCAATAATTCCTCATAGGTTAATAGTTGTGTGCCTATTACGCGGTACAAATGCGTTTTAAAACTTTTAATATTTGATTCCCATAAACCACCAAAATGTGGAGCGCGCGGGGGAATCATCTTCCACTCGATTTTATAGTTCAAAAGTTCTGATTTTAAAAGTTTATTAAATTTAGAATCCTTTAATAAATGATACATGTTATCTAATTGCGCTTTAGCTCCGACAAAGTTTGTGCCATTGTCGGAATAAAGGACGGAAACAGGACCGCGACGAGAAATGAAGCGTTTGAACGCGGCGAGAAATGCTTCACTAGTTAAGTCCGAGGCCAACTCTATGTGAACAGCTTTAGTCACCAGACAAACAAACAGACATATATAGGCCTTTTGTGAATGTTGACCTCGGCGGCGGGTTAGAGTAATGAGGAGTGGTCCAGCGTAATCCACACCAGTGTGCAGAAAAGCTTTTGTTTCCTTTATGCGATAAGATGGTAAGTCTGCCATCATCGGCGTTGGGTGAGCAGATTTAACGCGAAAGCAAGAAATGCATTTATGTACTCTAGCTCTGATCACCGTTCTAGCATCTAAAATCCAAAAACGTTGGCGAATGAGTGACATCAAAAGACTAGCTCCAGCATGGCAGTTATGTACATGGAAGTAGTCTATTAATAAATTAACAGCGTGATCACGTTTCGGTAAAAGCGCGGGATGCTTAGCCTCGTACGGTAAGTCTGAGCGTGAAATCCTACCACCTATGCGTAAAATTCCCTCGTTATCAAGAAAAACTGATAATTGTCGAAATTTCTTTGACATCAATTTATTATTCTTTAGACAATTTATCTCATCCTCAAAATGAACTAACTGAATAGCTTTAATAATGGCCCTTTCCGCGAAACTAAATTTTTTAACTTCTCCATCTGACGGCAGAAGTTTAGCGAAGCGAAGGACGTACATAGTGCAGCGTATTAACTTATTCCAAGAAGAATATTTTTGCGCTAACGCGTGTAATTTTGAAGGTTCAGGTTGAGTAACGGAAGCGATAAGCGTATTAGTTTTAAATTCCGGGAGGTCGTTACAAAGCGTGGGCGTAAAGTGCGGGATTGGCCACTCTGAAGAAGGCTTGCTGAGCCACGCAGGCCCATTCCACCAAAGTGGAAAAGAAATTAATTGCGACGGCAACATACCACGAGACAAACAATCACTCGGGTTTTCATTACCGGCCACATGATAAAAGTGTTTTTCGTGTAAGTTCTCTTGAATCTGAGCGACCCGATTACTAACAAAAATGTTCCACCGATGGGGTGATGATTTAATCCATGACAAAGCGATTGTGGAGTCTGAAAAGGCAAAAATATCATTGATAGGAAAGCGAGCACAGTAAGTAGTACTAACTAGCTTTATCAACTTTGCCATTAACAGAGCGGCACAAAGCTCTAAGCGAGCAAGTGTTGTTATTTTAGCGGGCGATACTTTCGATTTGGAGCATAAAAGTCTAACACTAATGTTTTTAGATGGGTTGATAACTTGTAAATAGACTACACAGCCGTAGCCATGTAAGCTGCTATCACAAAATGCGACTATATTGAATTTGCAATTTGTTGTGACTCCAATATGTCGCGGAATTTTAAAGTCTTTTAACAGAGGTAATTCTTGTCTCAGTGCACTATAGCGCATTACAATTTGTTGAGGCGGTGACTCGTCCCAATCCAATTTAATGAGCCAAAGCTCTTTAATAAGCAGTTTAGCATACAAAATAATAGGCGCAACAAGCCCTAAAACATCAAACAAACGAGCGACTAACGATAAAATTGTGCGTTTTGTACATTTCTCATCTACTTGTAAGACTGTAAAATAAAAATTATCTTCCAGAGAATCCCAAGATAAACCTAAAACCTTAGCGGCTTGGTAACTATCATCGGAAAAATTATATGATGAGCAGTGCGTATCTGGAAGACCATTTAAAAGTGCGGACGAGTTACTTGTCCATTTTATTAAATCAAAGGCGCCTGATTTGAACAAAGAAATTAATTCCTGACATAATTGTTTAGCATGCTCCTCATTGGGCGATGAATAAACAAAGTCATCCATATACAAGTGAGCGCTAGCGATTTTTGCGGCCTCAGGGAAGCGATGCATCTCGTCAGAACATAACTGACGCACAGTGCGCATAGCTATGAACGGACTCGACTTTAACCCGAACGGTGTTCTGTTAAATTGAAAAATGCGAATATTATCGTTATCATTAAAGCGAAAAAGAATTTTTAAATATTTGCGATCATTAGGACAAGTTTCGATTTGCATATACATTTGTTTTATATCTGCGGTCATCGCGATACGAAATAAACGAAAATTTAGTAATAGCGTAAATAAATCGGTCTGTAAGTTTTGACCAGTGTGCAAAATATCATTTAATGAAACACCAGTATGTGTTTTTGCGCTAGCGTCGAGTACAATTCTTAATTTAGATGAACTTTTCTCTGGACGATACACTCCGTGATGTGGAATATAATATTCTTCATGCCTACTAGAAAGTTCGGTGACCTCTGATAAATAATTATTTTCTATGTATTCCGTAATAACTTTATTATATTCTATGCGCAGTGATGGGTTAGATTTAAATTTATTTTCTAATGAAAGCAAGCGACGCAACGCAACGCAATGTGAGTTACCTAAATCAGATGAACTACGACAAAACGGCAATTTAACTAAATATCTCCCTTCGTTGTTACGCGATACCGACGCAACATACATATTCTCACATTCAGTCTCCTCTGGGCTCAAGTGACATTTTTGAGGTAATTCATCTAATTCCCAAAATTTATGAAGACTGGAGTCTAAATCATTAAGAGTTAAGGCGGTGTACGAAGAGAGATTATTATTATTATTATTATGCATAATATTTGATTGATCACTATTGTAATCACCCATTAAAACATATCCGAAAGAAGTTAATAAAGCGGGAGGGGCAGAAGTCCCAGATTCAATTTTATTTCCCAAATAAATATAAGGAAACAGTTGCGCACCTAAAATAAGGTCAATATTACCTGGAATATTCCAATCCAGGTCCGCGAGAGGTATATTATTTATATGATTCATGTTAAATTTCTCAATGAATTGCGCAGGTAGCTTATCTGTAATGCAATCTACTACTAACGCGTGTATATAATATTTATTATGCGGATAAATTCGAGATTCAATATCTATGTAAACATACCCATGTATTGGGCGCGAACTTAACCCAACTCCCTTTATATAGGCGTTTCTAAGAGGCATTATAACTAAGTTAAGTTTTTTGCAACAATCTATCGTTATTAAATTGTTTTGCGAACCATTATCAATCAGACAGCGAATTATAAGTTTACAATCACTATTGTTTTGTTTAGCGTATACTTGAGCGGTTGCTAATAATATAGCCGACTTAGGCCCTAACTCGGCACTAAGAGAAAAGGAATTCGTAGTCGAATTTTGCGTATTATTGGTATGAAGCGGCAAAGAAACATTATTTTGTAAATTATTATATGACTCGTAGTTAATATTAGGCATTAAAATGTTTCTCTCTCGCTCGACTGCATCGTTGTGT
Source organism: Dione vanillae (assembly GCA_037178615.1). NCBI lineage: Eukaryota > Metazoa > Arthropoda > Insecta > Lepidoptera > Nymphalidae > Dione > Dione vanillae. The sequence goes on from JAZFAU010000159.1 coordinate 954,691, forward strand.
ACTGTGCCCGAAAGAGAGGGCTGCGCGGCAACGTGATCAGCGTTTGCGCATGTCGATGTAGTGCGCGAGGGCAGGGGCAAGGGTCCGCGGGGAGGACGCTGCGGTGGCTCGCAAGGCGGCGTGTTAGACGAGCGCAGCGTGCGGACACTTGCACCGAATAACGTTTGCGTTTGATTATTTGAATTACTATGTTTGTTATCAAAATGCAACAAAGTATGGTGTTTTTTATGACAAATGTTGCAAGACGAATGCGATTTACAATTAGTTAACGTGTGTACTAAACTTAAACAATTCACGCAGCCGTTTTTGGATTTTATTAACTCAAACCTAGCTAGTGGCGAAATCATATTAATAAATTGTGAGCAATTATATAGCTGCGAGTGTTTGTCGGATTTACATAGAATACAGTGTTTACTTGGATTACTGTGCGCATTATCGTACGATACAAACGTTTTATAGTTACGTGAAGACGAACTAACAGAATTAAGCGGTTTATTAGTGTTGCGAGTGTTCATACTATTATTTGAGCGTTCCAAGATTTTAACCTGCGTTTGAATGAATTCAATAAATTGTTGATAAGTAGGCAATTCTACATCTTTAATGGACATTTCGAAATTTTGAATAGTTTGCGAATCTACCTTTTTTAAACCAAAATATAACAATATGAAATCACTGAGATCTGGAATTTTTAATTGTTTTAAAGCGGCTACAGACGATGAAAATTTTTCTATGAAACTATTTAAACTACTAGCGGAATTTGAACAATTTTTTATTTCAAAAATATTATTTAAGTAATGTGTACCTAGTGCTCTTTTATCTTGATATTTCTTCACTAAACTATCCCATATGATTTTATACGTTTCTCCCGTAGGTACTACACCTGATGTAAAATGCAATGCACTATGAGTTAATTTACTAATTAAATATTGAACGCGTTGAGAATCTGACAAACAACTATTGTTATGAATATTTGTCATAAAACATTCATAAAATAACGGCCAATTTTCTGTTTTACCATCAAACGTTGGCAATTCAATAGGCGGTAACTTTATGCTATTATGATTTGGTTTATCATTTTGCGGAGTAGGCCTATTAACACTAATTGAAGTAATGCTATTTCGTGCTCTTTTAACACGCGAATATAAATCTTCAAAGGCGTCCAGGGCCTGATAATTAGGTTCGGCATCAGGATTTAATATCAAATTTAATTCATTAATTTCATCCATAAGAGTCTCAAATTTTGCACATATATCGTCAATTAACTCAGAATCTACTAAGAAACCTTCATTTTGTCGCGATGAAAAATTAGAAATATCTTTGGAAGCATCTGATAAAGCCGTTAGCTTTTTAAATATGCGTTCTCTTTTAACTTCCAGCATTTTTAATTTATTAAATAATTTAAGATTATCCATTGCCATTATTTAATGGATTAAGCGAAAATATATAAGAAATGAGTTTGAAATGATCAGTTAAAATATGAAGCGGTGATATGGCTGTTATATGGAAATGGCGGTTAAATACGTTAAATCGGATAGAATCCGAGCTCGAAGAACCAAAATATATATGGTGTGTGGCGTGTAAATAGGCTCCACCAGAGCGGGTTCCGTAAATCGGAGAATGCGTTATGGGCAGCGCCGTCAACTTATTTGTTCGGTGAAAAATCAAATAGCCAAGCAAAATCCACTAACCTGCGTAACGGTTTCCGCGGTCTCAAGCTCTGCTGGTCTGATTCTTCGCCGTACAGCACTGCACCGGAATGTTTCAGGATTGCAAAACGAACTATGTTAATGTTCGTTGCAGCGGGTTAACTGTGGTAGTTGCGCATAAATCGGCAGCGTCTTCTCAAAAGCACGTAACTCGGCTGAGGTTTGAACAGTTAATGGCGGAACCAAAAAAAGCACTAGTAAGCGTGTCAGTATGCAGGTCAAAGGTTAACTCTGACCGCTTTGACCAATGAGCGGAGTCCATAGAGCACAGGTTGAATTTTACTGGGCCTTAACTGCTCACAGAACAAATAAGTACCAACTGCTCAACCAGTACTCATAGGTACACTTTGTACTTATAAGTATAGTATTTACAGCAGTATAGCATCTGACTTTAAGCTCTTCTGATGTGAGATTATCATTTGGAAATGAATTGTTTTCATGTCCCTGGCTTTAGGAACGCTGTACTTAACACAAAGTTTTAGTAATCAACGAGGAAATAAAATAATGTACAAGCCACATTATCTCAAAACCCTTAAACAATTATTTATACCTTAACTTGTCTCAATACAATGTGAAATCATAAACATTAGCACTCAAACTAAATATCAAATTTTCCCGCGCTTAACTTTATTGTCCCACTAACACATTTTTGGACTGAAATTATACAAGAAAGACTAACTTTTGCGTGCAGAAGTACTATAAAAAATTATAATTAATAACTACACCGCCACTCGCTTATGGTAATTTGTGCTATTTTTCCTTTACACTAATGCTTTTTGAGTTCAGTGGGCGCAAAACCCCACTTTGCAATTTCATTGCCTTTAAGATGCTATCTCTATCAATTATGGCCCATAAAACGTAATGACTTCATCATAAATCTTGACTACACGACACAATTTACTTGGTGTTGAATAAATTATGTCAAATTGCTTTTATGTACGTATTAATGACTATTGGCGAAAAGTTCTATATAGAACATATTCGTCTTACGCGTGCATTGTGAAATATTTCATCAGGCTGTTAGCAATATTTCTTTGGGTATGCTATTTATGATATTTGTGATACTTTAGTTAGTAACTACTCTGATACAGTAAGTAAATTGGATAAAATAATGCCTACATGCTTGGCTTAAACTCGATTTTTCCGAATTTTTAATGAAATCGATTTTCATTATTTCTTCCATAAAATTATTTTTTAAGTTTAATCAATAATATAATTACATTTAAGAAAAGTTTTTAATGCAGCGTGAACCGGATCTTGCATACCGTCTAAAATACGTTTACATAAATATACTCGAAATTACAATATATTATGAAGCTTCATATTGCAATTAAGAGATACATGATGCCCATTATTTCTTACCTAATAATCTTCGAAATACGTGCTTTCATCAAAGTTTGTGTACACTAAATATATTTTAGTGGCAAGTAACAACTTCCTTGTACTATCTACAACATTAATAGCGTGCTTTGCTTTATGAGTGACTTCGGTGAAACTTCTCAAGCCAAGATTAATATAATCCAGGTATCCAAAGAGTAATTTAGTGTAACTTTTACAATGTTGATATTTTAATTGCATTCGTCGTTTATTTAATGTAATTTACATGTCCAAAATGTCGTACCTAAGTAAAAAAACGATGTGTTTACTTATCGTGTGCGTGTGTCAGTCCGTCAAGAACGTTTTCATCAAATAACGTGATATAATCAATTTGAAATTAATATTTAATATATAAGCACAAGGAAAACTGAAGGTTTAAGCTAATATAAACAAAATATATAAGCATTTATGCTTATTTTTGCTCATTTTTTGATGAAAATCGCCGCGTTGTGGTAAGGGATAGTTTCCGTCATCCTAGATTTGTAATATAGGGTATGAATGAACTTGTTATACAACCAAAGGGAAAAGTCCCAAAAATATTAAATTTATACATCCCAGAAAAAAGGCCCTTACAAACTTATAGCGTTAATTTTATAGAATATGAGTGACCACAACCGGAACTGAAATTTATTAATTCATATAATTGTATTTATTTCACTTATGAAATTTGACAGAAAGTAAGAACTTATAGTAAATATATAACATAAATCCTCAAATTTGGTAATTTATAAGTTTTATGCAGAAAGAAACGCTGCGTACGTTTCTTGGCCAAAATATTTTTTTAATATATTTTACTGTACCTTAGCAAAACAAAGTGTTGTATGAATTTCTTCTAAATTTATTTTTCTTTAGTCAATGTATTTATTAGTAGGGAAACAACCATCGTAGATCGTACCTAAAACCATCGCAAACACTGTCTTACATCACTGAACCGGATTATTAATTTTTAGATCAATAATAATTATACTTTATTATATAATCTCTAAATCTAAATAATAATATTTATCCATTAAATGCGAAACACAAAAATAATACCTAATAAATTTGCCAGATTAATGCACTTTCATTATGGCACAACAATTTAATTTGTAAGGTTTTAACAAAGGCTGGTGCCAACACCCAACAGTTCAGGACATTCTCACCGTACGTTAGAGCGTCGTAACACCTGCGGACGAAGTTGGCCAAGCGCCATCACCTAATGTATAGCACAACTTAGACATTTACCATTTTAAGTGGTGCTGTTTCCCCAAGAGTAATATATTAGAAGAAACAATAAAGTTAGTAAGATATAAGTTAGCTTAGTGGAAAATATAAAGATAAAATATGAAAATATACAAAAGGTTTAACTTTTCTTTATCTGTACTCTGTAAAAATGGTAGAAGAAATAAATAACTTAAAATAAATTTGAATCGAGGTAATGACTGGTTGAAATCTCTTAGAAGCTGTTCTAAGACCTAAGACATAAATTATATCACCATCTGGCTCCAAGAAACACTAAACACGTCAACTACTTACCAGCCAATAAATCTTGCGATACTACTAGATGAGACGAGATTGCTTTAGTTAGTAACGTCTTTGACTAACTTTGTCGCGATAACTTTAGCTTTATTATATTTTCGACTTAGATAATGTGTAGTTTTTCGAACTTCGCAATGAATATTTGATTTACTTAGATTGCTGTAGCGCTGGCAATTATTGAATGACGTGGTCAATTTTGTTATTTCAAGATCTCTTTATTTCTATTATTTTCAGAAGATTTTACAAGTCATTTAAAGAAGTTAATTTAGTACATTAAATACATTTAAAAATTTTATTTTTATGTCTTATAACTTCTGTATAACTGATAACTGTCTGATGCTACCTTCAATAAGGAGATCTATATTAATTAGTATTTTTTCTATCGCATAAACAGTTCTTAATTTACTTGAAAAAGTCTAAAAACAAACTTTTTACCTATGTGAATTACATGTACCGAAATAAAATCTGACTAAATTCATGTGTTAACTTCAATTTACTAGAACTTTTCTAAAGAAATATTCAAACTAAAATTATGAAAATTTGGGTACAACAAATTTTAGGAAAAGGCTTTTATTCACGGTACGCATAGATAAGTTGGATCTAGACTAAGTTTAGGATTAAACTTGTTTGCTGTTCCAGACAAAGAATAATGAAAAGGCTTAAGCCTAAAGTCAGACTTATGTGATATAAAGAGCGTGTCGCGGACTAATGTTGCTATTTGAAAAATTGATAAATTCATATCAAAGATAAAAAGTATAAAACGTAGTGGCACAGCAGCACAGCGTGTGGCTTTAAACGCGGCGGTAGCGGATTGAATACTCAGTCAAGAATTTTTTTTTCCTTGCCCAAATAATTAGTGAAAACACCGAGTTGAATACGATCAACACGTGATGGGAGTGTCTTTACACTATGTACGTTGAGGATGTCTAAAGTATTTTTGTGTTATATTAAAATTGATAAACATCTGACTTTCCTATCCTTAGAGAGTATTTAACAAATATTACATACGGAAGATCGTGATTAGTATGTTGATAAAATATTTATGAAGAAATTCTCAGAGAGATTATTCGAGATAATATACTTTTTATTTCAAGACAAATTTTAGTTCAAGTACAGTTTTCCGAAAAAATATTGAATTTATTATAATTGGCATAGAGAAAGAGAACGGATCTCTCATATTAGCGAAAAAGATAAATTGTCTGTATATTGTAATATATTTCTTTATATTTATTCTCCTACAAAATGAAGTATATGAAGATTGAAAATGAGAGCTTATAAAAATAGTATTATTTCACTATTTCCCATTTTTAATTAATCTTTAAAATTCGTATTGCGGATGTTAGCAAAATGAGGTTTAATTTGGCATACGCATCATAGTTCTATTGTGTATTCATCAAGTTCGCTGAGCCTGTAGCCGCAGGGCGCGCTGCCATTGTTTTGTTTAAATATTTAGATGCGAGTGTTCTACTACAAATGCTAATTTGTTGACAGCGTCGATGAGCATGTTATATTAGAACGAATCGTACTTACATTAATTACTTATTTGTTCATAGTGAATAGCTGTACATTATTTAAAGATACATTTTTACTTATATCGGTTATATTAGAGTAGTCATATAAAGCTGTAAATTCTGTATCACTGGCTGGAAGATCAATTTAATTCAAACTCTTTAAGAAAAGTATATGAAACTAAAACATATATAGTTACTGTATATTATGTTTGTACATATGCACATATCTGCTATATTAGCTCTACATATGCAATTATAGTGCATCGGCTTAAGTGCTGCAGACATGTGAGACCACAGCTGTTAATAGCGAAATCTTCTCAACATTAAGTCACGTAGCCCTTGTGTAATACTTGAAAATTCAGAGGCGGCTTAAATTGCTTCAAACGAAATCTCAAACAAATTGAATATAGTTATAGGACAAATTTACGTTGTATTATACATTGTATTAGGTCAACCTGGAGGAATTCGAATTCGAATGAATATCAGACGTAGTATAACACGTACTTTCATATTTATATGTTTATTATATATATTTTTAACTACACTCATTTCCTTTTTGTATTTTATATAGTTGTTTTTATTATCGCAACACATTACATTCAACTTGCCATTCATATCTTTTTATCTATTTATCAATCTGAAAATTTTTGCATCAAGCTCATGTTAATAACTTATATAAGATATTCTAAATAGTATTTATTTGTCCTTTTAATTATTTTATGACTAAATTTAAGCTTCATAAAATTGAATTACACAAATAAAACGCCGTATTTTTTTAAAATAATATAGCATATTGTTATAATAATTTATTTTGATGAAAAAAAAATATTAACTTATATTTTATACTTAATGAAATTATTCTATACATAATATGGTAGTAATATGTATGAAAGAATGAGAGTTTTATAAGTAATACTATCTCCATATATATTTAATTTATCTAAATGTCCCAAATATTTTACAAAGACTAGTGCTCAAAGCTGAAAGAAAATTATTTACTGTTTGGATAGGCATAAAGAAAGCTATGCTCTATTTTTAAATATAGAGCATTTTTTAAGATTTATGATTTTTCATTGCTTTGAGACTAAAAGAATATTAAAAAAACAGTTGGTTTTTTTGTTTTTCTTCACACTTTATCCCGCATATGGCAGGGCAGGCAGAGGTAACTTCAGATACTATAGGAACCTAATGTTACGACTCTCCGTTTGCTCCTTCCACTGCTTAGTCATTGCTTTTTCCGTCCCTGCTTTTCGCCTTTTTTGAAGCATTGCGTGTTGAGGGGCGGAACTTAACGCTGCGCTTTCCCTAGTTTCCAGAGCGAAGAAAATGGAAACAGAAAAATCGATCTTCCCCGAGTGGGAATCGAATCCACAAGCCGTCACGTTTACAGGTGGACACTATGCCTCTGCGCCACGACGGTCCTCTCGATTAAACTTTTAAAAAATTGACTAAATTGATTGATATTACAAGCTTTTAAAATATTGCCTATTTTGTCAACTTAATAAACATTTCTTTATTTGTCAGGAAATACGAAAAAGACACTCACAAGAAGATATTTTCTTTCAATAAATACTGTTTTCTTCACTACATAACACATGTACTGGTAACTGCACCCGTGAAGATATTTGATACTTAATAAAGTACGTCTGATTAGTTCATAGTTTCACAGCAATGCTTCGTAAACGCTTGCATCGTTTTCCTTGTACGCTACTTAAGTGCATACACTCGGTGAATGTGTTACTGAAATTCATATACACATTTGTGTATAGCTTACTTTCAAGTATGTAAAGCTGTATAATGAGTAAGCGCAGACGAATTGAAGCGAGACGAAAGCTTTTTTAAAAGTTCATATTAAATATTTTATTCATATGTATTACATATAAATTATAATAAAGTAACAGCACGAAGTGAATGCAATAGAGTTTCTAGTGGGTCAAAAGAGATAAAATATATGTAAAGTTACATATTAAATACGACACGACTAACACTACGCTCCGTTGTTTTATTTTCTGTTTTCTAGTAAAAAGTGAATTATATATCATAACAATTATACCATAGTTTTGCTAGTAGACAGTGCTAACTTACAGTGTAAAAATCGGACTAAATCTATGAGTTGATTGTGAGTAATGAGCAAAAACAAATTACAAAATATTAATAAGTGCTGAGTTCACGACCTACGACAACCCGCAACATCGAGGTGTGCTACGTATTCTTGAAGCGCTTCACCACTGCAGTGTTACTGCGTCCAACGCACTTAGTTGTTGACGCTAGCACTTACATCGCTGGAGACAACGCTAATTAGCATTCCGAGCCGGCCACACAACATTAAGCGCTCCATTGCTTTAACTGTATTGCAAAACTGTTCTCGTCCAACGCCTAGCCGAAACTTGAAGCGCTGTATGCTTTTTAATGTGACTCTTTAGCAACAAAAATCCGTTTTTTGTTTAAATAAGTTGTTTTGTCAATTTAACGATAAACATAACTCTTATAAAATTGTAAATATCATTTCAAACAATGTCTTCAACGGGAAAGACCTGTTCAGGCTGTCAAAAAACTATAAAAGATCGAAGATTTTTACGGTGCACGATATGTTCTCAGTTTTTTGAAATTGCCTGTACGAATATATCTGACAAATCGTTTTCTCTGATGAATATCGAAAATAGGAACCAATGGAAATGTAATATGTGTAAAAATAAGAAATCTGATAATACCAATACCCCTTTAAAGCCAACACAATCACCAATAGCAACCGATGTTTTAATAACACATAAAAATAGAGATGATGTTACTTCTTTTCCACCTACTTTTGTTCACGATTTAATGCCTATAATCAGGAAAGAAATACAAAATGCAGTTGCTGAGGCTGTTAAAAATGCAGTAAGTTTTTATTTTGCGAAAGAGTTTGACTCAATTAAAAATGATTTGGCCACCTTAAAGGATCTTAAATCTACAATAGAATTTATTAGCGCTGACTATGACAAAGTTAAGACTGATCTAAATACATATGAAAATAAAATGAAAGTACTTTCCGAAGAAAATAAAAAACTGTCTGATACAGTTATTAACCTGTCTAATCGTATGACTCTATTGGAACAACATTCACGAGAAAACAATATAGAACTAAACGGCGTACCTGAAAATAAGTCTGAGAACCTAAGAACCATTGTAAAACAGCTGGCTTCTACTGTTTCAGCTCCACTACAAGATGCTGACATAGTAAATTGTGTAAGAGTACGGAAAATGGACGAAACAAGTAGCAAGCCTAGATCCATTATTGTTAAGCTTATTAGTACCAGAGCCAGAGATGAAGTTATAGCCGCAGTTTCCAAATTTAATAAATCAAACCGAGAAAATAAATTGCACACTGGCCATCTCGGTTTTAGCACCAAGAAAACACCTATCTACGTTTCGGAACATTTATCACCCCAACTTAAATATTTATATGCCCGTACTAGACAAGCAGCTCGTGATAAAGGTGTTACATATGTGTGGATCCGAAATGGGCGTATCTTTGTCCGCAAAAATGATACGTCTCCAGCGAAGCAGATACGTCACATTGAAGCATTAGAAAATATCTAAACATCATAAAACACCGTTACATATTAGTCCGTATATTATCATAAAAATTCAATATATATTATCAAAATGTCCGTGGTTTGAAAACCAAACTACAAGAAATAAAACTAGCTTCACTAACACACGATTATGATATTATTGCTGCAACAGAGACTTGGCTCGATGATTCCATAGATGACAACGAAATTTTAAACAAAAATTATACGATTTATAGAAGAGATAGGTGTACCACATCATTGGCTGGGAAAAAAGGAGGCGGCGTTTTATTTGGAGTATCCAGTAGTTTACAATCAAAACGTGTAAGACATCTTGAAAGTAAAAACGAAGACTTATGGATTTCCGTTCGTTTAAGTGAGAGTGGTATAACTAAAAACGTTTTGATCTGTATAGTTTACCTACCTCCTCCTGTATCTCATGATTCATTAGAAAATATGTTTAACAATATAAGTAGAGTAATGGAAAGTAATTTATGTGAAACGATAATATTAGGTGATTTTAATTTAGGTTTTATTGATTGGGTTTCTAGTCACAAGGATGGATTGTTAAAACCAAATAATAATACTAAATACTTAGGGTATCTCTTGGAGGATTTCATGGCTTTAAATCATCTATCGCAATTTAATAACGTTAAAAATAGTAATAGTAGAATACTCGACTTAGTTTTTGCTAATTTTTCCGGTATTACAGTTGATAGCAGCTCTGATATATTTACAAAAGTAGATTCCTATCATCCACCCTTAGAAATTCAACTTGAATTTCATAATACGTGTACTTTAACCGACAAAATGTTTGCTACACATAATTTTAAAAAAGCTGACTACGCTTTACTTAACGATAAACTCAAATCGATTGATTGGGTATCAGAGCTTGGATCAGTTGCGGGTGATGTCGATGGCATGGTTTCAATTTTTTATAATAAATTAAAAACAATTATTGATAATTTTATACCTAAGACAAAACCTAGAAATCAAAAATATCCTGCTTGGTTCTCATCCAGTTTATTAAAAATCATAGCCGAAAAAGAAAAAATCAGAATTAAATTCAAAAAATATAACAATCCAAGAGATCTTTTAGAACTCAAGTGTTTAAATTTTCGTGTTGCTACGAATAGTTGTTATGCCAGTTATAAAGAAGGTACTGAAAATGCTGTTTGCAAAAACTCTGCTCGGTTTTGGTCTTTCATTAAAAATACACGTGGGAACTCCTCAAGTATTCCCAAAGAAATGAAATACGCAAATGCAGATAGTACGTTTGTTGCTGGAACTGGCGAAGAAATTTGTAACCTCTTCAGAATGAAATTTGCATCCATTTTTACACAAGATAATTGTAACAGTTTTTACAATTTACCTCTTTCATCTAATAATTTATACCACCAATTTTCTTTAAGCTCTGTACAGTTTAATGAACGTTCGATTAAAAAAATTTTGAAATCGATTGACCCTTGTAAAGGAGCCGGCCCTGATGGAATTCCATCCATTTTCATTAAAATGACCTACAACAATATTACGTTGCCATTAAAACTAATTTTCGAAACATCTTTCAGAACCGGAGTATTTCCGTCAGTTTGGAAAATTGCTAATGTCGTTCCCATATATAAGAAAGGCGACAGAGATTTAGTAGATAATTATAGACCCATATCCATCTTAAGTCATTTTGCAAAGGTATTTGAGCGTATTATATGCCAAATAATTACAAAATATAGTACAAATGTTATCTCGGCAAATCAACACGGTTTCTGTAAAAATAAATCAACTGTAAGTAATTTAGTTAGTTACATTTCCGATATCTCTAATCACGTTGATAATGGTATCCAAGTTGACGCGATTTATACTGATTTTAGTAGTGCTTTCGACAGGGTGGATCACACTATATTATTGCAGAAACTAAAACATTACGGAATACATGGGGATTTACTGCGTTGGTTAGAATCTTACTTGAAAAATAGATTACAACAAGTAGTTATAAACGGATTCAAGTCTAAATCATTTGTAGCGCATTCTGGTGTCCCGCAAGGTTCCCATCTCGGCCCCATTTTATTTTTATTTTTTATAAATGATATCGAAAACTACATTTATCATAGTGAATGTTCAATTTTTGCTGACGATTTAAAGTTATACAGGCCAATTAAAACTATTCAAGATGCAGAACTTCTGCAACGTGATTTAAATTCTGTGCAACAGTGGTGCAATAAAAATAACATGTTACTCAATGTAAATAAATGTCAGTACATCAGATTCACTAAAAACAGAAACATCATTTCATATAACTATACAATTAACAATAAAGAATTAGCGCCAGTCGAAGAGGTCCGAGATTTGGGCGTAGTTATTGACAAAAAATTACAGTTTAGTAATCATATAAACAAAATTATAGAAAAATCTTTAAAACTCGTTGGTTTTATTAAAAGAACTTGTCACAATTTTAAAAATATTCATGCTATTATAACGTTGTATCGTTCCCTAATTCGTAGTGTTTTAGAATATGCATCACCAGCTTGGAGTCCAAGTTACAAAATTTATAAAAGTCGTCTTGAAAAAATTCAACAGGGTTTTACTAGGTTTTTAGCAAATAAAGACAGGCGCTGTCCATATCGAGCAGACTATGTAACGCGTTTAAAACATTTTAATTTAGACACATTGGAGAAACGGCGGTCTCTGAATGATTTAATGTTTTTACATAAGCTCATTCACAACTCAATAGATTCTCCAAAGCTACTATCTCAAATAAATTTATATGTTCCGATAACCATTCCTCGATATCCAATTAAAAGCACCTTTGCTATTCCTAGATATCGCACAAATGTTGGAAAATTTTCGCCATTAATTCGATGTATCAGATCCTACAATGAAATTGACTCCCATGTCATCGACATACACAGCCTAAGTAGTGATAGTTTTAAAAAAAAAATTAAATACTGTTTTAGTTGGTAATTAATATTTAAAAATATTGCGTTATTGGTAAGTCAATTAATTATAACATCCTTTTTGTTATCAATGATTGTTTGTTCTCCACTTTGTTTGAATTTATTCTCACAGATTCTATTAAATGTTTGAGTGTAGTGTTTAGTTACTTTTGTTAACATGTAAGTTGTAAAATGTAAATACCTGTAATGGTGTATCACACTGTACAAGTTTTCTTTCTTATGTTTTTTCCTAAATATGATTTGTGAATATGCCGATGGTATTTCTAAAGCAATAAATAAATAAATAAATAAAAACATATAAAGTTTACAAGTGACAAGTTTATCTTATATATTATTACATTTATGTAGATATTAGTAATAAAAAAATCTGAGGTAACTGTCCAATTACAAGCTATTACAAATTCAAAGTTCCATAAACTATTTTAACTCTACGGCACCAGTGAGTAAAGATTGGTCGCGTGGCTAATTACTTGATCGTCTAGTTGTCTCAAGTTGGGGCTAGCCACTAACTATGAACATTGGACCGATAAGATCAGTTTGTCGGGACCGTACTCCGCCCTACAATTGATCAACTTCGCTAAACTTAAGCATTTATGGCTAATTTAGCGGTTTTACGCTCATGAATTATTTTGTGCAAGTGTTTGTGTAAGTATGTCTTTATATGTACTCGTATGTACATATGTATAGGTTGTAATGCATTTTTAATTTTTTTAAATATTTATATTACTACTTGAAAATAAAGAAAATAATAAAGTGACGCATTTCTCTGTTTTGCTTTACTTTTTATACGAGTGGTCTCAATATTTTCCTCAATGATTGTTTATCATTAAGGAAAATGTTGCATATAAAAACCATACTTAAGTTTACGTTATATAACTTTGTAATGATTTTTGGTTAATCTGCGATATATCTCCATATTTTTATTTCTCCAATTTTTGCTTTAGACGTACTGTAAGTTGTAGGTTATTACTAAATTTACATAATTGTTGGTAACGGAAGTACTCTGTAAGCCATAATTGTACGACGATTGTCACACAAAAATAAAAAATTAAACATAAAAGCTCGTAATTTTTGATTCTGTTGACATCAACCTCCATATTTGATATTAATTTCAACTTATTCTTCCACAATATATTTGGAGAAAATGGTCTTGACCGTTAGACAGACGAACAAAAGATAAAATTGAAACTCTTATAGGAATAAAAGTTCCTTTTTTTTTCTTTCAAGGTACGGAACCTTTAAAAATTGTTAAACAAGATAAAGAAACTATAAATCAAAGTTGTCACACTGTGAATAGAAATTAAATATAAGTATTTATAAGAACATTCGTATCGATCAATAAGCTGAGTATGCTATGTAAATAAGAACTACTTATAATTTAATTTATTTTATAATACTTCAAATATGTACATGTACTCTTTGAAGTTAATGTTTCGCATTTTGACATCGAAAGGATTAATAGTAAATGAAGTTAGGATACTTTCAATCTCGTAAACAGATTATGTTTCGAGACGTTCCTAATTACAAATTCCACAGCAGCGGACAACATTCCCAAGACCTCGGGACCTTGTTCCAATACAAGTAAAGGGCAACAGTGTTTAATTAAATCATCAATACAAGGTCTCTTAGGAGGTTGGGTCTGCCACTGTGATGTATCGACTACCTTGAGGATAATCTCTTAGAAAGGAAATGAAAAACACATTCAACTTTCTACATTTGTTTGTGGTGTAGCATTTAATGTGTTGTGAAACAACTTGGTTTGTTTGTTAAGGAACAATGTTATTTAGATTTGAGTATGTATGCTGACTTTAATAATTAACGTCTATGGGAATATATTAACAATCTTTTGTTTTAATTTAAACATAGTAAAGCAATTTTATTATGCCACGTTTATCCAGTATCCAAAAACTCTACATTATTTGAGCTTTCTTCGCTTTTTGTCCAAACTCCAAACGTTGTGTACTAAATGAAAAAGCTTCTACGACGCTTCTGTGGAAGACCCTCTTGCGGGCTATCTTAATTTTTAGGGCTTGTGCAAGAGATCTCCTAAGTTAAATTTAGTTGAATCGTATCGCGGCCTTCTTGAATGCCATGACAGAATCAAACCCTACATGTATGCTTTGATACACTGCCCTACATCATCATAACGTTTTATAGAATCTGAATTTACGATAGACTACTAGTATAATCACAAAATAGTGTTAATTCAATTTTCTACTTACAACTATATTTAACTTGCAAATAATATTAACAGAAAGATTAAAGGTTTACGACATACAATTAAAACTGCCACTTTCGATGATAATGGGGACTTAGTTACACGACTTTGTATAGTTTCAGTAGAATCGTTTTATCCTAAAATAATTATTTAACAATTTAACTTTTAGAATGTATAATTAAAATTAGCAGCTAGTAGTGAATTAATATT
This sequence comes from Dione vanillae, assembly GCA_037178615.1. NCBI lineage: Eukaryota > Metazoa > Arthropoda > Insecta > Lepidoptera > Nymphalidae > Dione > Dione vanillae. The sequence goes on from JAZFAU010000159.1 coordinate 969,730, forward strand.
TTCAATAAAAATAGGTTTACTAATATATTGATATTATACAAAATGTAAATATATTATACGTTTATTCCAAATTTGGTGACATTGGATGTGCTTAGTATAATAATTTCAGCTCGACTCAATGTGTTGTTTTATATGTTGTTTAATGTTTAAATCTCTTTGACTCCGGTTCATCTGTTATTCCCTCTGGTAATTTTTTTTTTTCATAATCACATATAACGTTCTTCTTCTTATTCGTACTTGTAATTTTACAGGGCGAAACAGCCCAGTGTCACTGCGACCATTATTGATCTGTTGTGAATTCCGCATGCTAAGGTTCACAGTTGATATTGATTTCTGCAAAGAAATGCATTATCTTGGCTGCGAGAGTCTTAATCTCTTCTGGGTACATTTATTGTTTCCCCATTATAGTATAGCGCTGTTGCATTAGTGAAAACATGTAGAGCATAGCTCGTTTCATATCTTACACATCTTGTGCTGCTGGTACAGTGACCAGTCAGCGCTCTCACAATTGAACGGAGACAATTCTTGCTGAGAGATAGAGTCTCAATCTTAATAAGACCGCAGACTTCTTGTTGAAAGCTTTTATGAGTGCCTTAGTTTGGTATAAACTAGGAGTTATCCGCCACAGTTAAATAGCCTCAGAGAAGAAGTTCAAATTTCTAAGTCAACGTAGTCAGAAGATACGAGTGATCATGCCTTTTTTTCCTGCATTTTGTTTTTCTGTTAAGCTGCAATTAGAAAATAGTACGGAACTCTTTTTGTGTAGCCCTTAATTAATATTTATATAATAATAATATTCATATTTTACTACTCATGAGAATTTAATTTTTCCATTAGCTTATAGCATTTTTAGTTGGTTTCTACTTTCCGCCTGAATTCTATTGAGTGGTGGAACCCAACGCTGTGCTCAATCTTAATGAAAGAAATTAATTTAATTTGATTTTCTCGAGTTGAGGCCGAAAAATCTATATCCATGGCGTAACTTTATGCGTCGTTATGGGGACATACGGTATTATAATATTAATGTAATGCTTTCAAATGTTGTGCGTCGAGGATGCGTTGATGATACAAATAAATAGTTTTACCTTACCTTACCTCTTGTCTATACAAACACTAATATTGTACAAATGCTCACAATAGACATTGCTCTTATATAGCTTTGAAAAACAAAATTTATGAACTATTTCACATTTTAGTTACATGTGAATTCCATTTCTAGCTTTGAAATCCCAATTTTCTGTTTCCAAATTCGATCTTTGAAACAGTACCTTATATTTCTATAAAGCTTCCCGAATCGAAACCGTATTATTTTGCTTTTACAGTTCTATTATTTTTTATGTGATCTACAAACGCCGATGTAGGTCATAATGAATGTATAAATAACTTTTGCTCGATACCTTACATACGTAGATTTGGAAGTAAACTTTCATATTTTTTTATCAATGTGACATTACACTCTTCTCGGTAGATACCTACTCGGTAGGTAGGCGTGCCGGGGTAAAGAGCTAGATATTCTACAATCGCAATTATTAAGGGAACTACGAAAAAGAAGAATAAAATGTTATTGATAATCCATAACTTCCACAGCCCACATTTTATTGTTAGTAATATATATGTATATAAAAGGCTAAAAACCTTGTGGTTTCTAGGTCAATAATTAAAATACTTTCCATATAAGATTGTATATCTCACAAATAAATCATAATGGAAGAAACATTGCCAAAAGAAAGGAATTGATGACAAACGTATTCATAGTATATAACAGTAGTATTTATTTAATATATAATATTTTAGGACAAAAAAATATCATCTTGTTATTGACTCAGTGATATATTTGGATTTATATGTAGACACTTGTTATTTAAGTTTCATTTATACTGTAACGTTTTGCTTTGTTTTGGTTTCAGCTGGAATAAAAAGATTATTATTATTATTATATGTACATAGTCATAGCCTACAGCTTCGTCCAGAATGTCAAAAAAGAAATAGATAAAACTACACATAATATTCTAAGTCTCCGAAATTTCTTATCACAGATATAATATAGCCCGGATTACTTCCATAATTGGATCAACAGTAATTAGTATCAAGCACAAACAAACTTTTTAGTTGTACAATCTATTCGCTATATAGACTCGCTAGAATTGAAATATTCATTTATTTAATTAGAACATGTTCGTTTCAATATAAACTATAAGCCCACTGTACTCGTGGTTAAACAATCTCGGAACTTTAATAAAGTCTCGTATATCAATTTTAGTTATTTCTATTCGAGAACGGAAGCAAAGCTGCAGAAAAGCAAAGTTGGAATTAGAATAAAGGACCTTCGTGGCGCAGAGACGTAAGCGTCTGCCTGTAAACGTGACGGTTTGAGAGTTCGATTCCCACTCGGGGAAGATGAACTTTTCTAATTCCATTGGAAACTAAGCAAAACACGGCGTTGAGTTCCACCACTCAATACGCAATGCCTCGAAAAAGAAGGAAAGCGGGGACGGAGAAAGCAGGGACTAAGCAAGGGAGTGAGTGTCTTAACACTAGGTTGATATGGTTCCTGCAGTTCCCTCTGCCTACCCTGCAATATGCGGGATTAAGCTAGAATAAACGTATATGTTACTTTAAGGTAAATATGTGTTACAGTAAAAATATTGTAAATTTTTTCCCTATATGGGTTGGGTAGAACAAAAAACTTAATAATAATAATTTCCTAGTTCCTCAATTCATACTCATAAAATTAAAGGAATTAACTACGATTTTAGTTCAGTCACCACAAGTCACGAAAACAATTATGTAATATATGGTATTATGAGTTTTGACGTAATAAAATAAATTAATGGTTTTGACATTTTCTTTCTTGACTTAGTATTTTACTCCTATACTCCTTCACCTTTAAAGTAAAATGCTAAGCCCTCTTTGTTAGATATATTCTAAGTTAGCCGTGAAAAATTATTCGTAAAATTGATAAAAAATATTCACAAAAACTAACTAACTTGCTTTCCCTTAAAGAAAACATAAAAATTTTAATGTAACGGGATTGAATCCGCCCTAACTAGCTGCTACAACTATCTTATAGTTGTAAAGTTAACATTTAATGACTCACGAGGACATTTTGCAAAAGGTATGCAAATTTTTCTATTATCACGCGCGTAGCCGCTTTCACAGTAACACTTTTTGTTGCATACGATATTCTGGATGGGGCAGATAGTTTGGTTTTGTTTACTTAAGTTATAGCACTCATTGTCACAGTATTTTCCACAAGAAAAATATTCATGCGGACCAGTACATTTTACTGTAAATGAAAGAAATTATATATAAATCAATAAAATGTTACCACACAAACATATCAAGGTAAAGTTATTAAAACGTCGTATCATATACAAATATTTGTTATAAAAGTTAGAAAACTCATTTTATTATTTTACGTCTTTTTCTCAAAAAATATAGAATGCTTATAGGATCAATTTGTTTACTGCCTGTCTGTGTATTCAACTGTCAAGATTATTTTACAAGATCGCGTATATATAAAGTTAATTTTAGACATCCAGGTCTATAATTTCCTGAAGAAGAGAAAAAATCATACTTTTACGTCAAATATCAGTTACCTCTCGTTAGCTTATTAATGACGTTAGTACAGAGACCTGTTTACACGTTTAGCTCGCGCTTGATATTTTGTATAAATCTTGAAGATACTCACAACAATCCGCTTTAGAAATACAATCTCCGATTTTATTTCTGTAATAGCCGGGCTTGCAACGGCACACAGGTTTGCAGATCGGATTTACAGGTTTTCGAGGGCAATTATATTTTTTGCCAATACTTTCGCATGTTTGAGGATCACAGGTATCTTCACACCCAGCAACCTCATTTTGGCCATAGCATTTTACTAAAAACACAATACAAAGATGCTTTCTTAATAATATGATTTTTCTTTTACTTTTTACTTGACAAAATTATAAATGTAATTAAATCTCATAATTCTAATATAGAGTACAGAACACGTTTAAATATTAACATTAACCATTCGACAGTGCTTATGAGATAGCTCTTAAAACTATATATCTTTGTATTAAAATAAGGTTATAATTAATTACAAACTTGTGTTCTATATTAAAATATAAATTACATGGACACTGATCTTCCGGAATGCATGTTCCATTATCCGCTCGTGAATAATTGTTTTTACAACGACATCCTTCTCTACAAGCACCTTCAATCAACTTTATACAAATAATACCATGCTGCGAACAATGCCATCTTCCACAACCACCATTTACACAAGTCGAGTACTGCTCGTTAGGGCCACAGACAACTGGCTTAGGTGCTAAAGATTATATATTACGGAATAATGATTAAAATATTTATATATACCCAAATACCTATTTAGGATCATGGCGCAGTGGCACAGCGTCTGGCTGTAAACGCGACAGTTTTACTTTTCAAGTGTTACATGGGGGCAGAATGATTTTTTTTATTTTTGTTGCTCTTGTACCAAGATAAAGCGGAGTTTTGCATTCTGGTACTCAAAATGTAATGCTTTAAATGAAGAAAGTTAAAAACGATACAGCGTGTAGGTTAAAAATAAAGATAAAAATATTTGGAAAACTTACGGCATTTTTCTGTTGGTATACAATTACCAAAATCATCTTTGGAAAAACCGTCTTTGCAGCGACAGCTAGGTTCACAATCAGAATCACCAATTTTTGGATTTGGAGCGCATAATATCAAAGCAGGATCTATACCGCAGTCTTGAGGTGGACATTTGGGAGGACACAACTCGAATACTTCATTATCCTTACATTTTATAGCTGAAAAATAGTTGTTTAATGAAAGATTACAGTATATTTAAAAAATATAACATTATGTTAGCCTGAAAGTAACTTACGGCATTTATTTTTAGGTACACATACATTTTTATCATTTTTATAATAATTATTGATGCATCGACAACCTGGTTTACATTCGGCATCGCCTACTTTAGGTGGTGCTTTACATCTTATGACTCTTTCGTCAACATCACATCTCTTAGGGGGACATGGCGCTGGGCAATTATCAAAAACTTCGTTCTCACCACATATTGCTAGAATAAAAAAAAATGAAATGCAAGTAAGACAGTTGTGGAGCAAACACACCTAGAGAAGTGTAATAAGTAACTTGAAAGTATTTATTGAGGGCATTCGTGGCGCAGAGGCGTAGTGTCTATCTGTAAACGCGATGGTTTGGGGGTTCAATTCCCACTCGAGGAAGATGGGTTTTTCTATTTCCATTTTCTTCGCTCTGGAAACTAGGCAAAATGCGGCGTTGAGTGTTGCCACTCAACACGCAATTCCATATGGTTCCTGCAGTTCCCTCTGCCTACTCTGCAATATGCAGGATGAAGCGTGAAGCAAAAAAAAAATAAATTGCAAGTAATAATCATGCTACGAGATTTCGTACTAATTATATTTTTATAGGTATAGCTCTAAATTGACAAGCTTCAATTTGCGTTTATATCCACTCATTTAATACAAAATGCATTTATGCATAATGGTTTCTTGCTATTTTGAACTTGGTTTTTTCTTTATTAATATTATGGATTCTCACTTCTCGTCAAATTTCATAAGTTGATTAATTAATTTATAAGATTTCAAAAATTGATTAAGTAATTTCAGTTCGTATGCACATTTTTTTATGAAATGGACTTTGGATATACCAACAAATTTTCAATTTTCAGATTGTTACCTTTGTTTGCACTAAGTTCTAAGTTGTAAAAAATTAAATGAAAAATGATAAACGCTTAAATTTGCTTGCTGTGCTGATTTATAAGTTTAATTTTAAATTTTAGTATATTATCTACATGGATATTTTATATAATTTGTTAAAGATTTTGAGACAAAGACCTCGATTGATTTACTAATAGATAGATAGAGGTAATGACTCTATAAGGATTCCGTTTCTTTATTTTTGAGACACGGAGCTCTAAAAAGATTCAAGTGAGTTATTTTTAAAGTATTCTCGACTAGTGGGTGCTTGAGCTTCGTTTAAATGGTCTTCATTATCCTTGTCTGTCTACAGACTTCTGTACTTTTTCTGTGGGTTTGTATTCTACGTGTTAGATTTTTACATGACAACGAAATATTATAAAAAGTATTCTCTCTTTTATCTTATTTATTTTAACTTTTTTTTCTCTTATTTATTTTAATTGTACATTTAGAGTCTCACATGTTCATCATGTTAAGTTACTCTGGTTAAGGCGGTATTTTCGTATTTATTGTCATTTTATTTATGTAATAGTTCTACCTGAGATGATAAGGATTCATTGAACTTATCATCTAATCAACTTTAGAGTCTACTGTAGAGTTATTTTATAATTTCTTATAGATTAGATGGAGCTCCATACGTCAGGTATTCTACACTCTTGTGTATGTCGACATTGAAAAGGGACCATTATTGCTATAGCAGCATTTCATTCTATTTTGTAATTCAACTGGTCTACTATGGTTCTGCATAAAGTATCCGAGTACTAGTAATTAAAATCTATTATTACCTAGATCCTGACTTGACTTTATAGATATACCATAAAATAAATTTCATTTAAATCGATCCATTAGATCCAAACATGTGAGTATACTAGCGCAGACAACAAACAAATACACCGATCATTTTTTAAATATAATTAAAATAATTATTTTATATGTCAACATTTTTACGAGAAATATTCAATTTATAGGGCACAGTATTTGGCTCTTTCACTAAAGTAAAAATTATAATAACAAAGAACTAGTTTTACGTGAATTTTCTTCAGAGTTGTCGCTCTCTGAATAAGCACTGCTGTACGCGTAGGTAGAAGCACTTGAAGATGACACCTGAGCAGAACTTGAAGCTGACGCGGAAGAAAAGCTTTCTGTAACAATAATGTATTTTTTAAATATCTTTCACAATAATTCCTATAATAGACAATTTATATAGAAAAACTTAAGAAATATAGAAATTAGTACACAACATTACTTATATCAAATTCAAAATATAAGTACTTTTTTAACATCATAGTACAAGTTGACGTAGATATTTATAGTTTACATTTACAAATATGTATATTTTACATCACTTAAATCCACACTGTGCAATATAATGTTGTAAAATCATGCCTCAATTGTAAATATGATGAGTTCAATTCACTCAAGGATATAATATACGTTAAGTTTCACAGTTTAAGATTTTTTATAAAAATATTTTTGATACATTAAAGTAAGGAATATATGGAGAAACCGAATAAACAAACCTGCACTTGTGCCTGCTATAAAAAATCCAATAGAAAGTAAATTGAAAAACCGTTCCATCTTCAACAACATTTTCCAAGATAATGAACTTAAACAAAATAGATTTTTTTAAATATACTAAGTTATGACTGACACTTGTTTAAACATAATATTTCTTTAGCGTGTTTAAATAGTGACACGTATTGTTCGACGTAGTTAATATGGTAATCTACTATTTAATTTCAATAATATTTCATCATGCTTAAATATAAATGTGTACTATTAGTGTTCTGTACATTTTTATAATAGGCAGCCCGCTTATGACAATATCGAAATTGTAGAGGATCTCAAGATTTTAAGAAGGATTTATTGTCTAGATTTATTTAGATAACATATTATTTATTCTTAACGCTTTATCCCATAGCAGAATGGGGAGAGAGGACCTAGATGAGATAATATTTTAATATGTTTTAATATATGTATATGTTATATATTATGTATTTTAGATATAGTATTGATTAAGGAATACTAAAAATTCTATTATTCTTAACGAGAATAACACTCTTTTATAAATAAAACAATTCAAATAGTTTATAAATAGAAACAAAAGTTCTTTATTACTATAATTTATAATGTAATTTATTTAATCAGTCTTTATAATGTTTGCTTAAATTTTACTTATACACATGTCTATAGTAGTATTTAATGAATATAATAAACAGAAAATGTATATTGTATATAGTGAACTACGCTCTGCTACCAGAAAATGTATATAGTATATAATATGAATATAATGAACTGCGTTCTGCTACCAAAAAATATATATTGAATAGTGGGTAGGGGTCAGCAATTGTGGAAGCGTGCTGAAGTGGAGGTTATTTCTTAATTATTTACTTTATAGTCGGTTTTAGGATAATAGAAATTGTACAGTACCTTATCTTCATGATTCACAACACAAACACTGATTGTTCCCGGCCGCCGTGGTATATTTCACATTAGTCTTCTTCGCTAGGGGTTACTTTCACTATTATCTTTTGTAGGTTTGTCTTTGTCAGGTTCAATATCAAGAGGGAATACACAAAAGAGAAATCAAATAAGGCTGAGGGAAAATCACACCGCTAATTAATATTAGATTCAGGAAGGACATGCGCTCGCGTCGGCCGTCTCACGTGCCCCCTTTCCTACAACTCGACGACTACTACTAACTACTACTGATCGCTCGCGCGGGGTGTTCGCACAAGACTGTGACGACAACCCGCGCGGGGGTCATCGCAGGGGGCGGCACAAATAGGAATAAACATAGCCCCCGCCCTAAACATCTAATGTTTACGAGAAAATGGGAGTAGCTAACTAATAGGTAGACGAACTAATTTGGTTAAGGCTCTCTTTAGGATACCTGTCGATGTCTTAACATCGACCACACGCACAACTTTACCAGGATAAATTTGGGAAATGCGACCACGTCGCCACTGTAAAGGGGATAAATTATCATCTTTGATGAGGACTAGCTCGCCTACTGTTGGAGGATTCACTGGATCAGTCCACTTCTGCCTAGTCTGCAGAGTGTATAGGTACTCTAACTGCCACCGCGACCAAAAATGTTGAGTTATATGTTGCACTACTTGAAAACGGGTTAAACGATTAATTTTTACATTGTTATAGGGATACTCCGGCAAAGCACTAAGAGGTTGGCCAATCAAAAAATGATCAGGCGTCAAAACTTCTAGATCGTTACGGTCATTAGATAAGGGACATAACGGCCGGGAATTTAATACCGCTTCAATTTTAGCAAAAATTGTAGTTAATTCCTCGAATGTTAAAGGAGTTTCATAAACGACCACCGACTCTGATGATTCCTTCTTTGTCAAGAAAGAGTGAGAGTGGTCTTAGGGAAGACCGCAAGGAAACGCTACGCGCTAACGAGATAAGGATACAGAAAGCTCAACGGGTAAGTTTCGGGTTTTATTTATAAATCTCACCATCGTTATCTAAGGGGTAAGCAATCATGGTTTGAGGGGTCTCTTCGACCTTCCAGAATCTCTCGATGAGACGGGATAAGGATATTCCAGTCATGGGGGGCTCTAATTCACCATAATCGGCAGCGACTGGACCGCAAACAATATAACCAAAAATTGTAGATAAAGCAGTAAGGCCGTTAAAGTTAAATATTTTATCTTGTAATAAAAGCGCGCCGAACACGTCAGCACCCAATAGTATATCTATCGGGCCAGGCTTATTATAGGTAGGGTCAGCAAGGGAAAAATCACTACTAGGAAAAAACACAGACTCAGGGAACTCAAACTCAGGATGCGTACCGGCAATCACATCTATAACCATAGCAGAGGTTGACACCTCAGGGAAGGAATTATACAAAGGTTTAAAACACAGGGAAATAGAACCACGGGAAACCACTAAAGGAATATTACCTATGCCACGTACAGGGGCACAGGAGGGGGAGATGGTCAAATTGAGGTAATTAACAAGAAGATCGGTTGTAATGAGGCAACCCTGGGCACCGGTATCACATAAGGCACGCGCTTCAATAAAATAGCCACTAGCAGTTTTAACGTGTAATTTAACAGTAGGCAATAATATAAGGGAATTGGGTGAGATATTAAGGCAAGGGGAAGGGGGAGTAATACAAGTATCTAGCTATGTGGGTCTATCTTCTCTATTATAGGAATTATCACGATATCTTATAATATTTTCAACCTGTCTATTATTTTCAACCTGTCTAGGTTGGGGCGGAGCATTTTCTCTGGGGGGAGAAGCTCTCTGGGAATGTCGTTGGGGGGAGCGCTGGAGTTGCGAAGGGGAATATTTCTTATGCTGGCCCCCGCCCATATGGGGACCGCGGGTAGAAGAAGGACAGGTACGCGGATAATTGCGTTTATTAAATTTGGAATTAAAATTATAATTGCGATTGGATGAGGTGGGATACATTGGGTTACGGGAATCATTAAAACATAGCATAGTGTGATGGGATGAGCGACCGCAGGTTGAACATTTGTAGTCCCGCTTGCACATAAGAATTGAATGTTTGTCCAAACACCTATAACATAACCGGGAATGTTTTACAAATCCCGATCTATCTCTAGGATTCATAGCTCTAAATTCGGGACATTCACGGAGGTAATGGGAAGAGGAAGCACACAGGTAACATTTTTTACTATTATTTATTACAGGTAACATTTTTTGTCTATTGTTTAATATAGGGGAGGGAGGAGCCGCAAAGTAAGTATGTTTAGGTACAGTACTTTTAAATTTCGTCAGGTTAGAATCTACAAGGGAGGTGTTGCCAACGTTGTCATGGTGACGACATTCGTCTTCCAAAAAAGTAATAAGATTTTTAAAGGTAGGTAATTCATTAGCGTCACCGCCATAACAACGCTCAAAACGGGATTTCAAATCAGAGGGAAGCTTAGTCAAACATATATGTACTAACATATAAGACCATGAGGAGACGGGTAACTCTAAACGTTCTAAACAGCGATAGGCAGTTAACAAGGGGTTCAAAAAGGCCGCGCGCAAACCTGTAAATTTATTCGAAATCTCCGGCAGGGTAAGTATCTGGGTTATGTAGTTATCAGCAAGAACCCGTGTATTGTGATACCGCTGTTTCAACAACTCACGAGCAACTTCATAGTTGCCTTCTTCAATTTTTAAATGTAGCAACAACCGCTTAGGTTCATCTGCTAAGGATCCAACCAAGTACTGTAATTTCATTGTGGGGGTTAAATGGTGTTGGGAATCTACTACACTGTCAAACTGATCAATAAAACTTATCCAGGAGTCAGGACGTCCATCAAACTTAGGGATAGGTAAATCAGGTAATCTATTACAAGGAGTTCGCTCAGTAATATTTTTACTACTCATTCTTACGGGTGTACTGGCCATGACAGGATCAACTACGGGAGCAGGTGGGCACAACTCTAACTGACGCACCCGAATGTCGTCTATTTTCTTATTTACTAAACGCACTTCTTTTTTTACATAACTAATTTCTTGGTAATCGATAGCCGGGTCTAACCCACCCAGGAGCACTGAGGACGCGTTTACAAATAAATTACAATGAGAATCTAAATCCTTGAACCTAACTAATAATCTAGGTATTTCAGAAGTGCCAAGAAGTTCCGAGGTATCGGCAATCCAATCGGAAACAAAGCGTACCACACCTATATTTTTTCTATATTCTGCGCTTTCCGTATATAAGGAACATTTTACTGTTTCATCATGAGTAGCCATTTTAAATTATCAAGTAAACTAATAACTGAACTAAAATATTAAAAATTAATAAACGCGTAATAAACAATGAACCCACTACCAACGGGCGAGATCAGAAATCAAGTAAACAAATAACTCAACTAAAATATTAAAAAAATAATAAACTCGTAATAAACAATGAAACCACTACCAACGGGCGAAATCAGAAATCAAGTAAACAAATAACTCAACTAAAATATTAAAAAAATAATAAACTCGTAATAAACAATGAATCCACAACAGCTGGCGAGATAAGAAACCAGTTACGGTCAAGTTCAGGGACGCGTCGCATCTACATATATCGCAATACAACAAAATAATATGATATACAATATGACTACAATTAAGGCTTAAGCTTCATTTAAATAAAAATAAAAAAAAAAAAAAAAAAAAAAAAGGGTAACAATAAAAGTGTAGGGATAATATTTTAAAGTAAGTTAGTTTTTTAAGGAAGTTATATTAAAATATTTTAACTAACTTCAATTATAATTTAAAACGGGATAGGTAATAACGTATAGGCGTAATATTATAAAATATATGTAACCATATTATGTGTATTTATTATATTTTATATTTAATATATAAAATTTTATTCAATATTTATTTATATATTTTACACATTATACATTCACCCTACACAATTATATATTCAATATTATATGTATAAAAATTTCATATAATATTATTTTTTAAACAACTCGATGCGAACACGTTTTAAAAGGTTAGGAAATCAAGTAAATTATATTGTAATTATGCGTTAGGTACCAAATTAAGAGCCAAAATACCAAAACGGGAGAATAACACTGTAATCAAAGGGACTCAGGGGCATGAAACCACGCTATGATCAAAGGGACTCAGAGGGATATAAACTACGCTATAATTAAGGGGGCCCAGAGGGATGAAAACTACGCTCTGCTACCAGAAAATGTCTATAGTAGTATTTAATGAATATAATAAACAGAAAATGTATATTGTATATAGTGAACTACGCTCTGCTACCAGAAAATGTATATAGTATATAATATGAATATAATGAACTGCGTTCTGCTACCAAAAAATATATATTGAATAGTGGGTAGGGGTCAGCAATTGTGGAAGCGTGCTGAAGTGGAGGTTATTTCTTAATTATTTACTTTATAGTCGGTTTTAGGATAATAGAAATTGTACAGTACCTTATCTTCATGATTCACAACACAAACACTGATTGTTCCCGGCCGCCGTGGTATATTTCACATTAGTCTTCTTCGCTAGGGGTTACTTTCACTATTATCTTTTGTAGGTTTGTCTTTGTCAGGTTCAATATCAAGAGGGAATACACAAAAGGGAAATCAAATAAGGCTGAGGGAAAATCACACCGCTAATTAATATTAGATTCAGGAAGGACATGCGCTCGCGTCGGCCGTCTCACGTGCCCCCTTTCCTACAACTCGACGACTACTACTAACTACTACTGATCGCTCGCGCGGGGTGTTCGCACAAGACTGTGACGACAACCCGCGCGGGGGTCATCGCAGGGGGCGGCACAAATAGGAATAAACAACACATGATGTTCATTTGCTTGCATGTTTACGTTAAAATTATATTTTTAATATAAGGTTTAAATTATTTATCAGCAATACTAAAAATATTTAAAAAACAGATTATTAAGAAAAATACTGGTCATATATTTTTTTTACTAGCGACTCGCTCGAGGCTGACCGTTGCGTGAACTGGGGTTTTCCTTTAATATAATATGCATGTAATGTAAATTTTATTTCTTCCAAATGTTGAAAAATGTAAATTATAACTTTATATGCAACATTTTAGGCACAAAATTCTAATGCTAAGTTTATACCGCATAATTCCGTATTAATTCCGGCATAAAAAAAATCATATCACCTGTTCTATTTTCAAATTATTTACATAAAAATCGTTTCAGATATTCAAATGATTTTCGCTGTCTATTACAAATCACAAAGAAAATATTAAATTTTGTTTTTATTTATAGATCTTGCTCTAAAAAACGTTTCATTTCTATTTGCCAGTAATATGTGTAGATATGGTAATCGAATAAGATACACGTGTTACTTCAGAAATTCATTTGCTTGTAAATATATAGGCTAATAGGCTTTTTAATTAATATAAATTTATTATTTCATTAATTAAGCAATTATATTTATCATAATTAAAAATATATGAATATTAATTTTCCATTAATATTTTTAAAAATATAATATAGCATAAACATAATGTTTAATTCTATTATAAGTAACATTAAGCTAGTAACTCACCCAAAGCGTAAATACTTGTAGTAATATTAAATACAAATAATATCGTTAGAATTGATTTATACATGTTCAATGTTTAACGTTTGGTCCACTACTAGATCATCATATGTAATTTTATAGCTAGTTCGTGCATTAAATTAATTCGTTGTGAAGTTATAAGGAAATATATAGTACGTTTTTATTATTAAAAAAACCCAACAACATATTTGATATCAAGTTGCTATACCTTGAATGGTTGTTGTACTAGTTATTATGTAAAGTAAGCATACAAAATGAAAATAATTTTATAAATAAGATATTTATTTTTGTACACATATAATTTATTCATTTTACTTTTATTTTTTTGGAAAAGGATAAAACGGAACCTTTAAAGAGTCATTTTTTTATAGGTCCATCTATATCCATATGTCCATATGTATCCGCCAGTCAACGCCATTTATCCGAATTATATGGAATTCCTTCCTTCCATTCCTTGAAGTACACAAGAGATAAAACTCACAAGTTAAGCAAAAAACAGAAGCATTCTTGTTGATCTAAGTTCATGAAATTTAGCAAAGATAACCTATAGTAAAAGCAAAGAAAATAGCTTGAAATTTGGAGTTTGATTGTATGGTTAATATCAAAATGAGAACATAAAAACGTTAATTTAAGTGAGTCAGCTTGTGAAGTAATAGTTTTCATTAAACTACGATAGAAAAGTTGGTAAGGAACCCTCGGTGTGCGAATACAACCTGCACGGGTCCTTTATTTTTTACTAAATAATTTACGTGATGATTCATACCACGCTTATATCACAAGTGACTATGCAAATGTGTTTGATTTATACAATGGAACAATATGATTTTGATATTGAACTTACAATTTTGCATATAAACAACAAATTAGAGTAATTATTATTTTTTTCTTTTTTTTATAGTATAGGTGGCAAACGAGCTGACAGATCACCTGATGGTAAGTGAATACTGACGCCCATGGCAATTATAAAATTTTGTTGCAAATGCAATAAAATTTTATAATTGCCTTAGAGCACAATAAATAAACACTGGTCGCAAAAATACTGCTGTACGGTAGCAAAGTCGCAACTAGAAGAAAATGAAGAAGATTTGACCGTGTTATACAGGTGGAGTACCATAATTAGAATTTATACTAATGACAAAATATTTTACATAATTAAAAGTTGAAAACTATTAACTTACAAAAAATGTAGGCAAAATAATCAAAGATAATTTTTAAACAAACATTTTTTTTAGCTTCACGCTTTATGCCGCACAAGGCAGGGTAGGCAGAGGGAACTGCAGGAGCCATACGAACCTAGTGTTAAGACACTCCGTTACTTAGTCCCTGCTTACTCCGTCCCCGCTTTCCGCCGTTTTCGAGGCATTGCGTGTTGAGTGGCGGAACTCAACGCCACGCTTTGCCTTAGACGCCAGAGCGAAGAAAATGAAAATAGAAAAATCCATCTTCCCCGACTGGGAATCAAACCCAGTAACCGTTGCGCCTCTGCGCCATGACGGTCCTCAAGAAACAATTGAAAAAGTAAATTGAAGTTCAAACTAAAGCTAAAGAAACGCTGGTGCGAAAGTGATACTATTAGAATAATCATGATCCATTAAATTTGCATAAGCCAAAGAAATCTATTGAACTAATTTAATTTAGTACCAGACAGAAAGCGATAAATGCTGACGTAGACAAAATTACACGGGTGAATTGTGGATCCATTTGCATGAGAAGTGTTAGAGTATGAACGTCTAGTTCGCGAGTGTAATGGCTGAACTATTTAAATATCTCACTGCGTATCTTTATTCAATTTCGCGAAGTCTGTTGGTGGCCTCAAGAGTCATAACTTTGTGTTATCGCGTAAATGCGCCAATATGCCAGTGTTTCATTGCTTTTGTAATATTATTCTCTTTTATTTGTTTTTTTCTTTAGGTTTTTGTATCAAGATACTATACTTTGCCATGCTATACATTAGTGAAACTGAACGCCGTGTTCTATTATGTCTTAAGTCATGGAGTCTCACTGTAATGGTTCATTATTATAATGTTTTTGTTTTCAGAGGGAACTGCAGAGACGGGAACTGCAGAGACTGTTGGAACCTAGTGTTAAGACACTCCGTTGCTTAGTCGTTGCTTTCTCCGTCCCTGTTTTCCGCCTTTTCAAGGCATTGCGTGTTGAGTGGCGGAACTCAACGCCGCGCTTTGCCTAGTTTTGCCAGAGCGAAGAAAATGGAAATAGAAAAATCCATCTTCCCCGACTGGGGATCGAACTCAGAAACCGTTTATTATAATGTTGATATCACAAATTCTTAAACAATGACCACGAACGCTCTGTCAGGAGTAAACGAATAAAATGAAGGAGATTTGCTACCCTACCTACTTTACTAATATATTTTTTCAACAATACAGTTTAAAAATTACTTAATAGTAACACATTCAGTGTTACGCAATTTTCCATGTCATTTTGTGAATTTATTTATTTTTATGTGCGCTAAAATGATCCATTGAATGTCGAGAATAGAAAAATGCTAACTGCAGCCGGCTATTATTAAATTTGAAATAATTGAAAGAGCTTAGCACTAATTGTCAATTTATGTTAACGAAAAAATATATATAAACATAGTATATTTTTAATTAAAATTTAAATTGCTTCACGTATAAAATTTGAGATACATAAGTAAGCTGGTAGTTATTGCTGTCTACCAGCAGAACAGGTCTTTACCTACTAGAAAAAAAAACCACCAAAGTTGACCATCTGAAACTCTATCAGCAAGTGGTGAAGCCGGCCTACAATCTACAAATTTGAATTTAGTATTTGTAATATCTTATAGAACGTTAAAATAATAAAGAAAAAGCTAGTAAATAAAGTGCACCACAAAATACAATATATTTAATTTAACACAAATGCAAAGGATAGCCTATATTTTTTTATTCCGATTTCATATCCTTTTAGCATGCCATATATTCTCAATACGAGAGATTTGCTTGATAAGAAGAGCCTGTTAGTTTCCCATCGGTACGCCTTCACATAAAGTTAAATCTAGTAAATCTACTTCGACTTGATACGCTTTCAAAGGGTAAACTATAGGCCCATAACTTCTGTGTACTGTTGCGATATCTCTCGGGACGGGTATACGAATAAATTACATTAAAGGCTGCCGATTTAAAAAAGCGAAGAGTTATTACGACAACGGCGCTCGAGGCGTTTTAGAATATGCTATAAGTTTAAATATTAAATAATGATGTGTCAAATTTTTAAATACAACGTACAAAATATGTAAACCTTGTTCAAACAACGGTAATTATTTTGGTTAGGTATGTCTGTATTTACATTTGTATATAGTTAGCTATTTCTTTCATGAAGAGGGTATCCTTTGATGACAAAGACTATAAAAGCGATGATATTATGTCAATCTGGGCTGTTGCATGCAGGCATAATTTAATGCAATTACGCCTAATCTCTGTCTGAAACGTTCGAAATATATGATGATGATGCTTAGATGTAGTTTTTAAAACAAAACTAACTACTTCTCGTTTCAAATAATTATTATATTATATTGTTTCACAGAAATATATAAAAGTAAAAGAAAATAAATAATTCTGTATATTTTAATTTCAAGATCAAAACTTTAATATTTAGGTTAATAATAATATATTAACTATATATTATTATATAACCTAAAAATAAACGGTTAAGCTTTATATATTTATTTATGTTTAATTAGTATAGCTTTAATGTATTAAAAAATAAAAGTTAAATATTTTCACCCAATTCATATTATACAATTTTGGTATTTGGTAGTAAGTAGAAAAGATAAATAAATTCTATAAGTGCATTATTTTTTAAAAACGATTTCACTATAGATCAAATTCAATGACTCTTAAGGCTAAGTCAGAGTTTGTGTTAGTCAAAAATTAAGAAAAAATTGATGTATCTA
Source organism: Dione vanillae (assembly GCA_037178615.1). NCBI lineage: Eukaryota > Metazoa > Arthropoda > Insecta > Lepidoptera > Nymphalidae > Dione > Dione vanillae. The sequence goes on from JAZFAU010000159.1 coordinate 987,426, forward strand.
TAAAATATTTTATAATTATTAACATTCTATTCTTAATTTCTGAAAAGAACACTTAGTTCATAAAATCTAGTAAACAATAAATGCTCATAAAAGTGTAATATATTCTCAAAATCTGTTTCAATTTGCAAAGGTTTTATTCACAGCGTAATAAACTAAACTGCAAGAGAAAATACCAATAAAGCGAACGAGGTGTGAATATAGGATGAAAATTTGTATGATTTCCTGGAGGCAGGAAACTTTACGTACGCCATATATTTTTATTAAATTATTACGATACGTGAATATTCTCATATTTATATACAATTTTGTTTATAAAGTTTCTTTTAGTAATGTATTTACCAAATGAGATTTTTAATGATTGTTTTTGGTATATCAAAGTAAGTAATATTTATTAATAAAATATATTAGAAATTATATGGTCGGTCATTATTTTTTTTAAAAAGATTTTTCCCTTATATTCTCTGCTATATCTGAAAAAGGTAAACTTTAGGAAAACGAAATTAGGAAAACTTTAGGCAGAGTTAGCTTAGTGCTCGAACACTCCATTCTACGTTTATTTAATGCATAATTTTAAACGAAAATGGGGCTTCGGGCCCCAAACAATGCGTTAACAGTTCAGCGTTGTCTAATATATTACAATATTAAAAATATAAATAAAATAATTATATAATATTAGTTATCTCTATTATTAATGCTTTTTCCATTAGGTTAGTAATAGAAGCGAATATAGTAACTACATTATCGTTATCCAAAATTTGAAGCCTACGAATAATTCAAATGAACATTCATTGTTGGTCTTGTTCAATCAGTGCCAGCTACTAAGTGATTGATTTTTAAAGCCGGCGCCCTGAGGCCACTGGTACCATTTGTTCATAGAAACCTTTTGTCAGTGTATTGATAAAAAAACATTTGGCCACGAAGTAAGTACAAGGGAAAACATTAATTGTGGAGAAAGCCTACGTTTATATTATAGAAGAGTTTACTTTTTATCATGCAGTTTTTATTATTATAGATTATGGGGAATCATTTGTAATTGTTCCTTACTATTTGCTAATAGATGACTTTTTTTATTTAATATGTATCTTTTGTAATCCATAAATAGACAAAAAACCATTTTTTTTACGAATTTATCATAGTTCAAGTAAATATTAGTAGTATAATAATTAATAACTATTATAAAATAAATTTTAAAATTGTGTAAATCGAGTATTAGAATTTTTCGTTTATACGAAAAGATTTTTATGCTAAAAATCTTTTCGTGAGACGTATTATGATATCTTTCTAAGGCAACTTCACTTAACTGATGGACGCCAAAAATAATGGATTATTTTTTACTTCACTTATTATCATATCATATAATATGCTCTATAAAATATCCATATCGCTTGCTTGCTTATTTTTATTTATTATTTTTTTTATTTTCATTTTTAGCTTTACATAGTACTCCCTTTATATAAGCGTAGGCATAGATAATCTGATATCAGGAAACAAGATACTCCAATACCTACGTTCTGAGTAAGGTTTCACTCGATTTCTCTGTGTGGTTTCACGCGATTTTTCTGGGCTTGTTCGAAATATATGATAACTGCACTTATTTGCCTGATTGATTGCATTACCACTAAATTTTATGTAGGCTTAAGATTTAAACTACGTTAGGAATTTAGATAATATTACTAAGTGGCGTGAAGTCTTTAAAATAAGATGAAATAGACACAAAGGCGTTATATCGTATAAGATGACATTTTTTCGTCTGTAGTTTAAAATATCAGTCAAAAACCATAACATATAAACAAAAAGTAGTGAATAACCATACAACGTTTTGGAACTAAATTTGCTACACATATGTTGGTCTTACTAAGCTAAGCTAAGTTCATTTAATTCAAAGTTTACAAGCAAATGTAACATTTATAACACAGCATCAACAATCAACTTGTCATGGAACATGAAAGGTTCAATATTGTGTTCATGCTTCATAAAATAATTTTGTACGCATTCGGTTATATGGCTATTACCCAATCGGAGGGCTGGATTTTTTTACGATTATTTCCGCAAGCACTTCTCAAACTTTTACCGATTCTTAAATCGACAGACTGTTATAAGATTTATTCGTTTGCACATCCCTAGAGAAATCGGAAATGTGTACAAGAGTTATGAACCTATAGTTTACTTTCTGAAAGCGTAAAATCGATTTTACTTAGTCGATTTAATTTCGTGCTGATGGAAAACTAACAAGGAATTATTGGTATCGATTTCCGTAAAAATACGGAGCGGATAATGGATTTCATTAAGAATAAAAATTGGAGTTATGTTTTTGTTAGCATTCGATGTTTGCGCCAAGTGATGTTTTGTATTGTTATTTATTCGATATTTGATATTGATGACTATAAAATAAGAAAAAATTAGTTGAATGGGAATATTAAATATTACCTTTAATATTATATTCAAGAGTCGTTTTCCCAGCTATTTTGTACTTTATCTTGTTTTCTGACAATGCAATTTGTATCTGATTATAACTGAGCCATCAGCCAGACTAGCGATCCCACACAGCTTTGATCACTTGATCGATGTTGTCAAATTTACTCTAATAAAACGTATAGTTCTCATATTTACTCGAATTTAAAGAGTGATGACGCACCCTTGAACCCTCGAGCTTCATGCGTGTCTATGGACAGCGATGATCACTTAAAATCAGATGACCCACTTGCTTCACACTTCGTTTGCATCACTCTGATATAAGAAAAAAATTTCAAATCTCTTTGTTCATAAAACAATATATAAGAAATAAACCGTTCCGTGTGTGTCACTGTGTGTGTTTGCTGTCGCATGCGTTTTCGGTATCAGTAAAAACATTTTTCCTTCATAAATCTCGATCAACCCTCTCTTTTATCTTCTTCGCAACCTTTTCTATCTTCTAGTGGAAAATTTCATAAAAATCGGTGTAGTAATTTTGTTTTATGACTGAAAGTAAGTCTAATAAATATAAATTCTATAAAAAATATACACTTGAAAAACCCAGTCATTTTAAAATTATAAATTGTAATTTTATTTTTATAATATAAATGAATAGAAAACGTAAAAAATTAAAATTTGTAATAATAACATAATATTAAAAATTGTGTAAATTATAAATAATTAAAGGATATAATAATATGTATATCCCTAACGTAAGGTAATTAACAAGATCTTAATAAGAGCCTCCTACGCTGAAATAGGTGTGAAAAACTAATGCTTTAATGAATGCCATTCATTCAGTTTGTTTACTCTTTGGTTCTTAGCTTATCATTAGTTATTAAATTATATTTTCTTATTTATTTTTGAGGAGGAAACCGAAGAATTTATTCAGGGCTTGTTATATAACTATTACAGGAGGTACATTGGTAAAGCAAAAATCATATTTTCTACCAGTCTAACTTGATCTGCACTCTACACTGTGCATTTTACCAGCAAAGTCGTTGAGTAGCAATTACTGTTATCACAATTATTGCATATTTAGATCACATGTGTAAAAAAGTTGAGTTAATAATCCCTTCATTCAAATAAAAAAATTAAAAATATATAATAATCTACTGAGATTCTCTTTTAAACTTGCATCGATGTACCATTTTACGTATGCTATTACATTTTCAAAGGGAATATAATATTTTTGCACAAAAATTATAATAAAAAAATATTCCTTATTTATATATGAAAAAATTGGTTAATAGATAACCTATTCTGAAATATTACTTTTATGTACACTAGTCCTGAGCTTGTTATACAATTTTTATGTAAGGCTCAACTGAGCCCTAATAGATTATAGTGTCACTGGCCGACCGTTGTCAACGAGCAGCTGGGGGCCTGTCACCGTGCCATGCGGAAACAATTTGATACTATACCCCTAACGTAAGGCAATTTACAAGATTTTAACAAGAGCCTCCCACGCTGAAATAGATGCGAACAACTAATGTTTAGATGGTTGCCATTCATTGAGTTTGTTTGCTCTTTGGTTCTTCGCTTTTCATTAACAAACTTGCCGTCGGTGGCTTCACTCTTGTTTTCTTTTTATATGAATAGAAAAAATAGTAATTTAATAAGGAGTTGTAGTTTATAAGCAACCTATTATAGGATTTTGTAGAGTAATTAATTTTACCTATCAATTATATCTTCTTGGGTATTTTTGAGGAGGAAATCGGAAATTTATACTTGGGTTGTTGTATAATTATTATAGGAGTTACGTTGGTACGGCAACAATTACATTTTTTGAATTTGCAAGCAATTGTACAAACATTTAAAGCTTTGTTATTTGTAAAAAGCTAATTGAATGTTATCTGAATTGCTGTTTATATCTGCTTTCTCTTAAAAATGAGAAAAAACTTTTAGAGCACCTCGCTACTTCCATTATTACAAAACTTTTCTTTGACAGTCTTTGGGAAATAGGACAATTACTGAATGATATTTATATTTCTTGTACAGTCTTCTGCGACAAATATTAATAAAAAATTTAAGCAAAATGAAATGGTGCATATTAGTTAAATAATGTATCTATTTATTTATTTTACTTAAGTTATAGTACTTAATAAGACCTCCATGTGATGTTACTTATCTTTTACGAATATCACTATAAGTTTAAGTGCCGATATTTGTTAGAAAAAGTTATTATCAGTCCTTCATAATTTTTATGTAATACTGATGTCATCTACTTAAACATTATTTGGTTGATACAAGCAATAATATATTCAATTTTGGTGTAAGTCGTATGAAGATTACTATATTTTATAATACGCTTATGAATCATTTTAAATTGTAGTAAGTACCTCGTAAACATATACCTTAGTATATAAGTAAACATTATTACTTTTTTTTAAAGATAATATGAATTATATAATTTTATTTTCTAATCAACACTTGCATAACAAAATATAATGAAAGCTTTTGTTAAAATTACAACTATATGTGTATTTACGGTTTATTTTTAATTGGTTGTTTTACTGTCACGTAGTGTTGAATTCATTTATTTTACAAAATATATGTTTTTGTTTTTTTTTTTTAGCTTCACGCTTAATCCCGCACATGGCAGGGTAGGCAGAGGGAACTGCAGGAACCATACGAACCTAGTGTTAAGACACTCCGTTACTTAGTCCCTGCTTACTCCGTCCCCGCTTTACGCCGTTTTCGAGGCATTGCGTGTTGAGTGGCGGAACTCAACGCCGCGCTTTGCCTTAGATGCCAGAGCGAAGATAATGGAAATATAAAAATCCATCTTCCCCGACTGGGAATCGAACCCAGTAACTGTCGCGTTACAGGCAGACGTTGCGCCTCTGTGCCACGACGGACGGATATATGTTTTATTATAAAATAAACCAGCTATGTGTTCCACAATTAATTGATTATTATAACATTTATAACACTCTTGATATGCATACTTTGTAATATAAAATCTATCCTGTGTTATGCGAAAGATAAAAAGTATAATTTCCATCACCGCAATCGACTAAGCATTTTCGCAGCCGCCAAATAAGTGACAACGAATTCCCCTCAAAACGGCATTTGGTTAAATTACAGTCGTTTATCAAATTGTCACCTGCTTTATTTGCGCATAAACTTTTCCGGCAAATATACGGGATTTTGGGAAGTCAATTAATTTGAATAAAAATAATTGAATGAGCCTGTTTCAAAAGAAATTAATTGTCTGTGGAATTCTCTTAATTTGTTATGCTGTATTAGCTTTATATTATAGGTACACAATAGAGAAAAAAATAAAAATATTAGTTGTCCAAGGACTCGTGCCAAGTAAGATTATCAGTTTAATTCACTGTGACGGTTTCCGGGACGCGTGGGTCCGAGTTTATTCTCCGATGTTCCATTTTTTTATACTTTTCAATATATTATCGTTTCGTAATATATGATTAATAACCAATACAATATTATTATACTACAATTTCTTTAAAAATACATATAATAGTATACGTAATATAGTATAAAAAGTAAAACGAGCGTAGTATATAAGTATCAATTACATGTTGAAAAGTGTAAAAAAATACATGCAAAAATTTTAAATGAAAAATATGAGTTGAATACGATTGTATAATTAAGGCCATTGTAATAAGCAATCATCTTGAAGTGTTGGTCTAAGCGATGGTTGAAATTTTAAAATATTTTCATTACCCATTAAGACGAAGAGCAATGTTAAGTGTCTTTGCATCAGTTTCCCTGACGAGAAATAATATTTAGAAATTATTTTATTGTATTAATTTGAAAATGCTTACATAAATAAAATAGATATTAAATGGATTACAATATGAAACTATCGTGATCTGACTTTAGCACACTAATGACCATTTCATTTAAAATCAAGAAAAAACGATATATTTCAAATCATGAAGATAGCTCTGAAACGTATTACGCCATTTTCCAGTGAAGCCGTTTTATCGGGCTCTATACATTTTTAAACAGATAAATGGTAAGTGCAATGAAAAGTCATTGTCCTATACAATTGAGGTAATGCTTAGCTTTCAATATATATTGTTCAATGAATATCGGGATAGAAATCAAGGAAACTATCAGTTCCCAACACTGTTATGTACTGTTCTGTACCTACATTTTTGATAAATCGTTTAAATGTTAGTAAATTATTTTATAATTTTCCTTATATTGAAGTTAGTAAACTTATATTAAAATAGTAAATATAACTTTCTTTCCAGTAATTCTTAAATTGTTATTAAAACCTTCTAATCAATAATATTCAGACTGATAATTCATCACCAACAAGTGCTTATATTAATATGAATATCAAGTAAAATGTACCAACACAGCTAGCTAGGTATCTCTTAAGTGAACCATTTCCCACGGGTGTGCGATTCAACGAACTTCCCTCATAAATCCACGCCTTACATGATGCTTGTTTGCATAATACAAGACTTAGTCGGCTTTGTTTCAGTAGTTTGATAGGTAGGTAACATGTGCCCTCACTATCTACAACACCATCTGTGGTATTGTAGCCACCTTTGTGTGTTGAGAGCCAAATATTCTTTGAAATATTAGTTAATACTTTACTATTCGGTAAAGTAACAGATGTTAAAAATATTAATATACCATAATAATTTTTAGCTTAGTATGTTGTTTGACATAAACATATGAAAAGTGATTAAATCGTTATACGTTTTAGATATTAGAATGTCAAACAGATTGGCAATAAAAAGAATTCGATTGAAATGCTTATTACTTTTTTTTTTTATTTTCTTTTTTGTTTTTGTTTTTTTTTTTTTTTTTTTTTAGCTTCACGCATTATCCCGCACAAGGCAGGGTAGGCAGAGGGAACTGCAGGGACCGTGGGAACCTAGTGTTAAGACACTCCGTTGCTTAGCCCCTGCTTTCTCCGTCCCCACTTTCCGCCGTTTTTGAGGCATTGCGTGTCGAGTGGCGGAACTCAACGCCGCGCTTTGCCTAGTTTGCCAGAGCGAAGAAAATGGAAATAGAAAAATCCATCTTCTCCGACTGGGGATCGAACCCAGTAACCGTCGCGTTTACAGGCAGACGCTTACGCCTCTGCGCCACGACGGTGCTTATTATTTGGTGTTTATATTTAATTATTTTTTTGGGTATAGGCTTCCTACATAATAATATTAATTATAATAGCTAATATATCGACATTTTGAAGCAAAGCAAAAGTTAAAATCCTTATTTAACGAAATACAAACGAATTACAAACTATGATCGAAAAGTTACTTAACTTTTATAAAAATTTAGTGATTTTCGCAACTTTTATAAAAATTTAGCATTCCTTTTAATTACCACCGTAAAATAGTTACAGAACTCTCCTTGTGCAAATATTACTCGTACTTGACTAATATTTTTACTTATCTTAATTAATAAGAATGAGACTAAGAAATGCAAACGATATAAAACTTTACAAGCCGCGATCTAACTACGGCAAAAAAACCATTTTGTTTGAAGGTGCTTATTTGTACAATAAATTGCCAAAAGATATTAAAGAAGTAAAATCAACACTAATTTTCAAAAAATTACTAAAAAATCATGTCAAAAAATTGTAAAATGTAACAACAATAAATTAATGAAATAAATAAAAGTAAAAAAATACACAAAAAAGAATAATGAAAATCAAAGGACCTAAATAGAATAACAAAACAAAAAGTATAAGAAAAAATATTATAGTATAACATGGAATACGAAGTTACGTGACACTTCCAGTTGCTCTTATTCCGCACAATGCATCAACTATGCGAACATCCTACCCTACATTTTATTTGTTACTCAAATTAATATTTTATTTACTTTAAAATACTTCCTTTGTGCAATGTACCTATGTAATTTTTGTATTAAGTGTAATGTGTTAGTTTCTCATGTAAGTGAATTGTATTCTTATGAGAAATAAATATTCTTAAACCTCTTAATTCGAATACGTAAAATTTATTTTGATCGTCGTAAAAAGGTGCTTTTTAAACATTATTTCTTGGCTAGAATTTGTAATGTAAAATCAGCTGTTAATTAAATAAAAAGGACCTAACTATGTACAATTGATAACGTCTGTACTATCGCACGGGAATAAATCAATGTTATATTGTTATGAAATATTGATTCTTAACAGCAACACCCCGGCCTAGCGCCAAAATACACATGTATACTAAATAAGGATAAACGTAAGAATTTAGTAATTTCTGTACTGACGTTTAAGAGGATAATAACATGACAAGGGTTGTATGACAGCTACGATAGTGATGTCCCGACCCGATGTAGGCCGGGGCAAAACTGTATTAGCACGTTTATTTTCAGTTCCACAAGCACGTAAAGAATACTTTATCTTTCGCATAGTAGTATAGACTAAAAAATTCTGGTCTGCAAATATTTAAGATTTTTCCCTTCAATTCGAGACTTTACATATAAAGAGGGGGAACAAAACAATGCGCCTCATTTTAACAAAGCTATGATTTTTTTAAGGATAAGGATCTTAGTGTTAAGATACTCCGTTTCTCACTTTCTGCTTTTCGAGATCTACAACATTCGTAAGAAACGCCTTAAAATATCGGTCAAGTTTATGAAGTACTCCCACAAGGAGGGCTCCGTACATACTTAATCATTATAGAGCCAAGCTACACCAACACCAGTAGCTCAAAGGGGCCAGGCTCAAACCGGGTAAATACTACTGTTATGAAACAGCAGCATATTAACGTTGCTGTGTTTCGTCAGGTGAAAGAGTGTCAGAAGCCCATAAAGAGGAATTATTTTGGCAACGCATCGACATCATCTTAAGTTGAATGTCTCTATAGGCGACGGTGTCCACTTAATATCAGGTGGCTTTTCTGCTATCTCATAATATAAAAAAAGTAGATATTCTACCTAGGAAAATGTTATGCATAAAAATTGCGAAACCTAAATATACGGTCTTAGTTGCATTTTGCGTGTAACTAAGTACAATTATAAGTTTGTAATCGTATGTTTCTCTATTTACCAATTTTTGAATCTTTTCCATCTATACGTACTATAACTTCTTATTTCTTGATAAATATTATAATCGTGATTTAGACGACAGTGAAGTACAACAAATAAGAGTCGACAAATTATTTTATTTTTTAAATTAACTAAAATAAGTTGGTTATACATTTTTTAATATCTCGAATTCGGGGGAAATGTTAAAAAGGCATCTTGATACAAATACAAATCTGAATGTCGGATATTTTATCGTTTATTTTTATGTTTTTTGCTAAAGACATTAAGAAGCGGTCGCAAGACTATTTGTGAAATCTAAAAACACATTCACTAAACAGATTATAAGATTTTTTTTCCTTCTTCGTGAAATAATTAACTGCAAAGCTTTATGCAAAATAAAACTTTAAACGTCCTTCATATACAATAATCAATTTAGACACGTTTCAGACCTTTAGCCGAAATTAATTAATGGCGTTTTCCTTTTCCACCGAAACTTAAACGGCTCATTACACAAGCATAATGGAACTCGATAGCTGATTCGATTAGTTCAACATAAAAGTAAAAAAGAATAATATTTTAATGCTTCTTTTGATATTTATTATTATGTTAATGCAATAGATAGTATTTATTTTTATTTTGACAATATTTTTATTTACATTTTTCTTAATTAATTTCTATTTATGCTTATACATTGTAGCCAAATATTTTTTAATATATATTTTCAATATATTTAAATAATTTTTAGTAATTTAATAAACAATAGGACCGTCATGGCGCAGAGGCGCAACGTGTGCCTGTAACGCGACGGTTACTGGGTTCGATCCCCAGTCGGGGAAGATAGATTTTTCTATTTCCATTTTCTTCGCTCTGGTGAACTAGGCAAAGTGCGGCGTTGAGTTCCACCATTCAACACGCAATGCCTCGAAAACGGCGGAAAGCGGAGACGGAGAAAGCAGGGACTAAGCAACGGAGTGTCTTAACACTAGGTTCCCACGGTCCCTGCAGTTCCCTCTGCCTACCCTGCCTTGTGCGGGATAAAGCGTGAAGCTAAAAAAAAAAAATAAGAAACAATATTGGTCAAGTCTGAGACTACCGAACGTTCTTTAAAACTTCTGGTTACTTCCACGGCAAGAACAGGGTGGTAAGTTATAATAGTAGTAGAAAAAAAGGGATATTTCAAAGTTGACTGATGATCCACGCGGTTATTGCTGTAGGAAAGAAGACTAGTCTAGTGGTAAGCCTAGATGGTAGTACGCTAGAATTTATGTCGTTGTGAGCGCGGATGGCACTTTAATATAAAGTGGCACCACATTGTTCCTGAATGTAGCAAAACAATATGGTTAGTGAAATAATTTGACTGGGGTGGGGATACAGTCCTCGCAAGTATGAGGGAAATTGACCAAAGAATTTTAAATCGATGGACGAAGTATTGTAAACCAAATTTTAAGCAACAGTGACAGGAAAACAAAGAGAATCACCTGGTTAGAGCAAATAGTAAAATAAGCAGACTTAGTTTATTTGAAATTTTGAAGTCTTCAGTTTACGAAATTTATAATAAAATAATGATTATGTATTTATCCTAGATTAACGTAATATAGGATAAGTATCCCGTTCTTTCTCTATATATATATATATATATATATATATATATATATATATATATATATATATATATATATATATATATATATATATATATATATATATATATATATATATATATATATATATATATATATATATATATATATATATATATATATATATCAATATATATACACTCACGGGCACAATTAACCGCCCATCTATATTAATCGACACATGGCTTGTTTACCTTGACTATGGCTTATCAGTTGTTTTGTCAGGTCTACTCTGGCAAAAAAATTAAACACTAAAGTCATTAATCTGAATGTCCGATTCTCTGAATTTGTGTCACCGCATTGTTTTTAAATTTAGTCGTTCTTTGCCATTTTTGAAGTCGTGTTGCCATATTATTATTTCCTGTTATTTTTTATTTTTTTTCATATAGTGCGACTGTACAAGTATAGTGTAGTGTTTTGTATAGTGTTGACTGTAAAAAAATGCCTCTTGATGCAACTAGTGCAGCTAGGGCAGTTGCTTTAGCTGATGCTGGTCGTCGTCGCATCGCTCTCACAATGGGTGTACCTCGAACAACAATACGGGATGCCATCAGACGTTTTCGGGAGACAGGTTTATACACCCGCAGGCCAGGTCAAGGCCGACATCGATGCACATCAGCTCGAGATGACCGCTTCATTGTCAGTAACGTGTTAAGAAATCGCTTTTCCACCGCTCCTGAAGTTAGTACGTGCCTTCTTGAGATTAGAAATGTTAGTGTGAGTGAACGAACCATTAGGAGAAGACTGTCAGAACAAAATCTGAGGGCTTTCCGTCCAGCTCGCGCCCCACTACTACTCCCACGACACCGTACAGCTAGACTTGATTTTGCGCGAGAATATGCTCACTGGACTGTTGAGGAATGGAAGAACGTGCTATTCTCAGATGAGCGTAGAATTGCCTTAAAAGGTCCTGATGGACGTCAACGAGTGTACAGACGTCGAAATGAAAGGTTCGCTCCATGCACTATAACCCAAACAGTGGGTTACCAAGGAGGGTCCATAATGGTTTGGGGAGCCATCTCTTATGAGGGTCGTACCGATCTTGTTGTGTTCAATAGAGGCAGTGTCAACGCTCAAAGGTACGTGGAAGAAGTTCTTCAAGATCATGTCGTGCCTTTTGCACCATTCATTGGTGACAACTTTAGATTAATGCATGACAATGCACGTTGCCATACAGCAAGACTTGTAAATGAATACCTTAATGAGGTGGGGGTTCCAGTTTTACCGTGGCTAATATATATATATATATATATATATATATATATATATATATATATATATATATATATATATATATATATATATATATATATATGTATATATATATATATATATATATATATATATATATATATATATATATATATATATATATATATACATATATATATATATATATATATTATATATATATATATATATATATATATATATATATATAATATATATATATATATATATATATATATATATATATATATATATATATATATATATATATATATACATATATATATATATATATATATATATATATATATATATATATATATATATATATATATATATATATATATATATATATATATATATATATATATATATATATATATATATATATATGTCTTTATGAATAAAAAAATTATGAATTTTAAACTAATAAATTCATAGATTTTGTGAAATAACAACAAAAGTAGTATTTTACGTGCAATATAACCATTAATTACTCAATATCGGTCTAAGCACGACTTGAATGCTGATTTGTATGGTTGAGGCTAATTACCACATACACTTTACTTGGTTTTATAAATAATAAATATGTTAATAGGTAGGTATATATAAGTATGTAATTTGTCGTAAATATGATAAATATAGTTCACCAAACGTCTTCAGTAAGTGTATTTAAATAATTCTCAGATATACTTTAAATGAAACAGGAATAATTTGTACAGATGCAAATTATCAACGTAAATTATTATCAAATGTCTAAAAGAACGATTTATACCCGCGATACCACAGTGGAGTTATTGAAATATATGTCCCCAAAGACGGTGGCTTCGTTGCTGATCTACTGACAGAGGAGATTAAGCTTTACTGCTACGACAAAAAGTACAAATTGTTATTAATATTATTGCAGACGAGAAAATAACTAAATAGATATTGCCGTAAAATTCAGATAGTAGACAAAATAAAACAGAAATGACTTGTAAATCCGCTACGAACATTTACATACTAAAAATAATTCATTGTCATAGTGGGAATAGCTATAAAGAATACATTACTAAATCGTGGTTTGCGATAGTTTTACGTTTTTTGTGCTTTAAGATTGTACTTGTGAACTAAAAATCTACTTTTACTAGGTGTGTTTACGACATATGCACATTCTAAGTGCTCGAGATAACACTAACTACTGGTACAGTGGCTTAGATTAAAAGTATTAAGATTTATTAATCCATTCAAATATTAGTTCCTAAAGTTGTTGACTTCGAAGAGTTCATTGAATAATTGTGAACTTAATATAATATTACATTTTTTGTATTTAAATTTTTGTTAGATAAATATTAAACACGAAGAGACTTAGAATTTTTTTTTCGTTTGAAAAAAATGAAATATGCAATTTCTAAAAGTAAAAATATTAAATTGCCCTTTGAGCTGCAACTTTAACGCAATATGCTTATATCATCGCTTGGTTAATTTTGTAGCTACACTTTTCTTGATCTTTTTAGAAAAGTTAACGATATATGACGAGATATGGCGAACCTAAATATTTTATTAAGTTCTTGATTGATATTATTGATGTACACAATTACACGTGGTAGTTATAGTAGCATATAGTGGTATATAACTAGATAATTCAGTCACTTTATAAATAAGCAACGTGACTCTCAAACAGCGTTATGCGCTTTAGATTTCGTCTGCCAATTTTGCTATGATGAGGAGGAAGGAGATAAAAAAAAATATTTGGAAGTAGAGGTGAGGGGAAGGAGGGGAGTGGAAGGGCCTCTAACTTCCCAGGAAGAAGAGAAGAGGGGGAAGAGAGGAAAACTGAGAGAAAATTTAAGAGAAAAATAAAACAGTTGCAATATATTGTCGTATATACAAAATTACAAAACTTTATAAATAGAACTTAAGTATTCTATATTACAATCATTTACACTTACCTGAAATTTGGCTGACTACACACAAAAAATACATCAACAAAAATAAGTTGTGATCGTCTGGAAAAAATTCAAAGTCAATTTTTTTCTCAGTTGTTAACATATAGGTATCACATAAATATAGATATTATATTTGCACTCTATTATTTACGTATTAATTAATTTAACGACAATTTTTACTAGTTAACCGGAACAATAGTCTGAGTTAAAAGACGTTTAAGTAAGGTGGGGAGTAAGTAAGATCCAAGTTAGTCATTTTACTTTACCACTGTGCTCTTGTTCAAGCTTTACCTAAAATTACCTTGGATAGTTAAAATTAATCGTTTTTAGAAAACTAGGTGGAAATCTTAAATAAAAAGTTTAAATCTAATATATAAGGCTTTTAAAATAATAGAAAATTTGCGCGACGATTAAAATCTTTTTAAATTGTCTTTTATATCTGTTTATCCATCTATCACATGGCCATATCTCATTAACTGTGATAGTTAATAGTTGAAATTTTCACAGTTGTATTTTAAGAAACATGATAAAATAAATACTTACATATAGATCTGTTTTATGCAATACCTACAATATTTTTTATTGCTATCTCTATAGATACTGAACACTTGGTGCACGACTCCGACTCGCTCTTAACATACTGATATTTAGCATATCATAAGGGAGAGAATTAATTAAAAATCTTCATAAATACAATATGTACATGTTTTGCTGGTACTAATTTAAAAAGGTACATACAAGTCACAATATGTTTTACCGATATGTATATTATAACAATTACTTTACCCGATCGCAAACAAAATAACATATTTCCCTGCTATTATATTTCAAATAAACCATGACAGTGTCACCCTTTGTGACAGTTTTATCGCATTGAAATCATGATCAAAAGCTTTGGATGCATGATGTGTTTCGTATACAATGTTTTATACGTGATGTCTCATCGTTCATACGCGCAATAACAGTTTCTCTACCAATAGGAAGGGAAAGCGCGAAATAAATCCAATTTGTCCAGGCATGTATCATGGTCACTACGCAGTGCACGATTTATTCAGATCAACTTTTGCATGTGTTGGACCTCTCGAATGCAATCTCGTTGCAATACGATGAACCGTAGGTACTTTAATTGCGACACCCTAATTTGTAACATTCACCTGTTTGTTTTTAGCCAGTCGGTTTAACAGTCATCATGTTAGTGGTAGAGTGTTTTGATTTTCGATTTCATAGAAATTACCTTAAGAGAATATCTGAACGGACTTGTTACTGACTATTTAAACAAAACAAACTTTTTTTATAAACAAAACCTTTTTACTAAATTTAAAATTTATTAAATATTATACTTGCAGTAGATAGATGACTTATCAAAGTTTTGGTTTAACGCATACTCTGTAGCTAAGCTGGCAGGCCATGCCACAATTAACTTTGAAAATTGACTCAAGTTGTTTCAATATGTACATATTATATATAGTAATGTTAATATTTTTAATTAAATATTCGGCGTTTACGTTATTTTTACATCTATATTATGACATTTAAAAATGCTGTGTCATGCAATCATCCTATATGAATATTTGCTCACAAAATAGCATGGTCATCTTACGTCAATAAACGATATTTTTTAAGTTTCTCGTTTTCTATACATACTAGCTGTCGCCTGCGACTCCGCTCGCGGTTTTTAAATGTATTACGCTCATTATATTTCTTAGTTGTATGCTCGAGTTAAAGTGTCTTAGTAATTCGTAACATTTAGCTACACAGTCTTGATAATGCAAGATTCTAAATACTAATATTGTAGTTTGGTTTGGACCACGTTTCTCATTTAAATTATTATGAAAAAGAAATTATTATGACATATCTGTTTTTGAATTTTTTTTGAGTATGTTATATTGTGAAATATTATACATATATTTTAATAAGGTGTAAGGGTATTTCATAATCCGCTACAACACAATAAAGTAAGATAAAGATGCATGTTTAAAAAATTGTCTTCTTGACTATTCGGCAATACAACAGCCGGTACATATTTATATAGGACTAGCAACTCGTTCGCGGTTTTGCTTGCCTTAACATTAGGACTGTTTCTTTAATAGCATTTTGCGTTCATGAATTTCCAGTAAGTTTAGGTATAGTTCTAAATTATGTGGGCTTGCATTTATTTGCAATAAAATTAACAACACATATAAGTTACCGATATCTTTTTCTGTGATAGGCACAAAATAGTTATATTTTTCCTTTTCTACTGTAAATTCTCACTTATTTTAACTGTCGTAATTTAACATTAACGGAAAGCACCTTATGTTTGATGACATGACTAATTTCATACAAAATATGGAGAGATTAAGCATAAATAATTGCATCCTTTAAATACGTTGACATAGTATTTACCTATTCGTTTCCGTACTTCAAAAGAGTAGTATATTCGATAAAATGAATACAACAAATAAATCCAAATATTGACAGATGTTAAGAGTTTTAACTCAAACTCAAAATTTGAGCCATAACTAAATTTTTGACCCATTTAAATACTTTTGCTTCACAATTTGTAGCCATGTTGGTGATAAAAAATGAACGTCTGTTACGTAATGTCTCATTATGAGGAAAACGATAGTGACTACACAGTACAACTATTCTGACGCAAGCCGTGGTGTGGTGTTGGTAAAGTTATAAATACTAAAGAGTATCTTTAAATACAACTTTCAGAGCTATTTTTTTTCAAGACGCCGACGATATAGCAAGATTTTTTCTATTTCTCTTGCATTTATAATTGACTACGACGTTACTAAATATTATTTGCAGTTAAATTTTATTGTTAGTACCTAAATATACTTCATTTATTTCCTCAATTGAAGCAGAATATTGTTTTATTAATAAATTACGTTTATTTCGTATTTTTTTTTCATTTGGAAAATAAAAATGGTTGTATCTGTATGGATAAAATTAAATATTTTAAACATCTCACCTGCGAACCATACAACGCATATGACCTATTTAATTATTTAATGGCCTATATGTTATCGTTTAGGTTATAAATAAATGATATTTCCTGGCTTCACACAGATGGACATCATTTTTTGAAATGATTTTGTTATATATAGGTACAATTTACTCTCTTTTCTCTTTACAATAAAACGTAATCTATGTTACTTCTTGGGGCTTAAGCTATTTCCATTTCAAATTACGTCAAAATCGGTCAAGTAGTTTATTCGATACAAACAAACACACACCTTTCCTTTTTATAATATTAGTATAGAAGAAGACGATATTGATAAGGACAAATTAAAGAAGTAGTGATTATTATAATGTTTTATTATAGCTGTTTTTACGTCTGAGACTCATGTAAATATGTCATTTAAA